>VZTN01014878.1:159659-215074 GCA_013400515.1 Erpornis zantholeuca
AAGAAAAAAGTAATAACAATCAACAAATCTTAATATTAAAAGAAACTATGCAAGTCAGATGAAGAACAAACGGAATTCAGAGAAGAGCTAGAAAGACTACTGAAGCCATGCTACTTGAAACTTGTCCAGATGGTAGAATTTCATTTTTAAAAAAACAAACAACCAAACCCCAGCATAGCTACTTCATTTTTAATAACTATCCCATTTTCCCTTCACCATTAAGCTAATTGGATTGATTCTGCACAATGATTAGCCACAGTTCTTTCATTTCCATCTTTGGACCTGGTCTGGTTTCAACACTGTTCTCCAAATGCTTTCCAGCCAAAGCTGGGATCCAGGGCTCTTCTCTTTGTTATCTTTGAATAGTCAGCCCCCTCTGGCACTGGTTTTCCAAATTTACATGTTTTCATCTGGTCCCTTCTCTCATCTTGTAGGCTTACAACCTGCTGACCTCTTTAGCTAGCTGGACAGAACGATGAAATGCTCCAGAAAAAAAACCAGTATCGTTTTAGTGATAATCTTTGTCTGGCGCTTTATGCTAAGAAGGAATTTAATTAACAATAGCACAGTTTTCTGTATAAAGCAAACTTGTTTGCTGAGGCAAGAGTTTAATTTTGTTTGGCAAGTAAACAGGAAGAACTATAGCAATTTAAATTTGAGCTCTTATGTAAGAAGAAGGTTTTTTAGATGAACTACGTTTTACGTTTTTCTCTCTTCCGCTGTTTTCTGCTATTCCTCACTTACTGTTTCAATTCTTGTTAAGCTGTCACTTAGCATTTTTTCCCTCTGGAATGACAGCAGGACATGCTGCATACACTGGCTAGACAGATGCCTACCCCAGAGAGTATATCAGCTTCTTGACTGCACACCCTGTACCAACAAGGTATGTCTTCTCGACATTAGATCTTTGGCATTAATGTATGTAGGTGACAAGCTCGTTAGCAAATCAGGTGGTGAAAAATTTATGCAATGAAAATACCCCCTGAAAATAAAATAAAATTGCATCTGGTTACTGTAAAAATAGTTGTCTGATAATTAAAATCAAATAAAGTTCCTGCAGTGATATTTAAATTGTTAACATTTTCTTACAAACCCAGAATTACTGAAAAATATTTACAGTTTAGCCTTATTTTGAACAATATTTAATAGGAGCCCCATTATTGCCATTGAAGTGCTTAGAGCACAAGCATAAATACAACTTTTGCTGTGGGAGGCAATATTATGTCTTAGAGGAACTGTTTGCAGGACTGAAACTTACAAAAGATGCAGTTAACCTACTCACACCAGCATGCAAGTCATCAAGAAGAATGAAGTTTCTTTTCCAGTGTTCAAGCTGTAAGGGTGGCTGCAGGATGGCTGCACTAAGTTCATCCTTTCCCCGTAAGTGCAGACATCACTATTATGTCATTGTGGGTCCTCATTCCCCACTTTCACTCCTGCTAAGTCCATTCAGTGTCAGCATGGCAATATCTTAACCAAGATTTAACATTTCTCAAAGGAAAGGAGGAAAACAAAATCATCCCAAGCTCTTTTGAAGGACTGTTTTGACAAACTGAACATTATTATACAAGATATAAAAAAATTTAAAGCAAAGGGTTAAATTTCATACTCAGAGCGACTTTGGATTAGGTGGCATTCCAACATATGGAGTGATATTGTGCTACTTACCATAGATAAATACAATTTGAACACAGCTTTCAGCTGATCCACTACGAGTTTGGGTGAAAATACCACACTTACACAGACATGGGGCTAGATCCATCTGATTCACCATTCTAAAAGTTTACAATGTAGATATCTGCAACTATGTTGGACCCGTAAATTTTGCTGTTTATAGAGGGGAAATAGATTCTGCTGCAGTGTTATTCCACCCATCCTAAAGTATGCTCACAAAATAGATCAGATAACTTGCAAGTGCATCTATTTCTCGACTGATTGTTATGGGAGTCAAGGCTGACTACACCAAAAACAGTTGTCTACCTTAGTTATCTTTAAAATTAGCTGTGATGAACCCACCCTGGTGTCTTGACACCTCAGTCAATGGAGAATTATTGAGGTTAATTTGCATGATGGTTTTGTTTTGCATTTCCCCTTGGAGAGCAGACTTCAGGTTTTTTACTTGCTTATGCCATGGTCAACCAGCACTATCTGTGTGCCACGGAAAAACACACTGTGAAGCTGGAGAACATGTGAATGAAACATCTTCAGACTTCAGACTACACTGTATTGTGAATTTCAAACAGCAAAGATTTGGCACATTTCTCATTTTATCCCATTTGATTTTCTCCTCCTGACACTCAGGTAGCTTGTCAGCCTTCAAATGGGATGAGATCCATTTAAAGACTGTGACATTGCAGGTGTCAGAAAAATCACAGATTCTACTTGAAACCAACATTTTTAATTACATTTGGCATTCCCATGCATATTGCTGTCACTTCTCTACCACTGATGGCAATAGGCTAGGGAATGTTCAACATAATTAAAAGCTTTCATTTCTAATACATTCTGTGACTTTTATGTACTTTCAAACCTTAGGACTCCTGTACTGAGCAAAGCGGAATGGATCTGTAGGAATCTTGACACCTCAAACACCACATAGAAAGTAAGATCCTACCCAGGTACCTCCAAAAAATATCTGCCAAAAACAACCAGAAAGTAGCTGATTTTACTCTGTCTTTAATCATTTATCTCTACAGAGCCTGAACCTTCTTCTACTAGTAGCTGCTCTAATTGATCACGCTTGCTTTTGAAACCCGGACTGAAGAAGAAGTAATGACATTGGTGCTGCTCTCCACATTCTTCAGAATAGCATTGTGTCACTCTAGAAGGTGGAAAATGCATTTTAGGCTCTCTTACAAGCTACAGATTTCAAACTTCCCCAGAAGACAAAAAAGCAATAGGTTAAAATTGCTGTTCACAATTTTGCCAAAACAAAATCAGTATAAAAAGAAGGCATCAATAGCCTTGGGATCAAAACTTGAACAAATAAGGAAGGTGCCAGCACTAGGATTTTGTGATAAGAGCACTCATTTAGGATAGGGCAGGAATGAGTGGTCCTGCTACCTATTCCCAGAAAAAGTTGTGCAGGTGACAATCAGGTGGAAAAACTGGCATGGTCCAGTGAAGAGTGAAGAGTGTTGAACTTTTCATCCTCTCTTTCGAATTACCTCACTCAGAGAGAGCAAATCAGCAGCAAAGGTTTTCATGGCTCTTCTAGATCAGCTTCAGCAAAACCTCTCCCAAACGTATACATGAGGTGCTCATTTCCTCCACAATCCTAAAAAGCACACACCGTCAATCTCCTACAATACAATACTTCTCTCTGAGCAAAGCTTCAGATCCCGAGGATATATATTGCAATTTGGTGTCAGGTGCTAACTCTTTCAGCTCCTCAGGACACCTAAAGGAAAATTCACTTACAGTTTCTGAAAGTGAATGAAAACATAAGAACTATGTCTGATCCCTTCCTGAAGTCATTTATCAGAAGATGATCTGTTAGGTCAAATGGCACTATGATACTACTCACAAGTTCTTCTTACAATGAATTAGGGAAAAGGCCAAGTTGGAATGACAGTGCAACACATGCCTCCTGTCCCATAATGTGTCCTCCATGCTGCAAAATTTTATAGCATCCTTAACTTCAATATCCCGACCATAGCAGTACATGCAATGTAGAACAACCACACATTTTGCCTGTATTGTTTATAGGACAGTGAGTCAAAGAACACCTGATGTCATACATCCATCTTTCAAGGACAATGGTTTTTTGTCTGAAGAACTGTACTAAAAATCAACTAAGGCCTTTCAGAAGACTTAACCAGTGGATTACCAGGTATTTCTTTAGTTTCTCTTAAATTGGTACATCAAAAAAAAGTTCCCTCTGTGCCACTGATGTGCAAGCCTGGGAACATCACATTTTCTATTTCCTCTTCAGTAATTTTTTTAAAATACATTTCAGTGGTTCTGCCATCACTGGACAAGAAGTCCATAATCAGAAAAGTAATTTATCTCAATTTTGAGATAAAAATAAAGAGTACCGGACTTACTGTTGGCTGTTCACTCTTTCAAAGGATTTTCCACAACAGTAATCCAGGACTAGCCTGAAAGTTTACAGAACAGTGATGCAGAGAGCTAAGCACCTGGAACATAATTTTGAATGAACTTTGCATCCTGTGATTAAAGGCCTCAGACAAAAAAAATGCTTACAGTAAGACATTGTCTGTAAAGTTATGAGTCACAAAAAAAAATAGACAACCATTTGTCTAGCAAGACATTTAACAAAGTTACAAAGGAATACTGCAGAACAGTTTATCAGACTGTTTTGTGTAAGTAAGCTTTTAAAAGTCTTATGCATCATCAAGATAAAATTAAACAATTGTGGGCATTTCTAAGTCCATGAAGTACAAATCTCTCCAGCACATATAAAACCAAGCAGAACCAAGCAGTTTGGTGCAACAAATGCTGTCAGATGTCTGCTATCCTAATAATGTAATGGTTCACATGATATAACTTAGAAGTTAAATGAGCAAACAAAATTGTTCCTCAATGCTTTAGAAAGATATATTTTATAAATATAAGTGATTCTTATTCACCCTATATCTGTATCAAAAAATCTGGACAGATAGTCAGTCTTTTTGCTTCATCTGCTTTGGGAGACAGTTGTCATGGCATACTAAGAGTTCTCATTGTTGGTTCACTGGTGCTTTACTGGGTTGCTTTAATCTCTTACAATAAAAACTCTCAATTTCTAAAGGAGAACAGTAAGTGGTGGCATTTGTCATCCAAACATCATATTTGATTGGCTTTTATTTCAGCAGGCAAATCTTTTTACAAAGAAAAGTGTGGGGGGTATTTTTGTACTGCCTTTACAACAGCAGACACTGAAGCCCTCACTCAGGATTCTAAAGACATTGAGCAGCCACTAACTCCTGAGCTAGCTGGTGCAATCCAGAACTCTCTGCCCCGAGTGGAAATATGGTTATGCACAGTTATGAATGTTACAGGCAGTAGTATGTGCCAATCTAAGTTTCACATGAAGAATGGCAAACCCAGGTATTAAATTCCTCCCACAGATGCTTCCTAGGCTGAGAAAACAGTAGGCTTCAGCTAAGTAAATCAGTAGTACAGAAAATGCTGATCCAGTATCTAACATTAATTCAATAGCCTGAGGCTGCTTTCCTGATGCAGTAAAAACATTAGCAAAACAGCGTATTGCATCTGCAAGGTATTCCAGGCAGCTTCTGTCCACATTTAAAACATTAGCATATGGCAGAGAGATTTCATGTGTTTGTTTGTTAGACTGGGAACTACAACAGACCTTCACAAAACATTGAGCCTTTTCTACATGCTTACATCCCATGTTTTTATGGAATTTATAGTGAAATGTATAATATATGGGGTAGAGGCAGAGCAGCAAGACGAGCTCGTTTTGTGTATTTTAAAACTTCATAATTTTTTTTAGGTTTTGCTTTAATCTGCATTTGTTTTGTTTATGTGACGTGAACAATGTTTGAAAGCCCTTGACTTAGTGCTTTTATGTCTTCCATCAACTTAATTTGGATAGTAAAGGACTTAGCTGTCTGTAGTGACAAGTATGATACAAGTAGTAGTTGTTCTCTGATAAGAAATGCAATTATTTTCAATATCAAAATTTTGATTAACATAGATTTCCAATAATAGAATAACTCAGATAAACAACAATCAAGGGGTTTAAACAAAGTTCTGCAGAGTCTTCAATTTGTCTCTTGAATTAAATAGTGTTTACTTCTAATACTCAGCTTAAGAACCAAAAAAACTTCTTCAGTGATGTGAGGCCTTTAACATGTCCATCCTTCAAAAGGTGTGTAAAATACATGCTGGCCTCTTCTACAGAAATGATGCATAAACAACACACCTCAGACACTGCAGAGCTTTTCGACATTCATATTGAATTTCTGTTTTCAAAGACTTCAACCCAAAGATGAAAAGTAACTGAAGGCTTACTCAGGCTT
Source organism: Erpornis zantholeuca (assembly GCA_013400515.1). Lineage (NCBI taxonomy): Eukaryota > Metazoa > Chordata > Aves > Passeriformes > Timaliidae > Erpornis > Erpornis zantholeuca. The sequence goes on from VZTN01014878.1 coordinate 165,650, forward strand.
TGCAGAGAAATCATAAGAAAGTTGAGGGATGAGCAAGTCATCCTTGTTGGCAATTCACTATATAACAAGAAGAAAAAGCAAACCAAGTTTATTAGGTTATTAAATAAAATAGAGTTAATGTCTGAGGACAGGCCCTGCACTTCTGTAGTGGTCGTCTTTCCTTCCTCCTTCCCTAAGCATTTCCAGTTCCTCTTCCATCAACTAAGACAAGGACATTTTCACCACACACAGCAAAGCTTGCCCTCCTTTCTTAAGTTTAACTTTTCTTATCTCTTAAATGTACCATATCTTCTCGCTTTTCTACTGGGATGTGTTAAGCACGTACAACCAGCAGGATATGCCAAAGATCTTCTTTCCTTTAAGACTTACACACCACTGTTTCATCAAGATTCAAACACTTCAAAACTTTCATTGTGAAAGCCTTTTCTAATTTGCAATGCACATGAAACACTCACAGCAGGCTGGCCATACAGCCAGGAAGTCACTTTTTCCTTCTTTTTGGAGCAGGGAAGATATTGGATGCCCCAGGTAAGATTCACTTCCCTGGTAGTAGACCATGACCATCATTAGAGATGTGTTTGGTGTGGCATCTCTCTTCCCATTGCCAGTCCAGGAGGGCATAAGGACTGTCTGAGGTAAAGCCTCCAGCAGATTTCTTGGAAATTAAAAATATCTTAAAAGGCCATAAATAGGCATGTTTAAGCAGCTGGATGCAGACTTTCACTTAGGAGTCAGTTTGAGACTGACATCTAAATCCCAGTTTGGAAGGAGAGAGAAATCACATAGTAGGACACCTGCTAAAACTAATGTTATGTGTATTAGAGTGACAAACTCATTCCCTCTCCCATTTTGGGGCGGGAACCTTGTGACATTAAGGAAATTAGGAGGTATCATCACCTCCATTTTGTAAAGAGAGAAGCTGAAGCAAACAGGATTAAGAGCTGGGATTTGATTTCATGCTGGAGCAGTGTGTTTCTGAAAGACAAGCACCATGGTTCAGAGAGGGCACTCTAGCCTTGAGGCTCAGGTAATTGTCCAAAATTTTAGGACATGATACAGGACACTACATAAGCACAAAGTTTGTGCCCAACCACTCTGTGGTCTGGCAGCTGTGGATATCCTGATTTTTGTCTGAGAGTTATCAGTAAAAGTGTATGTCTCATTTCTATGCGGTATTGCTGCTCTTTGGACTGTTGTTGTTGAACCAGTGGTGTTTTGACACATCTGTTAAGCTCTAACCTTTGAGTGTATTTAAGTACTTAAACCCCTCATTGTCCAGGGTGTCCGTGACCAGGCACTGGCCATGGGGGCTGCACAGCAGCATCTGTGAGGAGGGGCCAGGGCTGCCCCAGGCAGGACACAGCTGCTTCCAGCCAGCTCCTGCCCACCTGCCCCAGGCAGGGCACAGTCAAGCCCCTTGGGCATGAGGGCGGTGGTGCCTCAGGGAAACAGATCCAAGAAAGGGCAAAATGCCTGATGAAGCAGCAGAGGGGAACCAAAAGGAGTGAGAAACAGCCTTGCAACCAGGTCAGAGACCCATGTTCGAGACATTGGTGAAGAACCGCATTAGTCGACAACAAATTAAATTAATCTGTCCTGGATGGAGTCTGTTTTGTCTGTGACAATAATTGGTGTGATCTCCTTGTCCTTCTCTCAGCCCATGGGCTTCTATTTTATTTTGTTTCCCCTGTCCTGCTGAGGAGGCGGAGTAGGAGAGAGTGGCCAGGTGGGCATCTAGCAGACAGATGAGGTCAGCCCAGCACGTTTATACTGAGTGGTAGTTACACTGATTGCATTTAGGAATTGGATAACAGCATAGGTTTGGTGAAAGCTCAACAGGGCAGCTGCAAGTCTCCAAATCATACTGCCTAGTTGTAGCTGTTAAAAATTATTGTAGTAGATCTGTTTTCATGCACATTTCACAGGCTCCCCTGGTTTGATGTATGCACAGCCTCTCCTTCCACAAGACTGTTGTACCCACACCATGTGGGCTGCTGGCTCTGTAGTTGTGTCTGGTTCCTGGGCACCGTACTCACAGCCACTTTGGTTCCTTTGCCCCGCTTTTGGTTGTGTTCTCCACTCCCAGCTCCCTTTTCTGCCCTAGATGAGCACTTCTTCCCCAGATATTCTTCACTGTATCCAGGCAGACCTGGGCACAGGGTCCTTGACCAGCCAGAGCCCAAAACTGAACAAATAACTGTTCAGATCACGTATCAGCCTGTGCAGGCATTTAAATGGATGTTTGCCAGTGTGGGCTTTTATTCTGATGCCATTCCTCTACTCCACCCCTGCTTTTCATGACATTTTTAAGAGCTTAATGTCTTCAAGACTTCATTTCAGTAAAATTTTGGGCAAATTGGCCAGTCACTTTAAAATATATTTGTGGTAGGGGAAATGACTTGCAGAGAGAGACAGAACAATCACCAAAAAAAAAAAAAAAAAAANNNAAAAAAAAAAAAAAAGCAGGCTAACAATCTATTGAGCTATAAGTCTTTTCAACTTTAATGCAGAGGAAAATCTGCAAAGACTTCAGAGACAACAGGTGCCATCTACAGCATTTCATCTTGATCTAAACAGCGTGAAATTGTATATTTGTACCTGTGACTCCTGCCATCTGCCCCCAAGAGCAGGCTGAAGCATTTATGTGCTGGGACTGCATATTACATTATGAAACACTACATGCAGCAACCTTCAGTCTCAAGGGGCCTCACTTCAGTTATTAAAGATGAAAGAGGCAACAATCTTCACCATTTGAATTCTGGCATAGGATCTTTTCCCTGTGCAAGGGTTTAACAGTATTTTTAAAAATTATTTTCTACAGCCGTTATGTATGTATTATGTCAACTTGGTGGAATCATTTTCTTAAGAAAGAATGGAACTATGCATCCAAATCATGTTGAAAGGACACATTTGAAAGTTATTTTAAAATTAATGCAACTGCCTTTTATGCTAGGGTAGCAAATAATAACCTTACCAGGAAGACTGTCTTGGGAATATACTAAAATATGTAACTGCCATCCACAGGAGGAGCCAATCTTCCTCCACATATGAGCCAATAAACTATCTGTGCACTTTAGCCAACTCATCATGCCTTGTCTGAGACAGTATTTTTCTTCCTTCTGAAATTTGAAAGGAAGATTACAAATAAGAACGTGCTTTATTTTTATTGACATTCCATTTCTATTAAATATTGTCTGCAAATATTAGTGGAAGGGAAGTTCTTCCACCACTAGGGAATTGGACAACTAAGAGCCTGACTTTGCCCAAGCTCCCCCAGGCTAGTCACAGAACCATAGACCCATTTAAGCTGTGCAGGGGCTCAATACTCTGTACTTAGTGCTCATTAGCAACAGGGTGTATCTGCTCTGGAGAAGAACCAGGGAAGTTCTGCTCTCCAGGCTAGCACAGAGAGCGCGCTTTGTGCTGCACAATTGTATCCTGAGAACCCCAGTCAACAGAAGAGGGACAAATAGCCCTTCTTGGAAACTGGTTAGAAGTTAGAAATCCAGCCTTTCTTAATGCAGAAATGTGTGCCATTCATACTGCAAATGTATACATGCAAACTGCAGGACAGTCTTTTCACAGGACAGTCTCCTCAGTCATGACTTGACAGATGTCACAAAAGTGAAAAATGGGAATTGGCCTTAATAGTCCTGCAAACTGCCACAGAATTTATAAAGTGGGATCTAGACCCAAAGGGACACAACTTACCAGTTCCACACGATCTCAGTGTTTCAAAGACACCCACACAACTAGATGCATACTCTAGTTTGCACTTTCTCTATTACAATTTTTTCCTCCCCATCAGAATTAAAGTTTGGGAGCTGGCAGGACCTTAAAGAAATCAGAAAATATCACAGAAACGTTTCAGAGTTTACTTAATGCCTATTAAGTGATTTATATGTATCCTACCTTGAGTTTAGAAATGGGAGTTGAGGCTGAAAGGCCAATTTTATCACATATTAAACATTCACTGTGTTGGGAAGTAGCCTGTTCCTTTCATTTCACTGGCAAAAAGGAGAGCAAGTCCCCTGAGATTCCTAAAGCAGGCCTGGACTAGTAAACAACCTCAGAGAGGTGAAATAAAATGAAATGAAATGAATATAAAAGAGAATTCCATCCAAAAGTGTTCCATCTTCCCCCACATACTCTGCAGTCAGAAAACTTGGCCACTGTGAGCAAAGCAGTGAACCATTATCTTTTAAGACATGCTAGAAATTTCCTTCCTGTTTTCTCTTCCCCCCTTATATGAGCAGAGGAGTGTCCTTGATGTACAATGCCTCCAAGGGCTGCTTTTGTGGCACTTCAGACTGTGCCACTTGTCTTACACAGGGCTGTGCCTAAAGACACAGATAGCAGGGCTAGCAACAAACATCAGCATTGTAGTCAGGCATAAGAACATTAAACTAACTGAAAAAATCATGATGGCTTCACTGACTGAGATGAAGAAAATATGAACTATGCATAAAAATTAATTTAGTTTGCAAAATGTATTTTAATGTTAACAAGACCTTTTTAGGCACTGTATGGTGTTGGTCGTCACACATTTTAAATATGATTTTCATCTTCATCCTTTTAAGCCGTCATATATGGACTCCACTTGCACTGCTTCTAATAATTTTGGTCTTCAGGAAAAGCTCTACAAAGATATGACTGCAAATAAGGCAGAGGAACAAGCAATTCCCAACTGGCTTAAAACAATTTTTCCTCTGTGTCCTCCCCACTCCACATATCTTCAGAGTATGTGTAGTAGAAATGGAATGCATCTTGTGGTAAGGATTCTAATTCAATTTAAAAAGCCAACACCTGCATATTTTGGCCAATAAAGCACTCTGCTTTTGCCAAACTATCTGATCTCTTAGCATCATTCTTGAGACAGATGTAGAGCCTCCAGTAGCATTTGAGTGTTTTGGATATGCGAGAGCATGAATTCTTTAAAGCGTACAGATTCCTTTAATTCCTTTCATTTTAATGAGTTAATTAGATACACCTGAGTAATTGGAGTACAACAGGACTAGAGGTGAAATAAAAAGGTAAAGAGGCTACAACATGAACGGTGCGTGACAGTCTGGGTTCTTTGAAGGTTCAAATGCGATAAAGGAGAATGTGCTCTTCTGATCTCTATAAATTTGAGAAAACTAATTTAACATTTGCCTACCTATTTTAGCTTCTGCTGCACATAAATGACTATATATTATTCGTAATATTTCCTTCATTTCGATTTGATCTTCCCACTTGACTCCTAATAAGTCTTGGTTTTAATTAGGCCACCTGCATCTTGTAATGTAATGGAGGCACAACTTTAAAACTATGAATTCCAAACAGTAAGTGCAGCCTCACATGAAGAAACTTATCATGAAAAACAATTTGACATTAATGTTCGAAGCTTTGCATTTCTGCAATGTGATAAGTGAGAATAATTTCCTCTTGCTATAATTCTTATAGGACACAATGTTCATTTAATACAAAATTTAATAGACCAGAATGTGCTCATGTAATGCAAAAAGATTAGGAAAAGTTATTCAGCATGCATTTCAATGCAACTTGTCCCACACATCTATTTTAGTTATTGCAGACCACCTGTTAACTAAATGCCTCCGTGTGAGTAGACAAAAGTATCATTTATCTGCTGTGGCTGTGCCACTTTGAATACTAAGGAAGAATAACACTTGTCATTCACATCATTGGCTTGACAGAAGACAGTAATCCAGTTTCCTGATAGCTGGTATGTATCACTAGGACAGGATTCACAACTGAATTGTCATTTGTCATTTAAAGGCACAATAGTTATTACACTTCTTGTTAAAACGTTTGAGGGGCACCCTAATGATGTGTTAGTAACACCTAAGCAACACATTGAGATTCATCGTGATTCACCACAAACAAGTATGTTTCAAATAAGTAATTTATTTGCAAAGACACTCCATGCAAACTAAGTCTAGTGAGCTCAGTCCACATTCCAAGGTAATCTTGCTTCAGTTGAAGAAACAAGGATCCAGACATGAATAACAAGAAGTCATGAATAATAACAATTAACAAACAGTATTAATTATCTATTCTTCCACAAGTTGATGAAATGTAGCTAGATCTCTAAATTGCAATTTCTGAAAATCACAGAATGACAGAACAGTTAATGTTGGAAGGGACTTCTGGGGATCATCTAATCTGATCCTTCTGACAAGTCAGGGTCACACAGGGCAGGTTACACAGGTGGGTTTTGAATGTCTTCTGACCACCCTGGGCAGCTCATTCCAGAGCTCTGCCACACTCAACATGAAGTTCTTCATCATGCCAAAGTGGAACTTCATGTGCTTTAGTTTATGGCCACTACTCCTCATCTTGTCACCGAGCACAACCGGAAAGAGTCTAGCACCATCCTCTTGATGCCTGCCTTTGAGATATTTGTACGCCTCAGCGCTCTCTAGGCTAAAAAGGCTCAGCTCCCACAGTGTCTCCTAACAAGAGAGATGCTCCAGACCCCAAATGATCTTTGTGGCCTCTGGGGGACCCTCTCCAGTAGCTCTTTATCCCTCTTGTACTGAAGAGCCCAGAACTGGACACAGCACTCCAGATGAGGCCTCACTAGGGCTGAGTAGAGGGGCAGGACCACCTCCCCTGAGCTGCTGACAATACTCTTCCAAATGCACCCCAGGATACCAGCAGCCCTCCCTACATAATTTGGCAAAAACATTTGTCAAAACCAATAATGCACTAGAATTGACATTGTGAATTTTCTTTTTCTTTATGACAAAGTCTTTATAATTCCATTGTTTACTCACAAAAGATTTATCTTTAAAAAGTAGTAAGAACATGCTATGTACTGAATGCATTTATTAATGATTCATTTAATAACTTTTTTTAAATATAAGAATCACATTTGTCAGTGTGCAAACATGAAACAAGATGTGATTATGTGAAAACAACAGGGTTTGTGAGATCATGCTAACTGAATTAAAGAAACAGATAAACCTGTTTCAGTATCAATTTCCATTGCTGACAGATCTTACTTAGTTTCCAAATCTGTTTCCTACTTCCATATCGCATCATTGCATGAAACTGGCAATTAATTTTGAAATTTTCCTTCTGCCATTTTTAATTACATGAAATAAAACTATCAATATGCTACCTATGACTTGGTAATTACAACTGTTAACATTTTAAAGTTTGCTTGTGAAATTACTGTATAATTACTTCTTACCCTAGCAGAAGAGTGTAAATATGTTCTACTGTAAACTTTGACATAATATTTTGTAGCTATTGCAAAGTTTGAAAGTCTACTAAATCATTTTCTTTACCTCTGTGCTCCAAAATTGTTTCTACAGTTAAGATTTTGGCTGAGCATTGCATGATTTCCCTCCCACTCATGCCTTTCCCCAGTCCATCACAGCATTTCCTGACTGTCCTATATTTAAATCTGTTATGAGTTTGATAGAAGTCTGTGAAACTGCTGTGGTTTGACCCTGGCTGGATGCCACGCACCTACGAGATCTGCTCTTTTGCTCCCCTCCACAACTGGATGGTGAAGACAAAACATAACAAAAAGTTCATGGGTTGAGATAGCTTCTGGGAGAGAGATCAGCCCCCAAATACTGTGGTGGGTAAAACAGACTTGAGGATATAACTGAATTCATTACTAACAAAATCAGAGCAGGATAACGAGAAGTAAAATACATCTTTAAACACCTTTTCCCTGCCTCTCCCTCCTTCCCAGCTCTACCTCCTCCCCACAGCTGTGCAGGGAAACAAGGAACAAGGGTTATGGTCAGTTCATCAAAAGTTGTTTCTGCCACCACTCAGGGAGAGAAGTCCTTCCCCTGCTCCTGTGTGGGGTCCTTCCCATGGGAGGTAGCTCTCCATGAACTTCTCCAACATGACTCCATCCCACACGCAACAGTCCTCCCCAAACTGCTCCACTGTGGGTCACTCTCCCACAGGTGCAGTCCTTCAGGCACAGTCTGCTCCAGCGTGGGTCCCCCACAGGGTCACAAGCCCTACCAGGAACCCGCTGCAGTGTGGGTTCTTCTCTCCATGGGTCTGCAGGTCCCTGCCAGGAGCCTGTTCCAGCATGGGTTTCCAGCAGGTTCACAGCCTCCTCTCAGGCAACTGCCTGCTGCAGCATGGAATCCTCCACAGTCTGCAAGTGAATCTCTGCATCCCCATAGTGCATGGAGCAGCTGCTCTTCTCCCTCCCTCTCCACTGACCTTGATGTCTGCAAGGCTGTTACTCTCACATATTCACTTTACTCACATATTCACTTCTCTGGCCTCAATTACATCTATAGTTATAATCTGTAATTATTGCTAATTTGGGTTTTTTTTCTTCTTAAATATGGGCTTTGGCACCATTTCAGACTGGCTTGGCCTTCCTTGGCCAACAGCAGGTCTGTCTTGGAGCTGGCTGGCATCGGGTGAAGCTTCTGGCAGCTTCTCACAGAACCCACCCCTGCAGCCCTCCCACGACCAAAACCTGGCCATGTGAAATCAGTACAGAGACATTGCTTCAAGTCCTTCAAATATGCTACAAGATATGCCAAAGTTTTCCTAGATTTGGCAAATCTGAGCATCTTTATTATTTGATGAATTGAAAAGCCTGCTTGAAAAGTCCCCCATAGACTTATTATCTGTGGATCAGTGACACAATAAACAAGAACAGCTTTCAAGGAACCATTTCGGTCAGTCATGCTGCTTTGTGCGCAGTACCTGGGGAATCTTTAATGTATCACTTATTGGCACAATTCAGAACCACATCAGACTATTCAGGCTGTGCTTAGGGAGCATTAAGGCAATAAACCTGTACAAAATCCTAAGATCAGCCTCTTAAAAATCCTTATTGAATTTTTCAGCTAAAATTATCCACAATTTTGAGAGTGACCAGTTCTTTGTGTGAAGTAACTTGTTTTAAAGCACGTGCCTGCTTTAAAGCACGTGCCTGCACAACATAATCCTGAATGCCACTCTGGCACCATCTGGAGACCAAGAATTGCATCACCTTTCAGGAGTAACTAAAAGGTATCCAAGGATTTTGTGTCCCTTCTTTGTCATCCAGAAGAGCACTAAGGATGCTGCCATAAAAAACCTGCCAAGGCTGAGGAACACCAACCGGCTATCAGTGACCTGACAAACTTCTGTCTTTCTCCATAGTGTCTCCATGGTCTTACATTCAACTCCTGCTCAGATTTTGGCTAGCACACAGCTCGTGCCAAGGCCTGTTGTATGTGCCCTGCAACAGCACTGGGACCCATGCCATTAGGTCAAAGTGATGGCAACACATAGGCCAGACATGGCTGCCAGAAAGGACTACAGTCATTACACAGCCACTGTCACCTGCAGCTTGCTGTCTCCTGCAGCCACAATCCGTGCACACTGATTTACTGTCACTTTTCTTCAGAACCCGCTAACTCAAAGAAATCAGACAGACCAAAGTTTCCATCTTGAAGGTGTAAATACTTCAGCTTACACAATGAGTTTCTGAAGCAGATCTAACAGCAGCTGGAGAGCTCTCATGCTTCCTGGTGGATGCCATCCAGGGGATGCCACACTGTGATGGAAAAGGAAGGATGAGCACTCTCCCCATTGGCTAGATTACTGTTTTGCTTATAGGTGCACAAGTTACAAGGGGGAGCTGAGCTGCAAGTAATAAATTAGAGAACTAGTAAGTTAGAAACTTCAGTAACTAAGTGATGAATTAGTGAACTCACTTTAGTGTGGATGAAGGGCACTGAGTCCCTGTAGCTTGTTTTCACTCCTAATGAGCTCATGCAATAGTTTATTTCACAGAACATCTCATCCTGTAAATTTGAGGGATCCATACTGACCATGACAGTAGTCCCCTTCCAGGGTTTGAGCCTCTGCTCAAGTTCTGCCCTGATCTGGTACAGCCACATAAACTGGGATCTGATTTTGCAGAAAAGACCCAAGAGGATCTTGCTCTATCTCCTACTGCTTGATACAAAACTGGACAACTGGAGGCTTGATAGCAACAGACAGTAGCTAAGTGTCCGACACAGAAGGTTGTACAGAAGTTCCACTGCAGTCTGTCCTGGCTTTAGTATTAACCAACATTTTCATCGGGAGTCTGAAGATTAAAGAGGATGGCTTCCTATGTTCTTTCTATTCTGTTATTACAGTGATTGTATTTGTAAAAGATAAAACTAAAACAAGCTGCACATATCTAGGCTAATACCATTAGAATTAAAATATTCTTAACAAGGAAGAAATTATCTACTGAAGAACAGGAAACAATTCACCATAAATAAATGCGGGTTCCTATTCTTAGCAATAATTGACTACACAAATGTAGGATGTACAGCATTTGAATTTGATAGCAGATCTTCAAAAACAGATTTTAGGGATTACAGTGGATCACAACCTGAACATAAGTGAATACTGAACAGTGTCCTACCTACAAGGTAAAAACATCCAGCCATTTATAATTAGGAAGATGTGAAGACAAGTGAAATAAGTCTCCTTGCTCTGTCTAGCATGGATTAAGTTTAAGACTGAACATGGGATCCAGGACACAGAATTTCAAGAAAGTGGTAGCAATCTAAGCATAAAACTTAAAGAGTCAATAAAAATGGAAAGCTGTGGTTATTAATCAAAGTTACAACTAATTTGGAAATACCATACCAGGATGAAGTAAATGGCTTATTCTGCAGAAATAAATATTCACAGTTGACACTGGGAAAATCTTATTAACAATAGAGTAGCAAAGCCCTTGAACAGGTTGCATATTCTGAAGGGGGATATTCTGAACAGGGGATATTCTGAAGTCTTCTGTACTGGAAGCATATAAAAAATTGTTATAATAAAGCACTTTGTCAGAAAAGATATTATATATATTACAGTGCCAGACTGGATGTGGAAGGTCATTCTAGCCTTTTCAAAATGTTAGAAATAAAGTACCACAAGGCTGCAAAGAAAAATTACAATTTTGATTATTCTTTATTTGTAATTGCAGTTAAACGGCATTTATCATGATGATGTTTGCTCAATTTTCATCCATTTATGATCCTTTTCCAAAGTCAATTTCTTCTCTTAATGAAGCAGGATTTCTTTTTAAATCATGACAAAGTCTAAAGATTAACAAACATATAACATATTTGATAATTAAGTAAGCTGCCTTTACATGCAACAGGAAGACTTTCAAAAAGAAATCAATAAACATGTATCAGATTCAATATTTAATCTCCCATCAAGAGAAAAGTATATTTTATGTTCTTGTACCCTTAAAGCTGTATATCAATATTATTAGGTTATATATTGTGTATATTCTCAGTATGGTTTCCTCAGCAACTATATTTTGGGTAACTTTGCTATGGCAACCAAAGCTGATTGCTTATTTTACTGTTTCAATTAATAATCCATGTCCTGAACAATAAATGCAATAGCTAGATAATACATCTACAAAAGGCTAAATAAACATGTATTACACAAGTGCAAGTTTTCTGAAAGAGTTATTACCCTGGTGTAGGAATAATACATACGTACATCACTAATTAGACTCTGTATTTCAATGCTTAAAATAGAAACACTGGGCTAAATTCTAGCCTTATACAGAGGAGGGCACAATAGTGGGTTTTGCAACATATGTGACAATCAGCTATTATATGAGAATCACATTATGTCAGAATCAACTCCTTTTTTATGAAGGCAGGAGAATGAATTTCCCACTATGCCCTTCTGCCCCTGTCTTGCCCTCAACTGCATGAGAACAAATCTATTAAGTCCAAGGAGTCTCTCTGCAAACAGAAATTGAACTTCTGACTTGAAACTCAGAAAACTTACAGAGAATTGGGCCTTTGTCAAGTTTGTTTATAGAATTTTTAATCACACTTATCTTATTATTATGTAATGGACAAAGTATGTTTCTGTAAGACTTCATAACACTGGTGACAAAATACTCTCAATCAAGAGCATTTTAGATTTCAGGATGATAAGCACAAAAGCTGAATACATCTCTATGTAAACATGATTTTCTGTATTTACTTTGAACAAATATAAAGAGTATCTAGATGATCTTAACCATTTTGCAATTTCCACTTATATAAGGTGGGGGTTTTTTTGGGTTTTTTTGGGTTTTTTTTTAATTTTTTTTTTTTTAGCTCTACACATTTTGCACTTTGTCATCTGACTACAAAGTGGCTCACAGATTTAATTATAAACACAAGTCTAGAAGCCTGGTTTATGTTACCAGTCTGGACTTGAGCATTGCCTTCATAAACCACACTTACACAAGTACACAACTTATATCAGCAATGCCCTTACATTGCATGCAAGTCACATCATTCTCTCTTAGAAGTAAATGGTCAATCTGTGTAACTTAGCTTATGCATGGTCTGAGAATCAAAACATGGTAACTTTGGGAACTTATGCAAGTCTAAACATATGGTCTTACTATAATAATTCTGTCATTCCTTGATACATACATCAGGGACTCCTGAGGTAACAGAAGCCAACATGGAAACACAAGGCAAATATCTCAGATGAATTAATGGGTGTTCCTCTGAGAAGGCAACACATCCAACAGCCCAGCTTAGGCGCCTTTACACCAACACATAAGCACAGCAGACAGGAGGAGTTGGAAGACACAGGCTGCTAGAAAGCTATGACCTTGTTGACATTACTGAAATATGATGGGACAAATCCCATGGCTGGACTGTGACTATCAATGGCTATGGGCTGCTGAGAAAAGACAGAACAGGAGAGGTAGGGAGGCTGATACCTCTCCCGATGTGCATCTCTTGATGTGAATGAGGTGAAATGAAATGTCTCTGAAGAACAGCCGCAAGCAGGTCAAAAGCCTGTGGGTAAGAACCAGAGACTGAGATGTGTTCCATGTCTACTCCAGGCCCCTGATCAAGGGGAAACTATTGACAAAGCCCTCTTGCTCCAGCTACAGGAGGCATTGTGTTCACAAGCTCTTGTCCTGCTGGGGGACTTCAAATACCCCAACATCTTCTGGTAAAGTTTCACAGCAAGGAGTAGACCATCCAGGAGACTCATGGAATGCATGGCAGGAAACTTCTTGAGCCAGGTAAGAGACAGCCCTAGGAGAGGGAATGCGTTCCTGGATCTGATGGTCATCAAGATACACGAACTAAGTGGGGACATGAAGATTGGAAGCAGCCTGAGAGGCAGTGATCCTGCATTGGTGGAATTTGCAGTCCTGATGGATATGGATCAGATATACAGTACAGTTAGGGCCCTGAGCTTTAGGAAAGCCAACTTCCAGCTCTTCAAGAAAACAGTCAATAGGATCCTCAGGGAGACTGACCTCTGGGACAGGGGAGCAGGTCAGAGCTGGTAGATCTTTGAGGAAGTCTTCCATAGAGCACAAGAGCTAGAAACCCCCTGGAGCAAGAAACTGGGCAAGGAAGGCAAAAGACTGGTATGTCTGAGTAGGGACATGAGTAGGGTCAAACTAAAGGCAAAGAAGCAAATTCACAGGCAGTGGAAACAAGAACAGGTAACTTGGGAAGAGCATGGAGGTGAAGATCACTTGTGTAAGGATGGGGTGAGGAAGGCCAAGAGGAAGCTGGAACTGAACACAAAGTACACAAAGAATAACAGGAGGGATTTCTGTAGGTAAGTTAACTAGAAAAGGAATGTCAAAGAAGGAATAAAACACCTGATAAAGAACACTGATAAACTGGTAACGCCGGATGAGGAGAATGCTGAAGCACTCGACAACTTTTTTGCCTTAGTCTTCAATAACAACCTCTCTTTCCATGCTTCTGGAGTGGATGGATAGCAGGATGGGGACTGGAGATGCAAAATCCCTCTACTGTAAGTAAGGATCAGGTCCATGACCATCTGAAGAACTTGCATGTACATAAGTCTATGGGACCTCACGAGATGCATCCCAGAATCCTGAAGGAATTGGCTGATGTAGCTGCCACACTACTCTCTATCATATTTGCAAAGTCATGGCAGTTGAGTGAAGATACAGGTGACTGGAAAAAGGGGAAGCATTGTACCCATCTTGAAAAGGGTAGAAAGAAGGACCCAGAGAACCATCCATCAGCCTCCCCTCTGTGCCTGGGAAGGTAATGGAACAGATCCTCCTACCAGCTGTGCTAAGGCATGCAAAGGACAGGGAGTGATTGAAGACACTAGCACTCTTTCTCCAAGAGCAAGTCCCACCTTGCCAACCTAAGTGGCCTTCTATGATGGAGTAACTACACCAGTGAACCAGTGAATGGCTACCAGCTATCATTTATCTGGGCTTCTGTAAAGCTTTTGACATGGTCCCCCACAATGTCCTTCTCTCTAAACTGGAGAGAGATGGATTCGATGGGTGCACTATTAAAAGGATAAGAAGTTGTTTGGACAGTCACATGCAGAGGATAGTGGTCAACAGCTCAGAGTCTCGATGGATGCCAGTGACAAGTGGTGTTCCTCAGGGGTCTGCACTGGGACCAGTGTTATTTAATATCTTCATTAATGGCACAGACAAAGGGCTCAAGTGCACCCTCAGCAGATTTGCAGATGCCACCAAGCCGAGTGGTGCAGCTGACACACCTGAGGGATGAGATGCCACCCAGAGGGACCTGGACAAGCTCAAGCAGTGGCCTGGTGGGAACATCAAGAGTTTTAACAGGACCAAGGGCAAGGTGCTGCAGCTGGCTCAGAGCAACCCCTGTATCAACACAGGCTGGGGGATGAGCAGATCCAGAGCAGCCCTGCCAAGAAGGACCTGGGGTGCGTGAGAGGCTCGACATGAGCAGGCAAAGTGCCCTCCCAGCCCAGAAAGCCAATTGTATCCTGGGCTGCATCAAAGGCAGTGTGGCCAGCCAGGCAGAGGAGGGGATTCTGCCCCACTGCTCCACTCTGGTGAGACCCCACCTGGAGTGCTGCATCCAGCTCTGGGGCCCCATCCCAGGAAGGTGATACCTGTTGGAGTGAGTCCAGGGGAGGCCACCATGGTGGTTGGAGAGTTGGAGCACCTCTGCAGTGGGGAAAAGCTGGGAGAATTGAGATTGTTCAGTCTAGAAAAGAGAAGGCTTTGGGGTGACCTAATTTGGAGTTCCTGAAGGGAACATATAAGAAAGATGAAGAAAGACTTTTTACAAGGGCCTATAGTGACAGAACAAGGGGCAATGTCTTCAAACTGAAAGAGAGTAATTACATGTTAGGAAGAAATTCCTTACTGTGAGGATAGTGAGGCACTGAGACAGTGCTTTTAGAAAAGCTGTGGATGCCTCATCCCTATAAGTGTTTCAGGTCAGGCTGGATGGGGCTTTGAGCAACCTGGTCCAGTGGAAGGTATCCCTGCCCACAGTAGGGTGATTGTAACTGGGTGATTTTTAAGTCCCTATCAACTCAAGCCCTTTTATGATTCCTTTACATGTTGTTGTTATGTTATGTTATATTATGTTATGTTTGTTATGTTATGTTATGTTATGTTATGTTATGTTATGTTATGTTATGTTATGTTATGTTATGTTACAACTGTGCACCTGGTGAAGGGGCAACAAATGCAGACAATGCATAATGTTATTGCTTGTAGAGAGCTAGGTTTTGAAGACAATACCCCCATGGAAAAATAATGGAAAAACACAAAAATTCATGTAGCCACACAAACTTTATTTTTTTTAGTCTTGGTCCCAATGTCTTGTGCCTCAATCTATCCAAATATATATTTCCTTATCTCATGTAAGATTTCAAGCTATACATGTGGTACAGTAGTATCTGAAGGTGTGATGTGGTTCTATAAATAGATATTTTATTCTCCATGTCATTCAGTATTTAACTGTTTCCCAACTCAGTTTGATGGGAATCCATGATCAACAAAATCACTTCCCTCCGCATAAACTAGGGTTTCAGTTTTAATGATCTTTGATGCTCACATCCTAATGGAAACACTTCAGTTATTCCATTTATTTGAAGAACTGAATAATTCCAAAACAGCCACTCTCACCTAGTCTTTTTCTACAGCAACTTTGCTAGCTGATACTCTTTTTGACAATTATTCTGCCTCTTTTTAAAGAATGGCAAACCACAGCAATCATTTTCTTAAGAGAACATGAGGATTTCTGAAGAGAACATTACCTCCTGAGTAATTTAAATAAAGGTGGAAATACAGACCAAAATCCTCACGAGCAGGTGCAGAAGTACCCAATGAATTTTCAAAATACAACTCCTATGTGTACTTTTCATGAATGAATACAGATGGTTTCACTGGTTCACAGCACCATCACATTAAATGTCAAGATGACCTTACTGCTTATCATCACATTTTCCAAGTGCTCCAAAATCCATGTGCCGGCCTAGATTTCCTTGAAAATCTCCAGACCTTAAGATATTCAGACAAAAATGCCTGAGCAAGCCACAATGAAATCAAATATCACAGTAAAAAAAAAAAAAAAGTGCATTCATATTTTTTTCCTCCATACCCTGAAAAACTATGTCTTGGTCCCAAACTAGTAAGCTGAGCATTTTTTGGGAAAAAAATCCTTATAATTTTTTTCCTGGTAAAAGTCTGAAATTCTACGAACTCCAGGTAAAGCTGATAAAACCCATTTTCCATGAGCAACTGGCTGTTTTAAAGGGAGCCCCTGGTGATTCTACCACGGTGTGACTCCTGTTAATGTCCATTAATCACAGGCTATCTGTCAGATTCTGAGTCTGGATCCCCAAAGATAAAAGTGTGTTTACTAGAAGCATGTAATTCTCCATCTGTAGCAGTAAATCTCTTCCAAGAGTAAAACTTCTGATTTAAAACATGATGGGTAGGATTCATTTGCTATAACTTTAGGTATTTAAAAATTTGGACATCACAGTACCAGTTACTTACCCAATGACCAGCAGACAGAAAAAGACACTTATAAAAAGATGTTTTCACTTATCTCAAGGAAAAGGTCTAAAAGATGTTGAGTAACTTCTAGAGAAGCTCATTTCCTCACTTTTGAGTAACTGATGACAGAGTCAAACTGAGGCATGATTTTGGCACTGGTGAGGTGAAGAGGAAAAGGAAGACACAGGTCAGAGGAAGATGGAAGAAACCAGTCTGGCACAGACCTTACATAGGAAGTTATGCCCTGCTGGACAAAACTGAAGTGTTGTCAAGTGAGCTGGTACAAGTACAATGGATTTGGAGAAAGACTCAGTATCAACCAGTGAATATTCATTTCCAGATATCATTCTCTGCAAAATGGCAATCCCAGATTAGAACTTCTCCTGGATACCAGTGTTCTATCCTGTTTTTTGCGGATACCAACATAACAGTAAACACTCTTCTATACTTAAATAGCTTAATCTTATTTTCATTGCATTTTCCTTGGTATTTCATCGAGAAATTATTCCTTCTATTTCATGATGCAAATGCTCCCACTTTTACTTGTAAATGCATTTAATCTTTCTTAATTAAAAACCCCCGCCAAATTGTAAATGGTTTGTTTCACCAAAATGTCTGGACCAGAATTATAATTAAATCACTAAAGACAAAAAAAATTCCAAAAGGCAACTCTTCCAAAAAATACCATATTAGAATCATTAAAGAAAAAGGAAAGGAATAAGAAGAATCTTAGCAACAAATGTAGCAGATGAAGACCTCCTACACATAGTAGTTACGTTATTCTGCAATGAATTTCAACACTTTTACATATTTCAGCATTAAATATTACCAAATCTAATTTTATTTTTCCCAATAAATAGTGTAACTGACTTCTATAATCAATTCCAAGAGGAACACATACATGTGGTTAGAGACTGAGCTCTTTGCATAATGTATGCATTTGTGTTGCTTTTCACACTCTAGTAATTAGCAAGCAACTTGCCAATGTTAACCTTCCTTCTTGCCAAAAGCCCTGTTCTAGTAATAATCAATCAACACTTGCTCAAGAGTAGATTAAAGCTCCAGAGAAAGATTCAAAATACGCCACAAAGTATAGGAATATTGTAAGGAAATTGCAGACACTGTTTTCATACCTAACTGCATGATGCTTTGAATTCTGCATTTAGAAAATAAAATATTAAACTATAATAGGTGATAAGCAGGCCTTTGAAATGAATTTCTTCACAGTGAGGAGTTAAACACAAGGGCAAAAATCAGCAAATTCTTTCCAGGCAACAAAAGAAATTTTGCCAGTTGAAGGATGACCTTTTTAGGGCTATAGAGATTTGGGCTTACCAAAGGTAAAAGATGCATCTGCCTTACAGAGAAAATGCTAATGAAGAAAACACAGAAAAAGGAAGTCACCAATTTCCAAAGTAGTAATTGGACAAAAGAACACTGAGTCGAAGTTTGAAGAGTATAGTTTCAAATGGAGATCGTATACTAAGAAGCCCAAAGACACCTACAACCTTCAAACAAAATGCCAGTGTCTTTTGAATACTGAGCATTTCTTTCTGATGATACTTAAGGATATACAAACCATCAATTAAATCTTGGTATTTCAACAGTTATGATCCTGGGAAAAAAATAAATATAAGAAATAAATATAGACTAGATGGGTTGTGATTTTTTCTGGTTTTGTTGCCAGATAATGAACAGCCACCAGAAAATTCAGAAAACCTGATGTAATTTGTATAGCAACTTACTTAAGGGTGTTGATTATATTATGCAGAGAAGCAACAGCTTGCTAGTACCCAGGACTGATAATAAGCAAAGATTAACTTAAGCAAGAAGCAAGAACAAGGTAGTTGCTATTTGATTTACTTGACAACATGAAACATGAGAAGTACATGGGAGAAGTTCTCAAACAAATACACAAACACTATACCACAGGGTAAACATGAACATTCAAAAGTATGCATATACAAACTTCAGAGAATGAAGGACAACAAAGGAAATGCAGAAAATTCTAGCAAGTTCAAGGGATATCTCTAGCTGGTTTCAAATGAACACAGTTCCCAAAGATTCAAGGTAGTATGAGGAAACAAATTTTAAAACTTGTTCAACTTTTAACAGAGCACACCAGTAGTGGTATCTATGTAAGAACTGCACAGCTGAGGCACACACCTTCAGCAGCTGTAAATTACTCTGAAAAAATAGCCCTATTATTGCCTCTTTATATGTTCTGAATTTAACAGCAGCAATGAACAAGACTGAAAGAAGATCACTGTAATGTGATTGTTGAAATGAAATCTATTTCTTTTACTCAGTCTTAAGCTATTACAAGCACAGTGGGAGGAAATCAAGCTGTTCCATTGAGAAAATCAGTATTGAGGATCTGGGATGCCTTCAGTGGGTATAATGACTCCTGTTAAAGAATGAGGTGGCTCCTGGCCATGATAAGCCTCAACTTCTGCCACCAAAACATGTTTCTGGGAGCAGATTGTCACTCTTGTGATCTGTGTGTCACGTGAGCGACAAGTGCAAATGTGCTGGCTTTTCCTAGAACATCTGTAACTTGTGACCGTTTTTGGCTGGACGTTCAACATGTGGATACCTACTGGTATGTCCATGCCTGGCAGCAAGATGCTCTTGCTGTGTCTTGCTGCTGTAACTGCTTCTTCTACTGCCATATCTGACCAAGCTCCAGCCTCTTTGACATGCAGAAGTCCTTGTGTCACACAGTATGTGAACTCAAACTATTTTGTACAGGACTCCTTAGCAAAGCCAGTGTTGCAGACAGGTGCAAACAACTGTGCCAGAACTTCTCAAAGATTCACTGTCCTGTGTGAATTAAGAGAAAATTTTTTCTCTCTCATAAAAGACATTTCAGAAGGAGATAAAATATTTATCCATTTTACTGCATCATTCAGGAAGTCAAAGGACAGCATAATATCTTAAACCACATCAGGAGAGAAACAATCTTGTCTTTGCTTTTATTTGTTAAAGCAAGGAACTTTCCTAATACTTCTGCACCCCATTTCTGTCCCCACTATAAGTAGTACAGAACCATAGTACAGAACAGATAGTACAGATAGTACAGAACCATAAGCACAACCACAGTAAATATTCCCAGAGATAGTATCTGGAAGACAAGAGCAGAGAGTTGTGTGGGGGCTGCTTACACACTTTCTTCATTATCATCTTTAGATTGCTCTTATTTAGCCATATTTCCAATATACAGTATTTATTATGACTGAAGAAAAATGTACCTGAACAGCTTTGCTCTCTGCATATGTCTACATTTGTGCTCAGCAAGGCACTGGTGTAAAGACTACTACTGCCTGCAAAGCCCAGGGAAAATTTTACACATCCGGTTCCTTCATGCAGGGACTTAGGCTCTGACACCTTCTGTCACCAGCATGTCCTGCCCATACTGCACCCTCCAGCCCTTCCTGGAATGATGTGATGAACACAGGCAGGGATCCAAGGAATCTTTGAATCCAAGGATCCAAAGTTTCTTCACAAGAAAGAAAAAGAATGGCTCATTTTCTTTAGTGAAATTAACACATTTACAAGGGAAAAGCCAACAGAAGAACCAGGCCTAGATTTGTGCTTATCCACTTGTCTAAAGACGAACATTACAAAATTATTTTATTGTTGAGAATAGCAAATGCAAACTTCTACAGAAGTACAAAATATTACTTTATTATATAATCTGTACTGTATTCTTCCAAAAATAGCAAGAAAAATGGCATTTCTAATATCCTCCAAGAAGCCTTTCTTCTTAGGAAGAAACCTTATTTAAGGTATCATAAAAATAAGAATAGTAACAATGAAAACATGCTCAGAGCACCCCTCCAGGGACAGACCTGCTAATGGACATGCAAAAGAAGCAATGCTGCCCTTGCACAGAGATAGCCATGGCAAAAAGACAGGCTGCAAAAAGCCTTGAGCAACTTGGTCTAGTGGATGATGTCCCTGCCCATGGCAGTGGGAACTGGGACTAGCTGATCATTCCTTAACATTCTATGACTCTATGATAAGCTTTGGGAGATGTCTCTACTGTGGCTGACTCAAGAGAGACCCACCTGCAAATCTTCTAACAAGGAAATACACAAGAAGTGCAAATCCAAATTATTCATTTCGTGCATTTGTTTTACCAGAACAAAATTAGAACAGAGATAAAAGCATCTTACCACCACACAGCTATTTAGTGTGTAGTGCTACCTTTGACATGCAATTTGTCTTTCAGAGGGGGAAAGATTATTCAGACTGACATACCTTTGTGTTTCCTCTCTGATCTGAGGAAGTGGAGTCGACAGCAATGTTCCTTGGTGTCACAATCCGGCTGCAATCATCAAGCTGCCCACTTCCAAAGAGGCAAAAATTTACCATGCTGACATATTCTTACTGGCAGTGTAGCTGTTTCATCTCACGCAGAAGGAACATACTGCCATGTTAGGTTTTGACAGGTCTCCAGAAAAAAAAATGCACTTAGCTGGCAATTTGTGTGCAGAGACACTGCGATATTTAACCCACTTTTACAAAGACCAACAGAAACATTTTCATTATTATTGACAATATAATCAGCATTCTATGGATTTTCATTATAGTACTTTCTTGTTAGTAGGCTTTTAGAGAAGCTTTAAGAGTAAAAATATTCTTTCAATAGTATCTAATTTCTAGCAAGAAATTAAGGCCACAAATTTCAAGCTCTAATGACTAATGTTTTCTCTCAACCATTAGTTCCTTCCTCTCTGCCAGGAGCTGACTGGAAGAAGCTTCGACATTGTTACTCGCTCTGTAGAAGACACTGTCATATAAAACCTTAAGTCTAGGGTGTTGCAGTATATGAACCGCTTACCTGAGAGAAATTAAATAAATTCAGTGTCTTTTGTCTTCATGCTAGCTTTAGATCAGAACTGTTGCACTGTTAAAAAGCAATGATTATTTATTTTAACACAAACATATTCACTCTTGGAAAAGAAATCCATTTTAGTTCAGCATGGTTTTAAACTCACCAAAATAAACAGGATGTTGCAATTATTGGGGGACAAATACTCTGCCCTGCTGCATGTTCTCTTCTCACTTCATTGTTTCTCATGGTGTTTTCCTCTGGCTCCTAAGCCAATTGTTTGTCCTGAGTTATCCTTGGTATATCCCTAATATACTTCACACTTTGCTGTACTGCCTGTGCTCTGCTTTTGCTTACTGAACAAGTCTGACTCTTTGGGGTTGTAGATGAAAGAATATATTGTTTATAAAGAATAACTATATGTGAACTACATTAAAAACAGTGAGAAAACATCACTAATTAATTATCTAAAGCTATTTGCATGCTGCCTAGGCATAATTATCACTTTATGGCACAGAAGCAAAAAAAGCACTGGGGATACAGGGACTATCATGGAATATCTGAACACATGGTGGTATTGCCAGAATCAGAATTGTCCTAGAGGTAGTCTGTATGGCAAGAACAAGGTGTGTTTTTGCAGTGCCTGAGCAGTATTGGACCACTCAAAGATCTCAACATAGTGGGTGAAATGGGACATAACCCTCTTAGGCTGGTGGCACCCACACACCTTTTTTCTTACATTAAAAATCCCCATTTGTACAAATAGTGGTGGTTAAAATCATTCCCTGTTGCAGTGTGAAGCGGGCGATATGGTGCCACAACCTTCCAAAAGTGTCCCTTTACTGAGCTGCTCGGCAGGTGCCACATGCACACACACAGCCACACACGCACGCCGATAGCTGCTGATCTGCATTGGTGGCAGAGAGCAGGGAAAGGCCTTTGTGTGAGTTCCCACAGTGACGTTTATTCCAGCCAGGCAATGACGATGATGAATGCCCCCAGACCACGGTGTTCAGGGGTTTAAGTAAATGAGGTGGGGAGTAATAGGGTTCAATGGGACAAGGGCCAGAGAGTGGCACATAGGAGGAATCAGTACAAGGGCCAACAGGAAGAAGGTAAGGGTGGAACTAAGGGACACAGGGACCAATGGTGGGTCGGGTAAGGGAGAAGGTTCTAGGGATCACGGAGGGCTCAGGAAAGAGGGGCAGGGAGGTAGCCGTGCATGGCAGGAGGAGTGGGTTGGCCAACAGGCCAGGGGGAGGAACAGAACAGGGGTACATGTAAGGCAGACAAGGGGAGGAGAGAGAGTGTGCAGGGCTGACAGGCCCAGCAGGCAGGGGGTGTTGCCACAGCAATGGCACTGCCTAAAGGGAAAGCCTCCTCGTCACCTTGGCTCACAAGGGGATTTGCTCTATGCTTCGGAGTTGTCCCACCAGCGTCCAGCTGGTTCGGGCCCTTGCCCCAGCCGCTGGCTGGGTCACCGTCACAATTCCCATCAATAATATTTCCTACTTGATGCTGCTCCTCCACACAGGCTCATAGTTCCAGTAGGATAGAACTGAATCGGCGTACTTTTGTGAGATTATGTACAAAACAATCCTCATTTTAGAACTACCCATACCACTATTTTATGTTATACTGCCAGTTAGGGCAGCGAGGCCTTGGTGTACTTCTCATCAGTTAAAGAACCCAGGATGGGTTTATTAGAGCTTAGAATGAGAGCAGAAGAGCCTGTGGTAGGAAAGAGATAAAAGTACATTGGTTTGCTACATATCCAGCAGAGAGGAACCAAGACCTAACCAAAAAGAAAAATATGATGAATCAGTTTGGGCCTTGTACTAACATAAACCTTCTAGTCATCCTAACAAAGTGGTGAATAGAAGGGAAATTAATTATTTGTGATTCTAAATTCCAGTTTCTTATCTTGTAAATGCTGCCTGGCATGCTATAGAATCATAGAATTTTTAAGGTTGGAAAAAAACTCTTAAGATCACTGAGGCCAATTCTTAACCCAGCACTGCCAAGTCCTCCACTAAACTACGTCCTTGAGTGCCACATCTGCATGTGTTTTAAATACCTTCCGGGATGCTGACTTCTTCCCTGTCAGCTCATCTTTCAGCACAAGGGGACAGTCTGCTCCTGTGTCTTCAAAATTTTCTTGTGGAAGAATGCCCAGCCTTCCTGGACTCGTTTGCCCTTCCGGACTGCCTCCCAAGGTACTCTCACAACTAGTCTCCTAAGCAAGCCAAAGTCTGCCCTCCTGACTTCTGTAAGAATCAAAAATTATCATTTCATAATTGCTGTGCCAAAACAATCTCCAACCATCACATCATCCACAAATTCATCATGGGATCCAAAACCCACCCCCTAAAATTTTTATGTTTTTCAGCCCAGAGTCCTGCACTGTTTTTTTTAATTACTTGGAATCCAATCTCCTGAATCAAACCCCTTGGCTTCCTCTGCAATATGTAGGAGATCTTCAGGCTAAGGACAGGACTCTTCCTAAGAAACTAACTGAGGAAGGTCTAGCCTAGTGCCAGCCCTTTCACATGACTTGTGTTTCATTTGTTTAACACAGCTGTAATATATAAACATGTTCTAGTCTGGTTGCTGTCTCCAGACCCACTTCAAAATGAGCACTGCCTACAGAAATGAGCCAAGAGTGCTGAAGGCAGCCTCGCCATCCCAGAGCAGTGCCAGGACTGCACAGGCAGAAACTGGAGCATGGCATATGGTGGTGGTTGTGTACACACCTTTCAACTTTCCCTTACAAACTAAATGCAGGGGAAAGCCAGGCATGGGGAAAAGACAGTTTGAAAAATACTACCTTAATACAATTTAAATATAACCCCTCACTGAACAACAATTTACAACCTAGGACCCTTGTACATGCTTTCAAAAAATAGTTTGTAGGAAATTAAACTGCATATGAAGCTGCTCTAATCTTAGCTTCTTTAAATACCTTACTACATGGATCCTTCAGGGTGACAGATTACTAGATTTAGATTTCTTTCAAGTTAGTCTCATGACAACCATTTGGGAGATAATATAATCTCCATTTCTCAGTAACTCTGAGATAGGCTTTGGCTGTTTGATACACACTAAGGATACCTTTGTTCCAGCTCCTTGTTAGCCTGCCCAAAGGAAAGCTCAGCTACTCCTTCATTCTTAGTCCAGGGTCTGTGTAAGTCTTTACCTGTTAACAACAACAACAAAAAACCCCTTTGAATCACCAACATCATGCAAACTGTTGCTGAGCATATAGCAGTTTTTCATCCACATGGACAATTACAGCATTTCTAGTGACTAAACCTTTCTGGCAAAGTGATTGAGATTTCTCATGCAGGGAAAGTATTGTCTAAAGCTAAAATTTATTGATTAATCACCAAACAGTAACTCTTGGTACAATTTCTCAGTAAAAGTATATTAAACTCAATTGAAGCAATTTAGGGAAAGAGATAATTCTCTGTGCTCTAACAGTATTTTATTTAAGTGTTTACTATTGCTAAATTTTGTTTGGACATATAATCTCAAATTACATATTTCAAGCCCATAAATCTCATGCCAGAATTACTACAAAAAGGTGTCCTCTATTATTGCACATCTTGGTAGCTACAGTGGGATTAAATTGAGGAGCACAGTTCTAAATTGAACCATTACTATTGTCAGTGATGTAAATAATACAATACTTCAGAACTAAACCCACAAAGGGAAAAGTCAAAACTTGATTGTTTTTAGCTTTACTAGATAACATTGTAAAAAATTCGTATATTAATGTCAACATCTAGAAACTGATCTTTTCCTTTGAAAATCTCTTTCTTTTAAATAGTCTGACAGAAAAACTAATATCCATATTCTTAAAGTAGAACTAATGACTTATGCAAAAACTCCAGCATTGCTTCCATACCATAGAAATAAATCTGATGAGTACTTTCAAATAAAATATCCACAGCTATGTTGTCACAAGGGACATTTCTAAGAGGACATGAGACTGCGCCTTAGGACGATTGCAATAAGAGTAAATTACCTTTATACCATTTCCTACTCCTTCTACAGATTTTGTCAGAAAAATGAATATATCTTACACTGCATTCTGTACTTGCTGTAGTCTGTCACAGGAATGAATTATCACCAAATTTTAATGCTTCAATACTGTGCATTTTTATGCTCATTATATTCTCCCTTTTTTCTCAATCTTGTGAGAAAAATTATAATAATAAAGAGAAAATAGCAGAACATTTATCCATTTATCCATTCCCTTGACATCCTTAATATTGTAACCAGAACAGAAAATTATATGAAAATGATTTGTTCTTATACTAAATATAGACACAAGGAAAGAAATAAGTTTAAAATTAATCAGTTCCCTGAAGAATATGAATCCTTGGTCCATCTTCAGTGCCCTAAAATGTATTTCTACATGGAGCATTGTCATCAATTAAAGCCACAGTCAGTATTAAACATTGACATCTGCTACTGCGATGTGGACCACTGTGAAGTAAGAGTGCAATTGGACATGATACCATTTTGGTACAACGAGGCACAGAGAAAAGGAAGGCAGAGCACTAGATCTCTGAAATGTTTTATAGAAGCATAGCTGTTAGGAGATCTGAACTCTGCAAGTCCTTGTCTCTAAAGTGAAGAGGATCACATTTCTGCTACATATGCAGAATATGTAATATTTAATGTTATTTGGTCACTTCTTCTTTTATAACAGAATGAGATACATATGCATAAATTTCTTGGTATATAACATTTCCATACCAAGGAAGGAAATAAACCCATCAAACTCTAATTTATTAGAGTACCATTTCATAAGTACAATACATCTTTAAGTACATATATATTTCTTTAAATACACATATATCATTAGTATATCTATACACACATGCAAATACAGAACAATGATATACCAAGTAAAAACAGCCATACAACTTTTTGCAAGTGAGTTTAGGATAAGCTTGCAGCTAAGTAAATTGTCAAAACTGTTTGAATGTCTTTACCAAGGAAGAAGTGTAAAGAAAATTATCCTGGATGCCTGCAGAGTATGTGTATACTCAGTAACAGGGACCATGATCAAATCCATATTGCACCTTTTTTGGACATGACTAATTAACCTGATCCTCCCAGTGTCAAGTCTGTCCTTCACGGTGCTCTTCTATCATGTAGTCAATGGCAATTCCTGTCCAAAGAGGTCATAAACTGCCTCAAAAATAGGAGAAGAAGCTGAGGTATGAAGATTTCCCATGGGGATGGAAAAAGAATCAGTGACGAAGAATATTATTTGAGTTTCGTAACTGTCATGTCAATATCCTTTCTACGAGTCTATTCACCAACCTGAAAAGCAAGATAATTTAATGACTGAAGCTGATGTGAGTATTTTTATTTTGATATTGGTGGAATACACCCAAATGCACCTGATATTTCAATTGCCTTTAAAAAACACTTCATATGTCATAAAGTTCATCTAAAGAAATCGAAATATTTTACAGACTACAAGTACCTGTATTTAACTACCTATGAGTTCAAGTTCAGATTAGAAGCAGTGTGAATTGAGGGCCTGTGAATTCCATCATGGGATAGAAAACCCAGAACCCCTGGGTGATGCTGGGAGGGATGCTACAGCTTGTTTCCCTGTTCTGCTAAATCTGTACATCTGTCCTGCCCCTGTATGTGGAGACCCAGGAACTCACTATTGCAATATCCTGGAAGGAAGCCCCTGAAGCAGAATACTATGCATAGAGAAGAGCCTGCCCCTAGGATGCTTTGCCACATTATGTAATGTTCCTCAGTTCTCTGTACCCCAAGTTAGTCTGTCAGCTTTCCTTGCCCCTTTTTCCCGTCCATGGCTCTTACCTAGACCTTAGCCCTGCCTTTGCTGCACACCTGTGCCGTCAGCCCATTGGACCCTGATGCTCTCTCCGCTCCTTTTCCTCCCTTCTATTTGAACCCTGGTCACTGCTTTGTTCTTGGCATTTGGTCACCGATTCCCCTGGTGTCAAGGTGAATAAACCAGCACTGGACTGCTGTACCAAAGCCCCTCTCATGTCTTCATGTGCCTGCCTGCTCTCCTGAGCTCAGCAACCACGTGTGTGTGTGTGTGAGGTTTGAGTGTGTGAGGTGTGAGTGTGTGAGGTATGCCTGCCTCTGACCGTGTATGTGAGTGTGTGAGGTGTGAGTGTGTGAGGTGTGCCTGCCTCTGACCGTGTGTGTGAGTGTGTGAGGTGTGAGTGTGTGAGGTGTGCATGCCTCTGACCGTGTGTGTGAGTGTGTGAGGTGTGAATGTGTGAGGTGTGCCTGCCTCTGACCGTGTGTGTGAGGTGTGAGTGTGTGAGGTGTGAGTGTGTGAAGTGTGCCTGCCGCCGGCCGGAGCGCCCTCCCCAGCTGGAGCCGCTTTTGGAAGGCAGTGTCCTCTCACACCACCGCACTGTGCAACGCTACACCTGTACTCTCTCTGTAATGTCTCAGCGTGTTTTAATGGACTGCTGTTTACTAATAAGTCATTCTTTTGCCCACAGTATCTTCCAATGAATTCTAAGAACATGGAAACATGTTCTTATAACTGAGAGAATAACTAGTAAACTAGTGTGATAATAAATTCATATTGATGAGTTCCCCCTAAAACAAAGGCATCCCCTGGTTTTAAGGTAACACAACACAAACATGCTTTCTTATCATTCATTCTGATCAGATAAACCACTAGTCTTGTGTAATAATCAAAATGAACCTTTGGTTTAAATCTTAGTAAGCATAAGGATTTATCACATGCCATACTTGGCCTCCTCCTTACCTTCAATGCATCATTTTTGCTTAAAAAGAAATCTCTTTTATTGAATTGAGTTTAAAAACAGAAATTCCTTCCTGGCACTAAACTATATAATTTAATCCAACTCTGAGTTTAGGAAAGTCATAATAAATTAACTCATTATTAGTTGGAAATGCACATCTGTGCATATACACAAACAAAATCCTGTTGTTGACAAGAAGCAATTAACTACAAGCCTTAGCAGGGTCTCAGGGTAGCTAGAAGTTCACATTATTTGGAAAACTAATAACTAAGTCTGTTAGCTTTGTATCTGCACTGTAGGTAAGTTTTACTACTTTAAAAGTCAAATAAGATCTCCATTATCCCAAAAAGCAAGTAAATGATTTTCATATTAATAATACATTGGTATTATTATCGTACTGTAGTCAAGGTCTTTTTCTAATTATGCACTCAATAGTGAACATAAAGGAAGTAGAAATCTACCAGTATGCAGAAAGAAAATGGAAAATTATGGTCAAAGTCTGTGAAGATGTTAGATAAACACAGTTATTTTCAAAGATCATGAATTATGGAAACATGGGTCACATGGCTTAAAATCATAGGGAAAGAATCACAGTTAAAAGTTTCCTGTTTTCTTATTTGAATTTGTAATGAACAAACTGCAAATTATGGCTTTGAGGAGTTCTTTTCTGTGTCAAAACCTTGGCAGAACTATTTCTGCCACAAGAATTTCTGAAATTTCAAGAAATTTGATGTATCCAATGTGTTGGTAATGCATGAGAATAGCAAATCTGGGAAATCTGAAAATTAAGGAAAATATAAATGAATTAAATTGAATATCTGAATTAAAAAGAGAAAAAGTATAGAATTAAGGTTTGTAAAATATAAGAGCTTAAAAAAACCAAGAGCAATGTAAAGAAACACCTTTGCATTCACCACAAAAAGTAAAAAGGTGTCTTAACTCCTTCTTAATGCTTCTAAAATGATAGAATTTTTAAAAATTGTGAGAATTACAAGACTTCAGATCAACGAAGATAAAAACAGATTTATGCTTGTAAATTGACAAAAATAACTTGCCAAAGTTTATGTAATAGTCAATAACCAGGGATATCAATACAAGCAACTTAAATACCTAGCAACATTAATTATTAGTAGCTATTGAATTCAGAAACATAGCAGGATATGAGAATTATTTTATTTCCTCTCAGGTACTGCTTAATTCTGATAAATGCCAAGAAGATCCAATTTAAAGACAGCTATGCAAATCTCCAACAGGAGAGCCTCTGGATGTAAGATACTAACCTCTACAAGAAATAAGTAAATGAGTACTGGAATGAATTTTGGGGTTAGGAAGAGAGTAAGATTAAGAAAAGATTTCATAAGTAAGTGTGGAAAGCCTCAGAGAAAACATCTGTAGCAAATACAGTCAAATTCTGTCAGCCTTGATGGGTGATCAGTCTGATGAATAAAGAAAACATGAGGTACATTCTCTATGAATATGAATTTTCCCTCTTTTAGGACCTTGCAAATTGTGTAATTACCTACTTTTTTCTGTATAGTTTAAAAACCTCCTGCAGTTTGCCTGACACCGTTCGGGGTCTCTTAGAAGCACCTTTCTATGTTTTTTTGCTGTGAACAACAAAATAGTATCTTAATATGCATTATTAATATTCACAAGAAACATGTTCTTAGAGGAAAGCCGTGAAATGAAATTATGAGAGCAGAGAGGGATCTTTCAA
The DNA here is from genome assembly GCA_013400515.1 of Erpornis zantholeuca. Taxonomy (NCBI): domain Eukaryota; kingdom Metazoa; phylum Chordata; class Aves; order Passeriformes; family Timaliidae; genus Erpornis; species Erpornis zantholeuca. The sequence goes on from VZTN01014878.1 coordinate 195,790, forward strand.
GTACACAGTTTCAGCATGCCAGGAGCCCACCACACTAAACACACCCTCCTAATGTAAGGGGATTTTGATATGACTCCTTGCTCCCTCCACAGGGGGCTATGGTGGCAAACTGCAGGTGTCTCTCCCTCTTCAGTTCTCTTCCAGGCTCAACCACACACTAGGTCTTCCTGCTTCTCCATAGCCTGATGCCTAGAAAATTTACAGCACCATGTCATCATTTTTCCACAATCATTTACGTGATTACTCCTGTTTTTGTGCTCCTGGCTGTCACAGTTTGTTTTGAGGGGAAGTTTACCTGGACACCTCCAGTTTGGCACTGTCTTTGCAAGTAGTTATATCTAATGACTAGCAATTAGGCATTAGTATGCTTACCAACCCAAAAAGGTGTTTGCAGGTGGGAGAGGACTCATTCTCTGCAGCTGACTGGAAGAGCTCCCAGGTGTTGCAGAGCTGCTGTCCCCCAACAGCTCCATCAAGACTGATAACAATGATGACTCAACTCAATGACTCTGATTCCTGGGCTAATTCTTGACCAAACTTCTTGGGTTTTAATTTTAAGATTTTACACCTTTTCCTGTTGTGTTTTCCTCTTGAATGCTTCAGCTGCTAACAGTACTGTCTCAACAATTTCACTTTTATCTCTAAGTTTACCTTTGTGACCTTTCTGCATAATTTCTGACAGGTCTTCCTCAGCAGCATGAGCAAAGGTTATGCAGCAGGGCTGTATGAGAACTAGGACTTAGAACCTGTGACACAGGTGCAGGACCCCTGAGTTCATTTAGATACACAGGCTGCATAGTCCTTGCTATCCTCTGCCAGCCTTTGGATCCTCATTCCCACATCCCCAGGAGAAAATTCTCTCCCTCACTCCCAGAATTGACCTAAAAGCACATGCAGACTGAACAGAGTGTAGCTCCCCACACATTACCAGGGTCAGGGTCAATCATCTGAGACGTCCAAGTCCTAACATAACAAGTATTTTTAAAACAAAATGAAATCTATTGCTAGTTCTGGGGCAGAGATTGTGTCTTTTAAGGCCCAGATTCCTACTGAGGGAGCTTTGATGTGATATTCAAAGCTTTTTTTTTTTTTTTGTTCGCAGCCCACTGTACTAAGGGACCAAAGTGCAGCCAGTGAGCTGACACGGTATAGAAAACATGGCAAGCTTTTAGCAGTATGATACTTCACAGCTGGTGTTTAACACAGCCTTTTGCTTGATCAGCTGTGACAGAACACATCACTGGCCAGATGCTGCCTTCTTCTGCAGGACAGTTGGGACAGAGTTGGTAAGCTTTTTCTCTGTCCTAACAGAGATTTATACTGTTCAGGGGTCTTAACATGGATGACTAACTATTCATTCTCTTCAGTGGTCATAGTAACTTCATTTTCTCATGCCTGACCAGGAGAGGAGAGTCTGCACATTAATCACTGACTTGGGTGTTATTTCAGGTAGACATGATGGAGGGTTATAATGCATAACGTGGGCTGCATTTGCCAGGCTTGGGTACAATGCTGAAAAAGTGCCTTGAAACAAAGGAAGCACCTAAGTACTTCTCTCCTATTATAACCATACTGAGAGAGAAGGAGTGAGCAACCATATCACCCTGGTTACTTTTTGTTCAAGTGCATAGACCTTTTGACTACCAGTGGTGATAAAATCAGCCCACAGAATTTGGCATCACCCCTACCTAAGTTTATAATATCAAGGAACGGGACTTATATTTTATCAAATTTATCCAACATATTTATCAAATATTTTCTCTCATGCATTTGCAACTCCAAAACTCCCGCTAATGACCTTAGAAATAGCAAATTTTATTGCACAAGTGTGAAGCATCTTGGGAAGATGTTGGGTTGGAGATGGACACCCAAGGCTTTTTACTAGAAAATAAAATACATATTTTACGATGGGCCCTGCATAAAGGGCATTTTCATCTGAGGGAAAATGCAAAAACAGTTTAAACTGCTAAACAAAAGCAACATATAATTTTCATTCTGTGATTTGGAATGAAAAAAGTGAATAATACAGAATGCTAGGGTATTTCAAGTAATCTAAGACTTTACCACTGTGCCTACTTCAACAGAAAAGATTCACAATAGTTTCTTGCAAGAACTACCAATGTTCTTTTTCTAGATGTCTGTACTGGTGACCTGAAAGTGCATAATGAATGTGACATAGTGGTATTAATAAAAATGTTGAGAATTTGCACAGTTACCTAAAAGACTCATCAGCCTGGACGTACAATGGCAATAAATACACCATTAAATATCCCACGAACATATCCAGAGGGAGCACTTGAAGAAGACCTCTTACCACTAAATGATCTAAACGGAGGGCCAAAGTTCATGCCACGATATCTATCTAGTCTAACAGACTTTTTGAGCTTTTAGACTGATTGGCAAAAATTAGGTATCCCTACTGCATTTCCCCAAGATAACTACAACTGCAGTTCAGGGAGAATTTTTTTTCTGACAAATTCACCTGTGCCACTCATGCTATATCTGACAGCAGTGTCTGGCAATGAGATTATACCTTGAAGGACATTATTTTAGGCATTTTAAAACTATATATGTGACTACCTATAGGACAGTGAGTCCATGTTAGCTCCCAATACAGAATAAAACATGTTAAAACAATAAACCAATACCAAGGTGATTGCTCTTTCTGTCTTGGGTGATACAGAAGAATAGGAATGCCAGCTACTGAGTCCTCTTCGTGTTTTCTAGGGTCTTCTTATGTTACTGATGACATGCTGGTTTTGGATGTGCTTTCCTGTATTCCTTAGGAAGGGAATGAAATTCATAATTCCTTCTCCACCAAGTCTAAGGACTTACTCAGTGTCTCTTGGTTTCTGATCTGAGTATCCTGAGAAGCTGTACATAGATGCATTGAGGTCCTGAAGACTTGATGATATTGGAGTCATCAATACATGCCAGTTTTCTGTTGTTCCTTCTGGTGCTTCTGCATTTCCATTCACTATGCGCTCATATCAGTCTTCATGGTTCTTTATAATTCCTTTCAGATAATAATAATTCACAGATAATATAATCACAAAATTATATCAATGAATCATGTGCTGATAGCTCATGTTTAGCTCACTTTGCTAAACAAAAACAAAACACCTGCACCTGTAAGCAAACAATGTCAGAGTTACTGAAGAACTGCAGGTTGAGAAAAAGACAAATTTGCGTTAAAAGAAGACCTTTCAGTATTGTAGGAGCTGCCACCACCTCCTGAAAACAACCCTTTTCATTTTTGGGATAAGAAACTGGTCTCCAGCTGTTTTTCAGGAGATTGACCCAAGGTTTATGCAAGATTTGTTCTCGACAAATACGAGAGATGGACAGAAGTGTTTAGGAGTCTGAGGAAAATGAAGTACTGTGAAATGTGCCAGAAAAGGCCACAGATAGGGACTAATGACATCAAACTGGTCATGGCACAAATGGGTATCTAGACCAGCTCCCCTCAAAAGTAGTTATGCTAAGAGACAGCAGACTTGTTCATCCAAGAGTAACTCAAAAGATTAACTGAACATAGCCAGCATAGTATTTGCTTGGTGGTATGTTAATTTATTTATAATGGCATGACATATACATACACATACTGCTGAGTGTTAATATTAATCTGTGGAAGCCTGTGGACCTCTTGCCTAGGGAGACAATGGGGCTCCCTGGAGAGATGCCACTGTTGTTTAGAAGTCACTCTTTGGTTAGGGTGAATTGAAAAGCCTCTCCCAGGCTCCCTTGTTCCTGTATTCAAATACAGCCCAGTTCTGTTCCCCTGGTTGGCCCGCTGGCCTCCCCACCCCTTTTCCCTTATATGCCCGGTGCCCAGAATGTTCTCTCATCTCCTACTACCCCATTGGCCCCTGCTTATTGGTACCGCCCTTACCTCTTCCCTACTGGCTCCCTTGCCCTCATCCCACCTTTGTACAATCCCCTGGCTCTATAACTATTGGCTCCTGATGTCCCTCTTGGTCAGTAGCTGAAATCCATGTCGGCCAACGAGACAGAAAGGCTGGGCTGTAGATTCCCAGTGAGCTCCAGCCTCTAGGAGGTGGGATCCAGTTGTGATTGAATTGCTGGAGGCGAGCACAGCCCCCTCCCCTTCCCTCATAAGCAAGTCAGATCCCCTTCTTGCTGGCAGGTTACCCTGCTATGTATTGCTGTAGATTCTCTTTGGTTCCTGATTCCTCAGTGCTGTGCCCAAGGGGTTATCTGTCTGGACACTGGAGGAGGCAGAGGAGGAGGCTCCATTGAGTGTGTGCATCCTTCACTCTCACTTCCTTCAGTGGCCTCACAGGCAGGGATGGTGTCTGGTATGAGGGGTGCTGTTCTTGCATGCAGAGGCACATTTAGGAAGGAGAAACCTCATCCTCCGTGAGGCTCCCCAGCTGAGATCCTTGCTCCATGCTGTGCCCCACCTAGCCACCATTCCCTCCTGTCATAACCACCTCTGGAGTGTTGCTGCCTGGGCAGGGAGGATCTGCTTAGCCGTGAATCTCCCTCCTTAGCTGTGCCAGCGAAGCTGTGAAATCCGTGTTGGTACACGTGTTTTTCCCGGCAGGATCTATGGGATGCACAGCTCATTGTTTCCAGCCGGTTTTGGTGACTGCACGTGTAATCAGTCAGTTGAAGCTGATTGCAGGTCTGTATATATGGTTCTTTTAGTGACCAGCTGCTCCGCTGCTGCTGGTGTTTGCTGAGCCCCCAGAGCCCCCCCCAGCATGGGCTGCCACAGCCCTGGGTCCTGCAGCTGAAGCAGCAGAGGGCCAGAGTCCAATGTACACTACAAGCCCTACCTGGAATGAAGGACCTCTCTGCTGTAGAAGGACACATCTGCAGGCCCAGAGCATGCTGAAATGTATCTGCATGATGGTGAACTACGAATGCAGAGCACTTACAATCGTGGGTACTGTATGGGGGCCGGGCAGGGCTGCCCACCACAGCTGGCTGCTGTGGGCAGGGAGCTGTGTCCGAGCTCAGAGGGCCCCAGGGCAGCTCAGGTGGGCCTGGAAGAGCTTTGAAAGCTGAGGTGAGAGTTGAGGTCGTGGTGACATTTGCTTTCCTGGGTTCTCTCTGATGCCTGGCTGGAGGAGAGCGTTCTTGGTCCTCTTGATTTGCCAGAGTGACTTGTTCCCTCTCAGAGGCTCCTCCTTGGAACAGCCTGGTGGATGCTGTAGACTTTGGCGCTTCTGTTTCCTGTTGCAACTTGGGTACAGCCAGATTCATGGGGTGCTCTGTGCTCATGCTGTGCCTGCACCCTGTCCTTGATGTGTCACATGTGTCGGGGACCACGCTGTACCTCCCTCCCCGGCCAGCTCTGCTGCTTGCCTTGGTCTAGGCAGGTCCCCAGACCCTTCTGGAGCTGGGGTTGCTGGAGCAAACAGCCCGTTCCTGTTGCTTGTGACAGCTTTCACATGCTCGACTATACAGCCCCCATTCCCTGCCCTGCATGTCCTCTCCAGGCCCTGGGCCCTGGTTTGGGGTCTGGTTTGTCAGTGTTTAGTGCTCAGGTGCTGGCAAATGGGTTGGGGGAGCTGTGGGGGCATGGCCCAGGAGAGGCTGTGGTTGGCTTCGAGGATCACTAGGGAAAAGCTGTCAGGAATAATTAAGGGAATAGTTTGGACTTGGGCATGTGAGAGATGAGGGCACGTGGGACTGCCGCAGGGAGGCTCAGTCCTCACAGCCCTCTCCAGAGGCCTCCTATGGAGTGGCCAGGGAACTGCACCAACACTCCAAAGCTTAGCTAGTGTCCCATACCTCTTCAGCCTGGGAATTCTGCTGGTCCTGTGCTTGTGCCTGCACTTCCAGCACATCCCCACCTCACAGGACAGGTTACAGGCAGATGGGATCTTCGGCCTCTCACCCCATGGGCTCCACATTCCTTCACCACCACCCCTCAATGTGAGCTTCGGGCCAGTCCTGCTGGGGGGATTTGCTCCCAGCTCCTGGCAGGACATGCTGAGCATCTGGAAGTCTTAGCTTGAAGATATCACCTGTCCTGTCAACACTTGTTTGGTGCTCACCTGGCTCTGCTGCCCAGGGAAATTCCAACTTCTCTTTATCCTGTGTTTTTTTCCTTTTGTCTGGATTTCTTTTGTTCTCCCTGTGCTGTCCCTTCCTGCTGTCCAGCCATGGCCCAAGGCAAATCATGGTCACCCCTCTGCACCTTCCAGCACTGCCTTCCCTGCCCACTGGCAGCCTGTCCTTGACAGGTACTGCTCACGTCCTGTGTATGACAAGGAAGAAGATGCCCTTCCCCAGGGCTGCCTTTCCCTGATGGTGCTTCACTTGGCTCCCCAAACAACAGGTTTTCCCTGCTCTCCCCAGGGTGGAAGCCCACCCCAGAGCTCCTACAAGTGTACAGGGGAGATGCTGCTAGGGCCCATTATACCATCGAACAGTTGTGTGGAAAAGGTAACTTCGAAAGGCCTCAAGATCAGGCCCAAGATTTACCGGAGCCTGTCCTCCTGGATATTAAGAAGGCGGCGGAAGCAGCTCTCCTTCAGACACCTGGGTGATGCCACCCCTACATAAGATTTTGCAAATATCAAGCAGGGCCCAGAGGAGTCTTTTCTCAAGTTTGTAGACAGACTGAAGACTTGATTGAGCATCAGATCAAACGTATGNGTTTTTCCCGGCAGGATCTATGGGATGCACAGCTCATTGTTTCCAGCCGGTTTTGGTGACTGCACGTGTAATCAGTCAGTTGAAGCTGATTGCAGGTCTGTATATATGGTTCTTTTAGTGACCAGCTGCTCCGCTGCTGCTGGTGTTTGCTGAGCCCCCAGAGCCACCCCCAGCATGGGCTGCCACAGCCCTGGGTCCTGCAGCTGAAGCAGCAGAGGGCCAGAGTCCAATGTACACTACAAGCCCTACCTGGAATGAAGGACCTCTCTGCTGTAGAAGGACACATCTGCAGGCCCAGAGCATGCTGAAATGTATCTGCATGATGGTGAACTACGAATGCAGAGCACTTACAATCGTGGGTACTGTATGGGGGCCAGGTAGGGCTGCCCACCACAGCTGGCTGCTGCTGCTGCAGGCAGGGTGCTGTGTCCAAGCTTGGAGAGCCCCAGGGCAGCCCAGGTGGGCATGGAAGAGCTTTAAAAGCTGAGCTGAGTTGAGGCCATGGTGGCAATTTGCTTTCCTAGGTTATCTCGGCTGCCTGGCTGGAGGAGAGCATTTTTGGTCCTCTTGATTTGCCAGAGTGACTTGTTCCCTCTCAGAGGCTCCTCCTTGGAACAGCCTGGTGGATGCTGTAGACTTTGGCGCTTCTGTTTCCTGTTGCAACTTGGGTACAGCCAGATTCATGGGGTGCTCTGTGCTCATGCTGTGCCTGCACCCTGTCCTTGATGTGTCACATGTGTCGGGGACCACGCTGTACCTCCCTCCCCGGCCAGCTCTGCTGCTTGCCTTGGTCTGGGCAGGTCCCCAGATCCTTCTGGAGCTGGGGTTGCTGGAGCAAACAGCCCGTTCCTGTTGCTTGTGACAGCTTTCACATGCTCGACTATACAGCCCCCATTCCCTGCCCTGCATGTCCTCTCCAGGCCCTGGGCCCTGGTTTGGGGTCTGGTTTGTCAGTGTTTAGTGCTCAGGTGCTGGCAAATGGGTTGGGGGAGCTGTGGGGGCATGGCCCAGGAGAGGCTGTGGTTGGCTTCGAGGATCACTAGGGAAAAGCTGTCAGGAATAATTAAGGGAATAGTTTGGACTTGGGCATGTGAGAGATGAGGGCACGTGGGACTGCCGCAGGGAGGCTCAGTCCTCACAGCCCTCTCCAGAGGCCTCCTATGGAGTGGCCAGGGAACTGCACCAACACTCCAAAGCTTAGCTAGTGTCCCATACCTCTTCAGCCTGGGAATTCTGCTGGTCCTGTGCTTGTGCCTGCACTTCCAGCACATCCCCACCTCACAGGACAGGTTACAGGCAGATGGGATCTTCGGCCTCTCACCCCATGGGCTCCACATTCCTTCACCACCACCCCTCAATGTGAGCTTCGGGCCAGTCCTGCTGGGGGGATTTGCTCCCAGCTCCTGGCAGGACATGCTGAGCATCTGGAAGTCTTAGCTTGAAGATATCACCTGTCCTGTCAACACTTGTTTGGTGCTCACCTGGCTCTGCTGCCCAGGGAAATTCCAACTTCTCTTTATCCTGTGTTTTTTTCCTTTTGTCTGGATTTCTTTTGTTCTCCCTGTGCTGTCCCTTCCTGCTGTCCAGCCATGGCCCAAGGCAAATCATGGTCACCCCTCTGCACCTTCCAGCACTGCCTTCCCTGCCCACTGGCAGCCTGTCCTTGACAGGTACTGCTCACGTCCTGTGTATGACAAGGAAGAAGATGCCCTTCCCCAGGGCTGCCTTTCCCTGATGGTGCTTCACTTGGCTCCCCAAACAACAGGTTTTCCCTGCTCTCCCCAGGGTGGAAGCCCACCCCAGAGCTCCTACAAGTGTACAGGGGAGATGCTGCTAGGGCCCATTATACCATCGAACAGTTGTGTGGAAAAGGTAACTTCGAAAGGCCTCAAGATCAGGCCCAAGATTTACCGGAGCCTGTCCTCCTGGATATTAAGAAGGCGGCGGAAGCAGCTCTCCTTCAGACACCTGGGTGATGCCACCCCTACATAAGATTTTGCAAATATCAAGCAGGGCCCAGAGGAGTCTTTTCTCAAGTTTGTAGACAGACTGAAGACTTGATTGAGCATCAGATCAAACGTATGGAAGGCCGTAAAGAACTCATTTGTAAATTGGCAATGGCCAGTTGTAATGCAGAATGTAAGTGGGTCTAGTGGGCCCTCCTCCTCAACCTGGAACCGACACTTGATCAGATGATTGAAACATGCACCAAAATGACATCCGTAGAGCACACAGTCGCCATGGCCGTGTCCAAAGGGGTGGCCGACATCGTTGCCACAGCAGTGTCTAAAGGAGTAGCTGAAGCCTTTGTAGCCTCCAAGGACAGTGCAAGATGTTTCAATTGTGGGCATTTTGGACATTTTATAAAAGACTGCCCGGATCACTGGGAACCTCGTCATTCATGCCAGCCAAGCCATCAATGGCACCAGGAAAACTCCCAGCAAAGCGCGGGATGGCAGCACGCTACAACACCAAATGCCAGGCTGTTCCACCCCACGCTACCCACCATCCCTGAGACTCAGACTCCATCAGCTCCTTCCACACCAATGATTTCTTTGTGGAACAGCAGCGCCGGGTCTCTGAGGCCTTCCACAACATCAAGGTAGGAACACTGCAGCCACTGGTGAGTTCTCTTTCCATTCAGATGGACAATGAGTGTTTTTACAAAATCCCTACAGGAAAGTTTGGGCCCCCTGATGGCCCTAGAGATGTATTAATTATCGGAGATTGTATTAATGGGCTGGAGGAACTATATGTCCTCCCCGAGGTACAGACTGTCAGCCTGCACGATGAGACCTTTGTGACAGTTACCTGTATAGAGCCACCATGGTTCGTATACAGAGAAACTCCCATTGCTCAGGCTTTTCTTTTGCCCCCTTGTACAGACCAGATTCTGGAGAACCCCATGGCATGTTGGGTGGAAGCTGTGGGCCAAGACAAACCTGTAGTAGAATGTGGCCTGTCCTATTGAGGAGCGAAGATCTACCTCCCTGCAATGGCAGACCCCAGGGCAGATGACACTATCATCACCCGCTCCAAGGGGCTGCAGGACTGGGAACTAGTACCAGCTGCAGGGCTGATCCCAGGGATTGGAGGAGTGGCGGTCTCCATGAGGGCAAAGCGGAACATTACCATGGAGCGACCAGAGGGCGATTTGGCCCTCCATTAGGCCCTTTGTGGTGAGGTCAGGTATTACCCTTTAGGGCAGGGATGTCCTCTCCCAATGGGGGACTTGGCTGGAAATCCCACAGGATTTCTAGTCGGGGCCACTGCAGAGCGTGCCATGCCACCCCTCACCTGGAAGACCAACACTCTGGTGTGGGTGGACCAGTGGCTTCTGTCATCTGAAAAATTAAGCTCTCTTGAGTCCCTCATGGAGGAGCAGCTTGCCAAGAGCGATATAGTACCAACAAATAGCCCTTGGAACTCCCCTGTCTTTGTTATTAAGAAGCCTGGCAAAGACAGGTGGAGACTCTTCCATGACTTCAGAAAAATCAACTAGGTCATTGAGGATATGGGACCCCTGCAGCCTGACCTCCCTTCGCCCTCCATGTTGCCCCGTGATTAGAGGCTAGCAGTCACAGATGTTAAAGACTGCTTTTTCAACATCCCACTCCATCTTTGAGACACTCCTTGCTTTGCGTTCTCGGTCCCATCCCCGAACAGGCAGGCCCCTCTTAAAAGGTACCACTGGCGAATTCTTCTACAAGGCATGAAGAACTTGCCCACCATCTGCCCCACACACTTCCATCCACTCAGAAGACCTTCCCAGATGCTGTTATCCTCCATTACGTGGATGACATTCTGGTCTGTGCAAGGGATGTGACTTTAACTAAGACAATCAAAGCCATTGAGGACACCAGCTTTGAAATCAGGGAGGATTCTTCAGCGCACCTGCCCTTGGACCTGCCGGGACTCCGGATCAGTGAATGAACCATTGTGCCCCAGCAGCTCACCATCAGGGACAATCCCAAGACCCTCCAAGATCTATGTCAATTGTGTGGGTCCATCAACTGGGTGTGTCCCCTGCTGGGGATAACGCCCGAGGACCTCACGCCGCTCTTCAGCCTGCTTAGAGGCAGCGAGGACCTCAACGCGCCGCATTCCATCACACCAGAGGCCAAGGAATCCGTCCATAAGGTCCAGAAACCCTTTGATCTCAGCAGGCCAAGCATGCTTATCCTGTCCTCCCCTTCCCACTAATTATTCTGGGTAAACTACCCAGGATGCACGGGCTCATTTTTCAGCAGGATGTGGAACCAAAAGATCACCAGCCCACAAAAACAATAACCATGCCACAACAGCTGATGGCACAGCTCATTACAAGGGCTAGGGTAGGCCTCCACACCTTCGTGGGCTGCAACTTCACATGCATCCAGTTACCATTGACTACAGGGCTCTTGGACAATTTGCTCTAGACCAATGAGCACCTCCAATTCACCCTGGACAGCTACCCAGGCGAAATTTCAGTACATAAACCCAGTTATAAGTTGTTTAATTTGGCCTTTCATTTGGTCCCAAAATCGCTCCAAAGTCGTACACCCTTGAAAGCCTTGACTATTTTCACCGATGGCTCTGGAAGCTCCCACAAGTCAGTAATGACTTGGAAGAACCCTGAGATGCAGAAGTGGGAGTCTGACGTCCAGATTGTGGAGGGATCTCCACAGATCACAAAGCTAGCAGCTGTTGTCAGGGCTTTCAAGACGTTCAAGGAACTACTCAATTTGGTTACGGTTTCAGCCTATGTCGCCGGGGTAGCTGGCAGAGCAGAACATGCTTTGCTTAAGGAAGTGCCCAATCCAAATTATACAAGTTGCTCTCGAGGTTGGTATACCTCGTCTCCCACCAGGAGCAACAATAGCATGTAATGCATGTGAGGTTGCATACCGACCTCTCTGGGTTCATCACAGAAGGTAACCCCAAGGCAGATGCCCTTGCCATGGCAGTTCAGCAGGGAATCTGCCCAACCTCTTTGCAAAGCTGAGCCACAGTTTTTACTGTCAGAATGTGCCCGCTTTGGTCCGCATGTTCCATCCGCTGTGTGCTCAGGCAAGAGCCATTGTGGCAACGTGTCCCAACTGCCAGATATATCAACTACCCTTGATGGGGTCAGGGGTCAATCACCATGGATTGAACAGTTGCTAGCTTTGGCAATTGGATGTTACCCCCTTTCCGGCCTTTGGCCAACTGAAGTACATCCACGCATCCATTGGTACATTCTCTGGAGCTGTGTTTGCCTCGGCCCATGCCAGGGAAAAGGCCAAGGATGTAATTAAGCATTTCCTCTTGGAAATTGCCAACTTGGCATTTGCCACCTTGGGTGTCCCCAAGGAAGTCAAAATGGATAACAGCCCTGCCTACATCTCCCACAGTGGTTCTTTAGCCAGTGGGGGGTGAGACACGGCATGGGCATACCACACTCTCCCACAGGACAATCTATCATGGAGAGGGCCCACCGTACCATCAAACAGGTTCTTGACCAGCAGCAGGGAAGGACAGATACCATGTCTCCTGTTGAGAGACTCTGTAAGGCTCTCTACAGTATAAATTTTCTGAACAATTCATTTATGGAGCCGACCCCCACCCGTACTCTGTCACTTCTCAAATTCAGTCAGAGCAAAGCCAACAAGACACTGCCAGTGCTGATCATGGATCCTGAGAGCCATCAAATCTCAGGCCCTTTCCCTTTCATTACCTGGGGGAGGGGGTATGCCTGTGTTCCAAAACACACAGCCTAATGGATATAGTCTTTCTAATTGCCTGCAGTCATAGATAAATAAGAGGCTACATTACTATAAGCTAGGAAGAGAAAGTGTGACTTACTATCTCAATTTGGACTGCAAATCGTAAAAGAGTCTGAATAAATTTTGAATCCTTCAGTGCTTGACACTTCCAGAAGATGACAGATACTGACAAAAGAAGACCCCAGAAACTATGAATATAAGCAATTACCACCACCTATTAAATATTTCCAAGATATTCTGCAATAGGAACAAACAGGCAATGGGTTTATAATTTAGTCAAAAGCATTAGAATACAGATGCTTAGACAAAATTGGTTTCAAATTGAGTAATCTCTTGTAATCCTATTTTTTAGGAGTTTACTCTCTACATCCTCAGGAAGCATTACATATTAGAACCTATTTTCAAAAGCCCTTTATCATAGATGCCTTTTCTACATGCTTGCATGTAATAACAAAGTTTGTCTGAAAGGCGTCTGTGTGCAGGTATGCAACGATACATAACACTCAGGCATGTAGCTTCTAGGATAAATGACTTTTGGTGGAAGTATTTATAGCTTTTCGCCTGGGCTTTCCACTACCATTGGACTGCTGCACATGCATCGGAAAATTTATGAAATTTTGGCGATATTGGGAAGAACAATTACTTGTTTTTCAGACACAGGTGGATTCATTGGCTTACTAAAGGCAATGGGCGAACTCTAATATAAGTCAGTAAGATAATACTTGAGATCGGGAATTCAAGCAACCTTAAATAAAAACGTCCAAGGTGAACTGAAATATTTTTATTAGTTCTCAATAGAGTGATCTGCAACTATGCATTCTTTCTTTAAAGAATCTTCTCATAGTTTCATACTATGTGTCTCAGATATTTTTGTTCTTTCCCATTTTCTTTCTCTAGACTTTGTTCATTTTTAATTCTGTGTAAAATTTAATTGCTTCTTGTCTTGGATATACTTCCATAAAAATCTGTGAATCAGGACTGGTCCCTCTTAATGAGCAGCCTGGTCTCTGACCAGGTTATTGACAGTGGACGATGCCAAAAGCATTCTGAAAGGTGAGTCAGTATTAAAAGGTACTTAGAAAAAGTGCTGAGCTGATGAACAGAAATAGCAAGCTGTATTTTTAAAGACCCATTGCAAGAACTACGCAAAAACATTTTACAACTAGTGACCCAGAACCATTGAGTATTCAATGTGTGGTAATTTTAAGAGTTGTCAAGGGGTATATAAATTCCTCCCAAACCCCTCTGCTCCTCACATTGGTGTAGAATTTTTAGGGCATAGCAGCATTGTAGGGATGTAGTTTTTGCCAACAGCATCCTCAGCTGTGTTAGGAAAAGCACTCCCAGCAGTTAAAGGGAGGTGGTCCTGCCACTCTACTCAGCACTTTGAGACACAGCTTGAGTGCTGGGTCCAGTCGTTTGCTACCGAGCACAGAGTGACATGGGTATGATGGAATGAGTCTATAAAAGGGCCAGGAAGAGTCTGAAGCATCTAGCATGTGAGGAGAAACTGAAATGATAGGGATGCTTTAGCTTGGAGAAGAGAAGGCAGGCAGGTTGTTAGCAATGCATAAACATATTTGCAGCAGTGAGCATACATACCTGATGGGGAGTTGAAGAGAGAGAGCCAGGCTCTTTTCAGTGATGTCCAGTGACAGGACAAGAGCCAATGGGTTCAAAGTGAAATAAAGAAAACTCCATTTAAACATATGAAAGAAACTTCTTTACCACAACAGCAGATGAAACACCAACATAGGTTGCCCAGAGAGGATGTGGAGTATCCATCCTTGGAGCTATTCAAAACCAGGGGTTTGGACTGAATGATCTCCAGAGATGCCTTTCACAGTCAGCAGTTCTGTGATTCTCCTTCTGTAGGTAACAAGTTTTGGCATGTAGCACAGCTCCTCCTAAATTTTGTCCCTTCACCTGACAAAGATACACCAGCTTCAGCCCAACTGTAATTTCTTGTTTTTCCAAACTACCTTCTAATTTCAGCAAACATTTCTTGGGGCACCAGTCTTGAATAAAACATATTTTAGGCATGCAAATATGAGGGACAATTTGTATAATGTCAGTTTTCTCATTTATAACTAACATGCTTAGACTTAGATTGCTCAAACTCCAGAAGCAGGTAAACTTTAATAGTACATAAAGATTGGGGAAAAAAAAAAAAAAAAGCTGTGGACATTTTTCTCTAAACAGGTATCCACATGTTGATTTGGTTTGAAACACATGATTACACAAGTTTACAATGTTAAAACAAATTTTTATTTTCGTGAAACTTCTATCATATGCACAGAAGTCAAGAAAACGTCTGACAGCATAGCTTGGAAAAAAAGATGCACTACAGAAAACAATGTGTGGATGACAGCTGCTACTCCCCCTTTAAATCTTATTCAGTCTCTCTTGTGTTAAATAGTATATTCTTTTACGTACCATTCAATACAAATGAAGTTGGCATCACCAGGCCCTCTGAAGCTGAACTGTTTGTGTTGTATACATTTTCCTTGCTAATATTGTAAAATAATTCATTTTTCTCAAAAAGAATCAGGCAAACAATATACAATATTAAAACCACCTCTGGAAGCACTCTTGAAGAATGTGAGAACATCTCAACAGTTTACATTAGTACAAACACTGAAACCAAGAGACTAGATTCCGACTTTACTTTCTCAAGGCTGAAAGTAGTTTGGATGCATCATTCCAGTTGACATCTACCTCTTTTGTTATGCTTCTACAAAAACCCAAGAAACCTGCTTCTTATAATTCACAAAAAGCATGACAGGGTTCATAACAGTCACAGGGAATCCCCAGATTTGCCATTATTGATGGGTAGCTCTCACATTCCCCTGTACAGTTTGGCGGGGAAGTCAGTCAATGGGTGTTTAACTCTGGCTGGCATCCTCTGCACTCACTCCTGCAGTCTGGCTGCTCCTGCCTCCTGCCAGCACCAACTCCAGAGCTTTCCTATTGCAGGGCTGGCAGCTGCCTCCATGTCTCTCTGCTCCAGCCAGTGCTGCACAGAAACATTTCTCAAGTGCTGGCAAGAGAGCTCAAAGAGATTCCAGCAGGCAGAGGAGATCCCCTGCCAGGCTAAAGAAGCAAAGGACTGAGTGAAAGGGAATCACTGGGTTATTTAATCCTTTATTTTCATGTCTGTATAAAGAACAGCAGGAAGTACCTGACCCCAAAGGATAGAATTTTCTATCAAAAAGTGGCGTCATTCTTTCTGTAAGCCTTTCCGTGCTCTCAGAAAGAAGCAACTTTTGCTTCTTGGAGGGATCAGAAGTAGTCTGCCAGGGTGACAAAAGAAAAGGACAAGTTAACCTCCTGACAATGGTAATAGGTTAAGCCAGTATGAAGGAAGATTATACTGTAAAGATCTTCTAGGACTGAGAAGAAAATTGTCTTTGGTTCAGCAAAAGAGGAAATGCAACACCAGAGGATTAAAAAGAGAAGGAACACAGTAAAAATGAGAAGCCAGAGAGACACCCCTTTGCAGCAGCACTTTGAATAAACAAAGCTGCAGGAGTGACAATGAGAGACAGGTCATGACTAAGTCATACAGCCAGAGAGAACTGTTAGTAGGCCTGTGCTACAAGCAGGAAGACCTAAACACAATCAAGTGGGAATAAAAAGAGAGGGAAGACAAAGGAAAGCATGAGTCATGGATGGTATTCAAAACTAGTTGTCAATACACATACAACATAAACTACATCCTTAAACCATCTCTATACCAAATATACCTTTTCATTAACTACTATCCCCTGTCCTTTCACAGATAGATATTATTTTCCCATTTCATGTGCTTCCTCCATCCTTCCAGATCCTTTACTTGCACTCTACTCCATCAGGATCCATGGTCAGGACAGGAGAAGTGGCACAATTGATCGTTAGGCACCAACACCAGCCCAGGAGAGAAACCAAAGCTCTGGTGCCTGGAGCACCTCCTCCCCCTTCTTCTGCACTGACCTTGGTGTCTGCAGAGCTGTTCTTCTCACATGTTCTCACCCCGCTCTTCTCTGGCCACAATTACAACTGCACAATAGCTTTCTGTTTTTCTTCTTCTTAAATATGTCACAGAGGCATTACCATCATTTCTGATTAGCCCAGCCTTGACCAGGGGCACGTCTTGGGAGCTGCCAGGGATTGGCTCTGTCTGACATGGAAGAAGGTTCTGGCAGCTTCTCACAGAAGCCACCCCTGGCTTTTGCTTTCCCTGTTAAGCCACCTCTGCTTTTGCTTTTCCCTATCTGTATCTCAACCCATGAGTTTTCTAACTCTTACCCTTCTGATTATCTCTCCCAGTTCTGCTGGTGGGGCCATGAGAGAGTGGCTGTGTGGGGCTAGGTTGCCATCTGGGGTGAAAGCACAACATCAGATCAGTGTGGTCATGCAATCAACAAATGGCTTTTAAAAACTAGATTAACCAAGAAGGAAAAAGAAAAAAACAGCCTGTAAAACCCACAAGTACCCCCTTCAGGGTGTAGCTGATTACAACTTTTTCTGCTCCAGAAAGTACACTTTATTTCAATTTCCAGTCTCACATATACTTACCTCCTTAGCCTTGTGCTTAAAACTTACAAAGCTTTAGATTGTCAGCTCTGGGAATTCTCCGTCTTTCCTCTGAATATTAGTTACATAATAGCTTGAGCTAAGCAATCAAAGCGGTGATAGGTCAAAAGGAAGATTTGCCTGAGGTGATGCAGGAAGTTGATGGCAGAGCTTGAAGCCGAATACACATTTTTCTGCTATTCTGACAGCACAAAAACCAATAGAGCCTCCTTGACTGTTTGAATTTTGCTGGCTTTCTTCCAAAGAAGCACTGTTTCTCAAGCCAAACATACAATGGCATTGAAAGAGCAAATAAACCAAAGAAATATCCCCAAATGGCACTGTTTTCTAGCTCTCAATCGCACTTCCATGATGTTACTAATAAATCTTACAATCAACATTTTCTACATAAATACTGTACTTTGTGTCCTTTCAACTGCCTCTGAATGTGTGAAGTCCCTGAGATATTAAGAGGAATGTGTTAAGCCCAGTCTTTCTCTCGGATTTTACACTTGTCACCTTCAAAATACTTAGGTCCAAAGATGCCACAGCTCTTTGATACTGACATTTCTAGTTATAAAAGATAGACCTGAAAGTCATTGTTCAAGCCCTTTGCATCTGTTTTGTGGGACTAAATAACAATTACTGAAAATTTTAGTTGGTAAGTGGTGGCGACAACAAATACAACACCGAAATTTAGAAGGATGAATTAAACATTTTTTGACATTGCAGAACAGTGTAACATTTACTTGTCAACAGTGCAGGATGCAGTAAATAGACAAAGCAAGGAACCAAGACAGCCAGGACTCCAATGCCCACTCTTCTGAGGTGACAGCAGTGATTAAGATGACACATCCTGCACTTCAAATGGCATTCTTCAGGTTATTTAAGGGTTATGATTTATCTGTGATTGATTAAGGAATGCGCTAGGCATCACAGTACTACTCTTCTCCATGCCATGACAACATTCTCTGAAATTTCAAGACTTTTCTCCTGTGAGTTTATTTGGCATCAGCTTCTTGAGAAAACACCTTCAGAACCAAACATGAAGCATGAAATATTTAAGATGTGAAAAACTGTGAAATTGGCATTTCATTAATAAAAGGGATGTTTAAGAGTTATACTGATATTCATTATTATTTGCATTATCAGAGTCTAGGCACTGCTGCTTATAAAGATGATGCTTTTGTGCTACTTGGAATAAAGGAGCAAAAAGATGTTTCTACATCATCTATGACAATTGATAGCTGATGGATCCTGACTGATGAGCAAAAGATGAGCATTAATAAAAGAACTGTGATCGGCACAACAGTAACATCCCACCTCAGACACGTGAAGTTCCTGTAACCATGAAGAATGGCTGCTCAAAAGCAATTACAGTGAAATTTTATAAGGCAGAGGCAAAGCTCTATGTATGTTGAATGCCCTATCTGGATCTCCACTTCTTTTTAAAGAAGCTCAATCAGAAACTGTTTTGGTAAAAGAGAAATGTTCCTAAAAGCTGCTTTTTCTGCAGAAGTCATGGGGAACATTTGAGGACATGGGTTCTCAGTCATGAGTTAATGCTCGTTGTAATAGATTACATTACATTTCAAGAATGGAAATTCTAGATTAATTTTGACATTAAATTAGCACAGATTCTTCAGGTTATTTCTGTGAGCCTTCCAAAGAGACATACTATGAACTTGTAATAATTGCTTACTGGTCTTTTATCCAAACTTAAGCACGCATCTTTGCCACTGAAAAATAAAGACTAGGCTCTGCTTACGAACTACCTAGTGCAACAAAACAGCCTAACATGCAATTTCTACAAGCAGCCTTGTCCAAAGCGTAAGTAAGATAAAACTAAGATCTTGGGGAGTGCTCTCACTTAATTACCTGTTAACACTTCCCTTAGTTTTTTGCTTTACAAGGCAGCAGGCTGGTCTCCGCCCTCTAAAACTGCTTTCCTTAGAGTAAGAAATGGTTATGATGGCACACATTAGTACTGTTATCACAAGTGCCTAAGTCTGAAATGATGCAAACTCATGGTGACTTCTGCTACTCGTTTATTTGTAGAATGAAGAGCAAACGACCAGCCCAATCGGTGTATTTCCATACTTCACTTCAGTGGAGCCGCAGTAAGGGCACGTAACCCCTGCTCTCTCTGCTGACATGCTCACTGCCCACGGTTCATCGGAGCACGGGCACTCCGGGGTTTCGACTGGGAGCCGCTCTGGAGAGCAGCCGGCGCCCCCGGCCTGGTCTCCCTGGAGGCACCCAGCTCTGCCGCATCCCCCCAGGCCGGCCTGGCGAGCACCGCTCCCGGGGCCGCCGGCGGGGCCTGGGGCCGGCCTAGCTGCTGGCAGCGCCTG
>VZTN01014878.1:215204-246172 GCA_013400515.1 Erpornis zantholeuca
GGCGGGGTCCGGCCGGCGTGCGGGTGGAGCAGCCGCCTGTTCGGGTGTCCCGGCGCGGGTTTTGTCGTGCGCACCCCGGGAACGAGCCACCCCCGCGGGAAGAACTGTTGAGGAGAGGGCATTTCGGGCTGGTCCCGGCGCACTCCTCGGGGACACCTTTCCAAGTTACAGGAACCACGATGGACGTTTGTCCCGCAGTGAGGGTGTGCACGGTGGCACTGCCCGGGAGGCTAATTCACGCCCTCCCCAGTGTACTGTAGTCTGTCCATGATCACGGATCCCGAGGATGCCCGGTATTAGGAAGTGTGGGTGAGTGATCTGCACTACCCATCAAGCCCTAAACACCTGGTGAAACAGGCTCGCGTAGCGAAACACCAGGTAAACAGGCTCTGGTAGCTGCAGGAAAGAGAGCCTGTACTAACTTCACCTCACAGTAAGGCTTCAAAAGATTAGTTTGCACAGAGTTACATAACAAGGTAGCAAACCCACTGTGACTGTCTCATGATAATAAGTCATTTGCTTTTGTAATTGGGAAGATAAAACCTAAGTTTCATGAGCCCCACACAGATACTGGTAATGCATCAATCACACCAGTTGGCTTTTGGCAAGACAAATCAAGGGGGGAAGGAAGGAAGGAAAATCCTGTAACATTCCTTTTGTTTTCCTTGTAGGTACCACTGAAGTACCTACTGTCCACCACTTTCCTCATTTAACATCCCCTTGGGGTCAGCTGGTCATCAGCATGCCTTCAACCGAGAACACCTCAAAACTTTTCCTGGTGCTTGTGTCACTGCTGCTGGTGCTGCCAGTAGTTGAAGCCCTGGATGCAGGAGATACCATTGCCTTCTTTCTAGGCCTCGCTGTCAGTGTCGTCGGATTCTGCGCCTGCCTTGGCTTGTATGCAAGGAGAAGAAATGGGCAGCAGTGATTTCAAGACAATGCTCAGATGAAGTAAATTTCTGAACTCGGCTTGGGTTTGGGTGTAAGACTGAGCTTTGGTTCTGGATAACTTTCAAAAAACATGTAGTAGATATTTCTGCAAACCCCTCTTACTGTTCAGTACAACAGAGTCAAGACTGTACCAGTAAATCCTTTTACCAGTAAAAGGGATTTGTACAGTCTGTCCTCATTACAAAAAGATAATTTTATATTGTTTGTGATTAAATACTGCCTTAGACAAGCTAAAAACTTCTTGAATGGCGAAGTAAAACTACAGAGTGGCACACAGTAAAAGTTTATAAATTTAATGTGTGAGGGAGGCCATCAACAAGTTCAATGTTGGTTTCAATGTTTAATCAGGAGGAAGCAGCTAGTAATCTTCCAGTCAGGATAACAAGGGTTTTCAAATTAGTCCTAACTAAATAGCTAGTGAGCAGACTGCTCTAACTTGCGTGCTTGTGCTCACGTTCTTTGTAATGACAGTTAACACCTACCAACTCACTTCTGCTGTCACATGGATGAGACTTAAATGAACTAAGGAAATGTGAAAGGCTATTTTTTTCTTTTAGAATATGCCACTCCTGTAGCATGTGTTGTTACTACCAAGTAGATAGACTTAAGAATGAGACCACGATTTATATTTAACATGTGTTTCACAGAAAGGTACATGTAAGGCTATGTAAATTAGATTAGGGATATGGGCTTTGTCTCTTGTTTACTTTTTGTACTCAGCTTTCCTCTCTTAAACACCAGGTTTAAGGCTTACTTTTTTTGGTGTTTGTACTTCTTTCTCCAAAACTGAAGACTTAACTATTTTGATGAGAAATTCTGTGTAGTATTTCTGCATTAGAAGGTTGTTAGAACTATAACAAGACCATTGTGCACATGTTTCTTTTACAATGTAGAGAGAAATTGTTTAGTTAAAATCATGGGTTTAGTGAATGGGTCCATTGTTCTTGAATTTATTCCTCGTGACAAACTTATGTTGCTAGCTAAACATTTAGGCTTCTCTAACTGATGCGTATGAGTTCCACAGAAAATTAAGATGAAAACCAAAGTAAAAAATTCTGATACAAAATGGGAGCTGTAAATAATCTTACTGTATTCATTCTCAGTCAGATTGCACAGTATATGGTTGAAAGACTTAGTAGTGTGTCTAGGACCTGTTTCTTTAAGTACCAAAGGTGAAATGGCTCAGCCAAGAATATCTACCACAAGTCTGTCTGACTTGTTAAGGTGTTCTAGCTTGAGCCACAGAGCACAATCTGTAACAGCAGCAGAAAAAGGAGCATAGGAAGGTGAGCTCTCCACAGTTCCCAGAATTTCCTTCTGATCTTGAGCTGTAGACACTGCCACTCTTGCTAGAAATCTTGGCTTTTATCTTTCAGAGCTATGTATTTTGATACTATTCTTCCACTTCTTCTGTGTCTCTGTTCAGTAGAGCACAGAGCAGTTGTTGGGCAGGTCTTATGTGAGTAATTGGGTGGGCAGATCATGTTCTCCAAATCCTGATTTCTGCATGCCATTTTTGGCAGAAAGGGACACAATGCACAATTACTATGTACAACTGAAATTTACAGCCCTAAGAGGAGCTTCAAACAGTAGCATCACCTTTGAAAGCTGCCTAGCAGCAGTAGATGATCCTGTACGTGATAATTCAACTGGGTGGTTGCAAGCACAGATCAAAATGTGATCTTTGATGTTCCAGCTTAGCTAAACAACAATAACAACAAAAAAAACCAAAAAAACCCCACCAAACCAAGAAAAACCAATAAAACCCTCCTCATAATTGTCATTCAATTCACTGTATAGTTCCCAAGTTATAAAATTTTGCCATTTTTTCAGTAAAATATTAAATATTGCTCTTTCAATAGAATACATTTTAACACAAGCAGATTTTCATAGATTTTCCTTTATCTACACCTCGGAAAAGATCCATGGCAGTAGTTTCACAGAACTGGGCAACAGTTTCACTGCAGGAGAACAAAATTTTAAGAGAGTAATTATCTTCAGGCAATAGGATATGAGAAATAGTATTATTTGCCCAAAGCTGTATGTACTTCATTGAAAGGCATTTGCACGGTGTAATGGCTTTTTTTCCTGGGTTCTGACAGAAGCTTTATTGTTAAAGACTTATATTTGTCAATTACTTCAGTGTAAAATCAGATACCCCTGTTTTTTCTGTCTTAATAAACTTTGATGTACGATTTATCATCAGCTTGATGAAGTAATTCTTACGAAAAGGAAAGTTGGGATGACAGAAATGACTGTTGAAACTGTTCTGTTGGCTCTTATTTTCTTATCTACTTTTGCTTAAGTTAGATAACTTTATGAACTAATGTATCATAAGGTATGTTTTCAGTTAACTTTTGTGCAGTGAGTGTACTTCTCTTGGTCCTACTACTTGTTTATCCCATTTCAGTAACTGTTATTTTAAAGCACTTCAGGGAGCTGGTCCCCTTACTTTGACACTGTCAGCTTGTAGTTGCAAAGAATCCTGTTTGCCTGGTACAAGGAAAACGAAGTATTTTTTTTTCCTTTTGACTGTGAATTTTCAACATATCTTACGTAGTTGCCTATATACCCAGAAAGCTATTTAGTTTTCTAGCTGGAGACAGAAGGATATAAAGGACCATTTTCTGTTGGGTTGTTGGTTTTTTTTTCCTTTTAATGAAATACTGTATTCTAGTGCTTTAGTTACGTGAATTATTACTTGAATTATTACTCTTCTTTTTTCATTTAACTTTAAAAGAGCTAGTTTTATCCCAGCATTTTGTGAAAACAGGGTTCTAGCTCTTTCAGGATTTCAGCTACTGCACTAATCAGTTCACTTTGTGCACTAAGCTAATACTCTTAGATGTTTTCAGAGCATAAAGTAGAAACAATCTGACAACGTCCACCTCTTCAGAAATAAAACCTACCCTTTAATAAAAAAAACCTGCAGGACAAGAGTAGCTTTTGACTGCTATGATTTCCATCTGCTTTAATAATAGTGTATCTAAAAAAACAGCCATTCTAAAACCCACGTACAGTCCCTCTGTGAATGGACAGAAGGCCTTTACTTGTCCTGACATACCTTCAAGCTCTGCACACCAACTTACATTCTGCTGCGTACAGCAGTACCTGGGGCTGGAATGCAAAGGCTTCACACAGTTCCTAGTGCACTTGCTTCTGTGGGCCCATGAACGCTGATAAACCACATTCTCCTATCCAGATAAATCCTGCTGCTGGTGGTGATGCTGCTTTAATACTATTGTGAGACCTGGCAATTCTATGACATCTTGCATTTGAGGACCTCTCTATGTCTGCCGGTATTAATGTTTGCATCCCAATTGTATCCTTAGGGCAAAGTGGAAGGAGAATCACTGGCTTACGATGGTGTCACAAGAAGCAGCTTGTATCTTCAGGACACTCAGAGTTTTCTGGAGTGTGTTCTGCTTGTGGTTCTCAGCCACCATGCCTGTCCCTGGACTAGCCCAGACTCTTGTGTATTGATTAGACAGTTAGACACAGTCTGAAGCCCTGGTTCTCCTTTACATAATGCTCTTTACATAAGCTCTGTGAGAAGGGGAGTTCACTATTTACAACAAGATACACACGACTAACTGGATGAACCGTAATGGGTCTGTTAACATGATAAATAACCTAATTATTATGCTACAGAAGTAACCTTTCCATTCATTTCTACATCTCATGAAAGGTTTGGCAGATCTAAATTGGTATAATGATGAGATTGTTAGGAGTGGTGGAAAGGAGAGAGCTCGGGTCTGGTTGTCTTCCCAGTTTACACTTGAACAAATAGTAAACGATCTGAAGTCAAGAGGGAGTGTGTGGTGTTCATCAGATAAAAAAGGTGAGACTACTAATTCAGAACCAAATGCAGCAAAACATATTCGGCAAGATCTGATGTGACTATTGATGCACAGGACCCAAACTACTTAATTCCTGCCAAAATCAATCTTTAGAACTTTTAAGTAACAAGTTTTTAATACATTAGGCATTGACTACGCTGCTAAGTGTCTCATTCTTAAAGAATGTAACCAGTATTTAAAGTACAAAGATTTTCAGTTCACATGAATACACAGTAACACCAAATATTACAAAAATTGGAAGGCAATTTTTCCAGCAAACAACCTGGAATTTACATACCAGGTATGATATGGTAAATAACATAAAAGTACATCTTCCTTTGAACTAAAGTTAAAAGAACAATAAAATTATGTAGGCATTCAAAACATTTCCAGACCTTGTGTTGGTCTCAGCTCAGTTTCTCTGTAATGGAATTTGAAAGTGTGTGGGAAGCTCTGTCACATTAAGGTACAGGCATACTAGACAGTCAGCAGAGCCTTTTGTTTCTGGATAATTCATCTGATCAGATCAAAACAGATTTTCTTGAGAAAAATAAAACAAAATGTCCTGTGGTGATGGCTTGTAGTGGGTTTTTTGAGAAATCTCAGAGAAAGGCTGGACAAATGCAAGCTTTTGTTAAGCTGTCCTAAAAACCATTTTCTAAGGGAATCTTTTGTAGTTTCCCAGGAGTGAGCTTTGATGAAAAATGTAAATAAGAGAATTGTTCATGGTAAGGTGGTTGCCTTGACCAATGAAATGTCTTCCTCTGTTTTGTTGTGAATTCCTGGCTGAGACACGGTCAGGGAGAGACACAGACAGAGGGACACAGACGTTCCCTCCAGCTGAACCTGCTGGAGGGAGAAAGATTTGTTCTGTTTCTTGGTATTACTAAATAAGCCTTCTGAGAAAAACATGGACATGTGTGATTTGTGGAAAGGCCCTGCGACACCAGGGCTGGCTCCTTTCTACAATGTCCCTTTAGTGTGCTAAGCAAAGAGACTCTTACAATCATAGAATGTTAAGGGATTAGAATGTCTATTAAAGATCCTCTAGACCCAACCCTCTCTGCCATGGGCAGGGGCATCTCCACCAAAACAGTTTCTCAAGGCCTTATCTAACCTGGCCTTGAACACTGCCAGGGCTGGAGCATCCACACCCTCCCTGGGCAACCTGTTCCAGTGTCTCACCATCCTCACAATTAAAAATTTCTTCCTAATATCTAACCCAGATTTCCCCTCTTTTACTTTGTACCCCTTACTCACTGTCCTGTCACTGCAGTTCCTGATGAGTGTCCCTCTCTGGCTTCTCTGTAGGCCCCCCTCAGAGATTGGAAGGCTGCTATGGGGTCTCCACACAACTGTCTCTTCTCCAGGCTGAACAGCCCCAACTTTCTCAACCTGTCTTCTAGGGGAAGTGCTCCAGTCATCAGCTTCATGGCCTTCTTCTGGACTTGCTCCAAGAGTTCCATGTTCTTCTATTGGGAGCACCAGGACTGTCCCCAGTAGTCCAGGTAGGGTCTCACAAGAGCCGAGTAGCACAGGAGAATCACCTCCTTCAACCTGCTGCCCACACTGCTTTTGATACAGCCCAGGACACAGTTGGTTTTCTGGGCTGCAAGTGCTGACTGCAGTGGTGGCTCATGTTGAGTTTTTCATCAGCCATTACCCCCAAGTCTTTCTCTGCAGGGCTGCTCTCAATCACCTCTCCACCAAGCCTGTAGGTGTGTCTGGGATTGCCCTAACCCAGGCATAGCACCTTGCACTTCACTTTGTTGAACTTCATGAGATGAGGTTCACATGGGACCACTGGAGCCTGTCAAGGTCCCACTAGAAGGCATCCCTTTCCTCTGGTGGATCATCCACATGGCACACCTTGGTGTCATCAGCAGATTTGCTGAAGGTGCATTACACAGGGTAAGTGAAGGTTTGAAAGCAAAGTGTCCTCCATCAGACCTAAGAGCTGCAAACATTAGAGGCAGGGAAGAGAGAATTGTGTCCACAAGCATACTGTTTTAGAAAACTAGATGCTGCTGCTGGGTTGGGTTAAAGTTTGTGTTCTGCTTCAGTCTTTCTGTATTGGCCACGTTCCTCCTCACTAGCCATTGTCTCGGAAATTTCAACTGGAACCAACAGTACTGGCAGCTTTCTCAGCTGCCATTCATTCAAGGCACTAAAACTTTGCATATATCTTCATAGTGCTACTCTCCACTTGACAAGTATAAAAACATGAAAATTACCTTCTTTTCCTGAATGGAGATAAAACACTGCGGAGCAACACAGTTCTGTAAAACTCATAAGAGAAGGGTCTGTCTTTTTCTTCTGTTTTTCTGTTCTTCTGTTTCTGTGTTCTTCTGTTTGTGCAGCAGACTGCTTACACTGTGAGAGTGCTTATAATAAATAATATAACTCCATGTCATTCCCTACCCTCTCATAGAGGAGCAACCATCCTAAAACATGACCAATTTTAATCTTGGCAGAATTAAAGTGAAGAAAATTGTCGCTTTTATCAAAATATGTTCACTTTCCATTTCATGAGTTACCTGTGAAATGAGAATGTCTTTAATTCTAGAACTTCTCAAGGACATTTTCTGCCAACCTATTTCTGAACTGATATGGTTATGGAAATTACATGCTCAATACCTGCGCTTATTTCTCAGTATTTAACCTAACATGATTGTTCATAAGTCCCAAGGTAGCAGTTTGAAATTTTATTTTTTTATCTATTCAAATGACCTGGAAGATCAGCAGAAGCCATATCGACTCATTTTTCCTCAACAGCACATATTTATTTCAGCATCTGTGTGAAAAGCAAGGAACGATCAAGCTTTTTAAAAATTTTATAGTTTCAGAAAGGCCATTTGTGATCAAATTTCAAAAGTCTACCTGATATTTGCAGACAGAATATAATCTATAAAGTGGTCTATATCTACTAAAAAAAAAGTCCTTTTTCATAAAAAGTAATAAATAAAAAACATATAAAATTCAGGATGATGATTGTATATATGGAGCAGTAGCCAATAACTATTCAGCAGTACATGTCACACAGCCATGTTTTTCAGCCTATTGAATTTGCAGAAAAAAACCCCATAAATCACAAAAAAAAAAATTATATCAAACTTAGGCAAAAAAGTGCTTTTCAAAGAACAAGTCCTTATTATTTAGTAATAATTATGGCTCTAGAGCAAATCCCAGTGAAGTCAGCTCAAAAAATTTTATTGTCCTAAATTGTAATCAAGCACTTCTAAAGGGGTGACCATACTGCTTTCTGAATCCCATATAGCTTTGCCACAACCATCCCCCATGCCAGGGCTATGGCAGCAGTCTGTCCCGATGCACAGGATGCTGGCTAACCTCAAATCCTGCCTAGGAAGTGACAGACAGCTGTGTCTCCCTGACTGCCAAATGAATGCCCAGGCCATTGCTACCCTCTTGCTCCATAGATTCATCTCCTGCTGTGCAAAAAGCCAAATAAGTGATGAGCTATTTCTTTAAACATTCAGGAATACCTGTGTGGCTTATACATCTTTAACCTGCCATGCCAGATTTCACATTTCAAAATTTAATATTGTTGGTACACTTAATTTTTAAAAACCCTGTATATGTATAATCCTAACATACAGCATCCATNTTTTCTGGGCTGCAAGTGCTGACTGCAGTGCTGGCTCATGTTGAGTTTTTCATCAGCCATTACCCCCAAGTCTTTCTCTGCAGGGCTGCTCTCAATCACCTCTCCACCAAGCCTGTAGGTGTGTCTGGGATTGCCCTAACCCAGGCATAGCACCTTGCACTTCACTTTGTTGAACTTCATGAGATGAGGTTCACATGGGACCACTGGAGCCTGTCAAGGTCCCACTAGAAGGCATCCCTTTCCTCTGGTGGATCATCCACATGGCACACCTTGGTGTCATCAGCAGATTTGCTGAAGGTGCATTACACAGGGTAAGTGAAGGTTTGAAAGCAAAGTGTCCTCCATCAGACCTAAGAGCTGCAAACATTAGAGGCAGGGAAGAGAGAATTGTGTCCACAAGCATACTGTTTTAGAAAACTAGATGCTGCTGCTGGGTTGGGTTAAAGTTTGTGTTCTGCTTCAGTCTTTCTGTATTGGCCACGTTCCTCCTCACTAGCCATTGTCTCGGAAATTTCAACTGGAACCAACAGTACTGGCAGCTTTCTCAGCTGCCATTCATTCAAGGCACTAAAACTTTGCATATATCTTCATAGTGCTACTCTCCACTTGACAAGTATAAAAACATGAAAATTACCTTCTTTTCCTGAATGGAGATAAAACACTGCGGAGCAACACAGTTCTGTAAAACTCATAAGAGAAGGGTCTGTCTTTTTCTTCTGTTTTTCTGTTCTTCTGTTTCTGTGTTCTTCTGTTTGTGCAGCAGACTGCTTACACTGTGAGAGTGCTTATAATAAATAATATAACTCCATGTCATTCCCTACCCTCTCATAGAGGAGCAACCATCCTAAAACATGACCAATTTTAATCTTGGCAGAATTAAAGTGAAGAAAATTGTCGCTTTTATCAAAATATGTTCACTTTCCATTTCATGAGTTACCTGTGAAATGAGAATGTCTTTAATTCTAGAACTTCTCAAGGACATTTTCTGCCAACCTATTTCTGAACTGATATGGTTATGGAAATTACATGCTCAATACCTGCGCTTATTTCTCAGTATTTAACCTAACATGATTGTTCATAAGTCCCAAGGTAGCAGTTTGAAATTTTATTTTTTTATCTATTCAAATGACCTGGAAGATCAGCAGAAGCCATATCGACTCATTTTTCCTCAACAGCACATATTTATTTCAGCATCTGTGTGAAAAGCAAGGAACGATCAAGCTTTTTAAAAATTTTATAGTTTCAGAAAGGCCATTTGTGATCAAATTTCAAAAGTCTACCTGATATTTGCAGACAGAATATAATCTATAAAGTGGTCTATATCTACTAAAAAAAAAGTCCTTTTTCATAAAAAGTAATAAATAAAAAACATATAAAATTCAGGATGATGATTGTATATATGGAGCAGTAGCCAATAACTATTCAGCAGTACATGTCACACAGCCATGTTTTTCAGCCTATTGAATTTGCAGAAAAAAACCCCATAAATCACAAAAAAAAAAATTATATCAAACTTAGGCAAAAAAGTGCTTTTCAAAGAACAAGTCCTTATTATTTAGTAATAATTATGGCTCTAGAGCAAATCCCAGTGAAGTCAGCTCAAAAAATTTTATTGTCCTAAATTGTAATCAAGCACTTCTAAAGGGGTGACCATACTGCTTTCTGAATCCCATATAGCTTTGCCACAACCATCCCCCATGCCAGGGCTATGGCAGCAGTCTGTCCCGATGCACAGGATGCTGGCTAACCTCAAATCCTGCCTAGGAAGTGACAGACAGCTGTGTCTCCCTGACTGCCAAATGAATGCCCAGGCCATTGCTACCCTCTTGCTCCATAGATTCATCTCCTGCTGTGCAAAAAGCCAAATAAGTGATGAGCTATTTCTTTAAACATTCAGGAATACCTGTGTGGCTTATACATCTTTAACCTGCCATGCCAGATTTCACATTTCAAAATTTAATATTGTTGGTACACTTAATTTTTAAAAACCCTGTATATGTATAATCCTAACATACAGCATCCATGTTGGCTGGGGTGAATACATCTAGGAGAAACAGAAAAGCAGAGGACACTGTCAGATGAAAGGATAGTCTAAATTATCCATTCAAAAAATAAAAAGGGAAGACAGAAATCATCTTTGGGAAGAGTCTGAGCCAAGAAATGTACAAGGTGACCTCCAGAGGTCCTTTCCAACCTAATTTACTGTATGATTCTATGAAATCCTAGTTGTAAATGGGATGCATAAACAGAAGCTCAATTCATTTGTATCTTCATTGCAAACAAGGATATATTTGTGGTGAACAAATCTAATCACAGTGTGAGCCCATAGGGAACCTGACTGCAAAAGCTGTGAGGCTGTTCAGTCATCATGTAAGACCACAGGGAAACCAGATGTACCAGGATTCTCCCACTGTGTCTAGTGAAACTCAGTCCCTGAGGCATTAAAAGGTTATGGAAAAAAGGGAGAAAATGCAACACATGTACACTAATCCTCTTTTCAGAGCGGGATTTTTAGAGAGGGGTTTATGGGGCTAGTACTGTACTCCAAATGGAATTCAAGTGCTTCAGTGTAAAGCCTCAAATATGAATTATGTCAACTCCTGACCAAGTCAACATTTTGAAAATATTAAGATTTGACAGCCAGAATAAAAGACTTCGTTGCACATGGAGTTCCCATTGGCATCAGTGGGAATTTAGGACAAGGTCAAATACAAAATACAAGTTTGGATGCATTAGATATGTTGATAGGATGGAGGGGTCCCTGTCATTTGACCAATAGTGCACCTTGCACCAGATGGTGCTCATTGGGAACTGCAGCCACATTAGTCTCCAACCACATCTCTTTCCTTAGAAAAATATTAGCTGAATTATTTATTATGATAACTGAATGCTAAATTTTCATCTGGTTTAAAAACAGCCTGAAGTTGCTGAAATCAGTGCAGTCATCCTGATTTAAATTCATTTTGAACAGAAAACACAAGAGGCTTCATTCTGACCTTGCACCAGCCCTTATACTTCTGTGTAATGCAGTAGAATTATTCTTGATTTCCATTTTTGTGAAAATCTAAATTGGTTCTTAAAATAGATTTGGTCTTTTTTTCAGTCTGCTACCAGTAAATTATTTGACCTACATCTTAATAAATATTAGAAAAAAATTATTCTCCCCACTCTTATTCCACAAATACACTTCAGAACTTGTGTATTCAGCTTAGACTCCACTGTTTTGCACACCCAAAATTCATCAACAAAGGCAAAGGAGAATCCACAAGTCAGCCTACTCTCAAGGACACCATACTAATATAAAGTGCCTCTTTGCACACGTGTGCTGTATGTGTGCTGTACATGACTGATGTTCATCTGCTTATCTTTCTGCATTGTTGTTCTTGTTATTTCACTAATAAATGCAATCTGTTTGTGTCCGTGTCAAACTTTTAGTCAGGAACTCCTTTCACCTAGTCTACATGAGGTTCTATGTATGAAATAAGAACTTTGTAGAATTTCTATTCCTGTCCAGAAGTAACACTGAAATCCCAGTAAAAAGGATTACATGCTCTCAATTTCAGAAGGGCCAGCAAGGAAATTATTAGAGCTGTAGATAGAAATGTAAAGGACTAGAAATCTGAAATTTCATGAGTTTTGCCAGAGGTTTCTCTGCTTAACTCCTAATAGATTTAATAGGAATTAAGAATTAAAATCCCTTCTACTTCCAAAGGGATGCTGACCTTCCAGTAGTGAATGTAAAGCATGTGATCACTTTATGTACACTACCAAAATAATCTGAAATTGACTGTACATAATAATTGTCAGACTGCTGCCTTAATGTCCTAATGTCAACTGTTGTAACTCAGGAAAATGAAAGTTGCCTAATTCAGTGTAAAATACAGGCTTTTGGAAATAAATGTCATAGGAACTGTGCAGAGGCTCTGACAGACATACCTTAAATATACTCTCTTTCATGCAGTAGTAGCTAAGCAACTTGGTCAGTAAGAATTCTGTGTCCTTTTACAGCACTGGGGTTTTGTTTTTTCATTTTCTGGTGTTGAAACCCCACTTTTCTTTTGTCCTGTCCTTCAAAAACTGCAACCTAGTCTCACAAGAAATAAATTCTAAGTAAATAAACCTCATGAATGAAAAATTGTTTTCGTTTTTGAAACAGTTGATCCCTGTCACCTGCTCACAGTAACTATTTCTGGTCTTATTACAAAGGCTGAGAAAAATGTATATTTTATGAAAATAGGACATTTGTAAGAAATTTTATAAGTATATATTTTTTTAACTTACCACCAAAGTAATAGAAACCCATAAACTACACTGGTTCCAATAGTTCCTTGTAGGATGCTCACACTGAACAGACCAGAACAAATCTTTCACCATCCCCTGGCAGAGAGGCTTAAGAAATCCTTTCTCAAAACTGCTATATAATGCACTTTTTTTCATGTTACAGCATACCTAAGCCTTAAACCAGAATGCCAAGTCAAAGTCTATTAGACTTGTATATCTTTCTTCATTTTAGCACTTGGAAGTTCAGTGTTAAAGTCTCAACATAATCTTAATATTAGCAATTATTCATCCTCTTACTCTTCTTGTATTTTTCAATTTCAGAAGCCCCCAGGCATGAATTAACATGTAGGCTTTTTACATTAAAAAGAAGCATTTTTCTTGCTGTTTTGAAAGTGTATCTGTTCACTTGGAGCCATATTTAAATATCCCCAATATACAGATTTTTAAGTAAAGGTTAAAGAGTTTAAGGGTTGAAAACCTACCTCACCTTAAAATAATTTTGGTTTAAGTATGTTCACAATTGTATGTCAAGACTGCCAAGCATACCAGAAGTCTGAAAGTTTCATAATTAAGGCCTTTACTTTAGGTCTCTCCAACTTCTCACTGTATCCATCGAAGGTTATCCCAGCTCCATTTATTGTCTAATTAGGTTTGCCTAAACTGGTCAAAAATTAATTTGAATCTAGCCTCGTAAATCCACCAATTTTAAATTTTCAACTGTCTCTATCTGGCTATGACAGAAGAAACATTCCTGAAACAAGTTTTTTCTTCTGATTTCTTATGTCTTATTCCAGAATGGGCTTTAAGTTACCTTCCATTTCTAAACTTTTATTTGTCTTCACTTTTTAAACTATACTTCTCTTTCAGCATCACCAAGCTTTCCCAAGATGTGATCCATGCTTTGGTAAAATAAATCATTCTGAGCAATTGCCAGCTCCTTATGTCTGAAGGTCTTCCATTTGATTTCATCTTGACGGCATTTCATTATGTTCCATGGTTGGCCTTGTGGCAGTGTCCTTTGAAAATTCGATGCACTAAAAAGGTTAGGATAAAAGAAAGAACTCCTTTCTTTTCATCAATATAGAGCATGCAGGTTGAAACAGATATATCTTGAGGACCCGTAATTTCAAAGAGAATTCATGAGTTTTACATAAATTCCTCAAATTGCCACAGTTTTGTTATGCATGCATATTTATGAAAAGATATTATACATACTAGAGAGATGCAGTATATCAACTAAATGTTCTGTTAGCTTTTGAAGCATTACATTAATTCCAAATTTACAAAGCAGCACAAGATTACACAACAGGTATGTTTTACTTGGTTACTGCTGGTACTGTACTGTGAGGAGTTGGTGTGTTGACTCATTAAAAGAGCACCTTTTTGTCCATGAACATATCTCAGATTAGGAAAAACAGATTAATATTATTTGGATCTCTTATTTCTACATTTTGTTTTAATAATGGAGAACAAGTAAGTTCAGTGCAACTCAATAAAATTATTCAATGATGAGCTGTAAGACCTTAAGAGGCAGTTTAATTACATAAAACATGACTTGAGCAGAATCCTCCAAAAAAGGACCCAGAAATCCCTCACTGCAGCAACAGAAAGACTTTTCAGTGCTAACTTTCAATTGACATCTGACATTTGCACTTTAGATGTGAGGTTGCAAGCTTTTCTTTCACACATAGAACTGACCAAGAGTGCGCAGTGCAGAATCCCAGTGGTCCAGATGTGAGACAGAGCATAACCTAAATGTCTTGCTCCCAGCAATGTCCCTACAGGAGTCTGATCTGAGTGGTGTGCTCAGGTAAGGTACATCAGCAGCAGTGCTGAGTCCACTGAATTCACAAGTGCTGCAGGAAATACAGCTTTTTTTCCATCTAGTACTTATATTGCACAAAACAGAAGATCTGGAATTGAATCCCAGTCTCCCACGTCCAACAAAAGTTCTCTGAAGTACTAGACAGTACAGTCCTGGAAAGTATGGTCTCCTGTTGATCATGGGGTCTCCAGCTGTAAAAATGCAACAGCAATGAGCCAGGGAGAGTGGGATGTGGGCAAAAGAGACTGACTTCTATGTTTGCTGCTTAGGATACCTGCCTCTTAGGGCCTGGTCTCAGCTCCATGGCCTGACTTTATGTAGTCAATCAAAAAACAAAGCAAAACCAGCACTAAACAATCCATGTAGCTGGGATCAGATTCCATGTGTTTCTCCTGCCAGCAGACTGTCTTATCTAGTACAGTGCAACATCCTGATTCTGCTCAATATTTCACTCTTTTCTTTAAATACCACACTCAAACACTGCCTGACCACATGCAAATACTAGTCCAATTTAGAAAAAGATTCAGCCATTTGCTACTATTAGGCTTGACTAGTTTTGCAGGTGACATTTCAAATAAAACATTTTTTCTTTCACACCCACATGAAACAGGCAGTAAATTAATATTTACAGTTATACAGTTACATCAGAGCTGCATTCATGCAGTTCCTCCTACTGTGCCCTCACAGTGCTGTTCTGATAGTATCTGCAGAATTCAAACTGTTGTGTTTCTTAACAAGATGACCTACCTTTATTGAGAGAGATGTTCTCTGCATCCTTGCAAGTATAAAACTTAATTTTTTTTCTCCTTGTTCTACATTTAGATGTAGAACAGTTCATGCTTAATATCCAACAAACTCACAAAATGGGTCTGTGGCATAAGTTTCTAGGTATCAAATTATTTGCAGTGAACAGTTAACAGCTGATCTAACATGAATATCCAAAATTATTTTCACTTTCTAGATCATAAGACCTGAAGCTTGGTAGTAGAACATATATTCATGGTAACTGCTTGCAAAACCAGCGTTCACTCTCCTCTTCAGACATTACAAATTTGACTCTCCATTGTCTCAATCTTATTCATTCAAAGCAATTATCATTCAGCAGTATATATTTCTAAACAATTTATATTTTCTTTACAGAGCTTTAAATCAATGCAGAATCATTACACTATACTATATAATACACACATACATGCACATATATAATATCTATACATATAAAATGTGTACACTGTATGTATGAGCTTAAAATCTGAACAATAGGTTTGTAGGAAGGCTAATGCCTAGATGTGGATTGGTCATATCACCAAAAAAAACCCCAAACTTGTTACACTGATACTGTTAATTTTTGTCCCTAAACACAGCCTAAAAGAGAGCTTTGAAAGATGTCTGTGACAGTTATCCTATTTTATCCTATTATTTTTAAATCCCCCCTCAGTATATTGCTAGAAATAGAAAATTCTATTGTCAAATAGTCTTTCTAATCCTACAACATACTGTCCATTCCATGGTTCACCTCTAACCTAACCTTAAAGATGGCAGAAAATGGATTTATATATCTCAGCTCCACAAAAATGATTGATTTGACATATATCCCTATGCACTAATAATAGTCATGCAAATAGTTCCATGAGCACGGAAAGAAATGGTGCAGTAACTGCAGCAGAGGCAAGAGGAGCTCAGCAGCATGGCTGTGGATCAGTTTGGTACTGAACTGGTCAGTGGGATGTGCAGCCTGTCACAAAACCAGCGTGGCCTTTGCTACTTGTCATTGTGCTCCAGATAGAGAAACCACGGGGACATGTCCAGTGTCCTGTTCAGCTGCACAGCTGAGCGTACCCCAGCCTGGTCACAAGGAGCTCGAACAGGCAAGGGATCAACACTCCAGGCCATGACCAGATTTGACCAGCAGATGAATCACTGCATGCTGAAGCCTCAGTTACAGACCAGGGTCCCTAGGGAGTAGTGGCCAGCCTGAGACTGGAGGCCAGCCAAGGGAAAAAGATAAACTCTAGGACAAGCAGCCATCACCTACATTCACAAAATTTATAGGAATCTCACCTGCCTCTGAGACCTCCCTGCTCACATATCAGTCTTCACTAAAATCAGCCTTCAGGTTTAAAAGAGAAGGAAGGGAAGAAATATGCATAAATTCAGTTAGGCATTATATAGCTTCATGACAGAAAGTATATGAAAAATAATGAACCATAATCACTCCTTTCATTAGGCCCCAACTACATCCTAATAAACTCTAGTGAGCCCACAGCACTAAAAAAGATGGGAGAAATGCCTGCTAACCCAGCAGTCCCCCCAGTGAAAGAATATTCTGCGCATATCCATACGTGCTGGAAAACTATGAAAGAGCTTGGGATAGAGTAGGTTTGCATTACAGGTAAAGTTATGTACATCTTACACAAGTCTCTTTTTGCCTTATACTGGATGCATAAAAATCTTGGACACAGTTCAGCTGGAAGAAGTCATCTTTCCTGTCTCTTAAGCATTTTCAGGTTTGTCTCTCAAGCCAAGCATTTTGTTCTGTAATGTCACTAACCCCATTCATTTTGCTCCACAGTGTTCCACTGGTGCCTGTAATGGTGATAGGAAAAATGTGTTCCTGAATGCTGTGATTGGCACTGTTAATGACCATGACACTGCAGAGCTGCTCTGTGCTTCAGCAGGGTTAGCTGATTTCAAGACCTGAATTTCCATTTAGCAAGGTAAACCAGAAGCATTGTATGGCTGTGGGAAAGCATTTTTTTGAAAATCAAGTGTTAAAATAGCATAGACAAAAGGACTATAAAACATAATATCTAAGAAGGGGCAAGGTGCACAAACAACACAAATCAAACACCTCGTTTAAAAAAAAACCCTGTGAGCTTTCTAAAGCTAACAGACAATACTCCTAAAATCACTGTAACAGATCCCCCCACTGCAGCAAATTAACAGAGCTTTCCCTCTCAATGCTCCTGAGGTGATGACTTGCATTACAGGAAATCTTTCCTTGTATGGGAGTGCTTCCCTTCTACCCAAGACTCATCGATGCAGTGTCCTAAGGTAAGATAGCAGAACAGTCACCAAAGAGGCCAAGGTTGCTTAGCCATGCATTGGAACCAAAACATCATTAGCATGGCCTTGGGTCATTGCTCCTAATTCAGCTTCTAAATTCTGGAATACTTTCTACCAGTTTCTCACCAGATTGTTTTCATATTATTTGTTAGATAAGCCTTGTGCAAAAATAATGGTGATTTAGTAATGAATTCCTAACTGTGTTCAGTTCCTTTCAACTATTTTGGTTGTTGAATTGTACCACTGTGATGTATTTGCATTACCATATGTCATGCAGAGAAAAACAAATAGTGAATGGAATGTATTTACAGTGGTTGAAAAACATATTGTATTGTAGCTTGTACTAAAAGATCTACAATTAATTGGATTAATTAAACTGCAGATGAAAATACATTAAATAAATGAATCACTATTTCTGTAAGACTATTCCTTGTGTCTATGTATATGCTTCAACAAATCCCTTCTACAGGATTTGTAAGGAATAGTATTTTATTTTTTGTAACAGAGAAAGAAGAAAGTATTCTCCCTCCTGTTTCACGTTCAGTTACCAAAACACCAACAGGTTTTCTGGCATAGAAAGAGAGTGAAGAGACTGAATATAGCAGGAACTTCACTAAGCTTGGTTCACATTCCCTTGATGTTCTGGCAAGAGGTTCTTTCTCCTCCCTAGGTGTGCAGGTAATAACAGTCTTCCTGAGGTCAGCAGCTCAGGATCCTGCTGTAGGCACTCTTACTGAGGCATCTTTAGAGCGCTGCCCATATTAACTAAAAACTGTTGATGGAATTAGAATTTCAATGCTTCCCCCTAATTAAACTGCAAGTTCAGAATAATTCACATTAAAAGACTTGTTATATAGACATACAAGATAGTGCCTACTCTCCACTATGAAAAAAATCCAACCAAACAACCCAAAACTTGAACTAAACAAATTGCATAAAGATTACGTTTTGAATATTACATTATTTATATATTTGCTTGGAGAGGTCCAAGATGACAGTATCAGAAAAATATTCTCAAGTATTCTCAACCATTCAAAACCACTATCTCAACAAATGTATCTTCTTGAAACTACTTCTTCAGATACTGTGAAGTACCTTTTTTCCCTTCTGTGGAGCTCAGTCATTGATCTGCATCCCTGTGGATGTCACTGGCTCTACCTCTTTTCAGACACTTGTTACCATTCATCCTCGGCTGTGAAAACAAGCACTTTGGTAATTCTTCAGCACAGGACAATACATATATGGTGCACAAACAACACAGACAGCATATGAACCTTTCTTTGACTCACTAAAAATCTCTTTTCTCTTTTTTCCTCTAATCATATATGTAAAACCACCATTTCTGAAGCCCAGCAATTTAAAAATGTACCTTATCTTTTTGTAGGCACAAGTAATTAGCAGTGCACTTTAACACTGGTAATTACTCACGACCACGGTAAAATTCATTCGCATTTTAAACTGTCTGATATGCAAGTGAAGTCAGGTAATTCCATGTCCACACTACCCAAATTACACAATAACTGAACTTAACACTGCAACATACTGTAACAGTTTATCTACAAAACCTAGATGCAAAAGATGTGTCCAGTCTTTCAAATGTAGTCCTAGTGAACAAAGTGGTAAAAGGTGTTTGAAGCCTAAGGATACAAGTAGGTATCTAAAGGGATTTTTAGAAGCATATAAGTGCCTCACTCCCATTAGATGTACACAGAGCAATTTTGCTATGCAGGACAAAGCCTTTTTCATATGTTTGGCAGGTAAGTGTATTTGTATTTAAACCTTTATTTATTCCTGTGTAAAAGTGCGACATAGGTCTACTTTTAAGAACCAAAATTCATTTTCAAAGGCAACTATATTTTTTAAATACTGAATTAAGTGGTTTTGAGAAATATTTATAAAACATCTGAGGATCTGGCCAAATAGTAACATTTAAAAATATAATTAGAAATCCATAAAAATTGTTATAGTCACATGAATGTAATTTTGTTGTAGGTGAAAACATGCATCACTGAGGCAGAGACCACTAGAGAGATTTTCATTGTGGGGTGAAATTTATGCCTGCATTGAAAGCCAACCCTTCAGGAGCCAGACTCTGCCAACAAATGTCTTTACTCTGAAAACACTTTACTGAGGATAAGAACCAAATATATTGCTGGTGACATTCTCTATTGTGCAGGGTCCTACACAGGTCTCTGTATTATATAAGTCCTACTTAAATACTACTCCAAAGTTGCACAAATCTACTACATGGGCAAGAAAGTTCCCTTGAAAAAATTCCTTGAGCCCTCTGAAAAGGATGCACTTTAGTAGCACCTATCACAGTTTCTCAAGCAATATATAAATCTTGTGCTGGCCTCTGCACAGGGGTGGGCACCCC
Source organism: Erpornis zantholeuca (assembly GCA_013400515.1). Classification (NCBI taxonomy): domain Eukaryota; kingdom Metazoa; phylum Chordata; class Aves; order Passeriformes; family Timaliidae; genus Erpornis; species Erpornis zantholeuca. Next base: position 235,169 of record VZTN01014878.1, read on the forward strand.
CTGTAGATTATGTCTCTTGTTTTGTAGGAATATTGGAAAATCCTACAGTGCTTAAATTTACATTATGCTGACTGTGTTGACACTGCATATATACAAATTTCAAGACAGTCAATAAACACATTAATTACTGAAATGGCCAAGACAAAAGGGGCATGAGGGCTTTAGATTTTAGCTATTCACAACTTCTGGCTCCATGCTGAAATCCTCATTCTACTGAAATAATTGAGAGATATTACTGGCCTTAGTGAGGCCAACATTTCACCCCATCCTTTCAACTGTCATCACTAGCCTGTCTTCTAACACGATCTCTATCTCAGACTCCATTAGTGATATTTCTCAATGTCAGACTTCTCAAAAATCTTTCCCATTCTAAGGAAAAATTTCAAAACAATGGGAATCAATTACTCAGCATCCTCACCTGGTTCACAACTGTGGTACAGGATTTCAGGGCACATATCCTCAAAAGAAATAGATGGCAGGTGCCCCAAATGCTGCTTACATACCAACAAACTCCTCTGCAATAGTATTCAACTGTGCCCCACCTCTGCACTCACATTCCTGGCTCCTTGGCTGCGTGCACCCAAGCTGCCCAGACATGCAGATGACATCAAAGACCAGGAGTAACAAAGCAGGGTTCTCAAAAAATATGATCTTGGTCTGGGAATGGACCTAGTGGATCCAATTCGCTAAACAGAGTTCCTTGGTCGTTCTTGAATAGTACCTAAATTGAAAAAAATCCCAACTTGGAATACAGAATCCTCAGTCACCACCACCTAAGCTGAGTATTTCATGAGTTATTTTCTTGGCCAGGATAATTAAATAACTCAAACAGGAGAAAATTAAAGAGCTCTGTACCATAACTCCCAAGAACTTTAAAGTAGAGTTGTCCAAACCTGGAAATGGTTCTCATATTTGATCTAAATCAGAAAATCAGGGAAATTGTCTTGCCTCTCTCATTTTCTAGTGAAAGTTCTAATCAGTCTGCTGCTAGCTCTCATGGGGTACATGAACACTCTTGTGCTTGTGTTTGTACTTCACTTATTCTCTCTTCTTCTACCCTTCCTTCTTGGGGCAGAGCAGTGCATAAGTAGGGAAAAAAAAGCCAGGGAAAGATATTTATTTCCCTAAAAGTAATCATTTCTTTCTTCTGACATGCCTGTATGTGACACAGGTCCTCTGTGTTTTTGAACTTCCTTCTTGTTGTACTTAGTGTTGCCCCCCTTATATTGTGTGGTGAGCAATTTATTCATGATTCAGGATCCTTGCTTCTGCCAAAACCCCAAGAAATTATTCTTGACTACCACTAATCCACTCAGTTTGCAACATGGGCTGCCTCACACTTTTTTTCCTGAACCTTTCATATCTCTAGTCCAGCTGTTTTGAAGAACAAGCTAGCACAGACCTTATCACCTGTCCTTACATATCTCTTCTCTCCACCTTTCAGTTGCACATTCATTTCCTGGTTCTTGCTTCCTGGAGCCATCTTTGTCTGACGTCTGCCGTCACATTGCAGATTCCCAGCCCCATGAGGCTTGGGTTTTTTCCCCTCCATGGAGGATGTGACCTGCTCCCGGTGCAACAGTTTAACACAGCATTATGTCACTCCACCAGAAATCTCTTACTTTTTAACAAAAGTTTCTCTTCACTGACTCTACCCTTACAAGAAACAGAATGGGGTTCAAGCCATATTATGGAGTTTAGATGTGTGACTCAGAATGAGATAATCTGGTCCCTAATGCACCTGCTTCTCAATGATTTCTATGATAGGACATTAACTTTGTTATGTGGCACTTCAATCTAGATGTCTACATTTTGTTGAACAAAATTAGAACACTTATTCACAGGTTACACCTATGATGACAAATGGACTGGTGGTTGAATGCTGAATGAATTCCAAAGTTCACAGATTACTTCTAAGCAGTCTGTTACAGGTCTAAAAGGAAAGCAAGATTTAAAATGTTGTATAGCAACATAATTTTGTAACATCTCTAAAAGAAAGCCCAGACTGAAACAAGTTAAAACCTACTGCACTGGATCTATTTTATGACAATGATGATTGTGTTGCATTGTTTACTCTTTACAAAAAATCACCATTCTTACACATATCAGAGTGTAAGAATAGGCCCTGACCATGACCATACTGTAGTAATTCAGTACCACATATTATAAATCTTCCTAATCTTGCATTGCAAATGTTTCATTTCCACGCATGGCATTTGGAGAATTCTTTGCTATGTTAGACCATTACAGTTTCTGCTTTTGCTGGCTTAACTACATCCTTGCCCTTCACATTTTAAAATTACTTCAAAGGTGATTGTTTATGTCACTGTGGGTACATATATTCAACAACAAAGAAAGGATACCTAGAGGGGTTTGCTTAGCTTAGCGGATTGTGACATGAGAAGTGCAATTTGAAGTAGTAACTTTAACAACCACCCAAAATGCCAATTTTTAAAGTGAAGCTATAACCCCTGCCACCTAAAGATGAGCACCAACATGTCCTCATATTATGTCTAGAGAGAAAAAAAAAAAAAAAAAAAAAAAAAAAAAGTGTGGTACCTGGGCTTTTTTTGTCAGTCTTCTGCCTAAGAATAAATTTTATCTGAAACAAGTCACATACTTGAAATAGTGCAACATTGTTTTTAAATAACTGTATTTTCCAGTGGCTGCAAATCTCTGGGCTTGGTTAGGCTGCTACTGAAGCTAATTTTGTGGTTTGGCAACCAATTCCAATGCCATTTAGTGAGTGTCAAAAAAAAAGAACCCAAACTTGACAAGAGCCTTAAAAAATGCCTGTAGTCTCCTAACGGTCTCACAGATGTGACACACATTATGAATCAACCCTATAAATCTGTCCCCCAGAAGGATTTATTCTGGCTTGAATAGAAGCTCCCTGCGAAGAAGTTCCTCAGGATCCAAATCTCTCAACCCAAAACAAGCTGTTCTTCAACTGCCTTGCAGCCAAAGTGAATTACTCTTGGGGCATGGCTTTCATGTTCCCACTTCTCCCGGATAAACTTCCATACAAACCGAAGAGGCGGGAGGGCGGAGGGATCAAGCCTCATCCCAACCCTTCCCGGTTCCTCCTGGTTTCGCCGCGGTGGCACCAGCGAGGGTCAGTGCCAGCGGGTGCGGGGGCCGGCGGGAGGCCCCTGCGGCGGCCCAGGCTACAGCCCGCCGCCTCCCGGCGCCNCACCAGATCCATCCCCGCCGCCATGCAGCGAGCGCGCTGACAGTTCTGCGCCGGCTTCGGGCTGCGCGTCGGGAAGCCGCTCCACGGGCTGCGAGGGGGAAAGGTGCGGTGTCCTCACGGCCCCGCGGCGGATGCGCCTTCCGCGAACAACGGCACTTGTTAAGGAGCCCTCCCTGGCTCGGGGGTCAAGAAGAAGGAATTCACCGGGTGGGAATCGGGAGGAAGGAAAAGGAGCCACGAGCGGGAGGATCAAGCAGCGGCAGCTGAAGAAACCGCCCGGGGCCTCTCTTGACAGGCTGCGACGCGCAGCGCGGCGGGCGCTTCCAGACCCCCGTTGTAAGCGAATGGGGCGGGAGGGGGAGCCCAGAGGCATAAACAAGGAGAGCAGGACCTAATTCCTTCCCCTCCCTTTCCTCACTGGTTTGCCCAGCCCTGCCAATAAATCCAGCTCGGCTATGCATCGCGATGGGAACGTGCTGCCAAGGAGGCTGCCTTCCCGTCACTGAGGATGCTGCCTTCCCCTCACTGAGGAGACTGCTGCCGCCGGGGCTGCCTGCGCACCACTGAGGACGCCGCCGCTGCCGCGGAGGTTGCCGTGCCCTCTCTGAGACAGCAGCAGCTGCCGCCGCCGAGCCTGCCGTGCCCTCATTGAGGCGGCCGCCGCCGCTGCGTTACTGGGAGAGATTGTGGCGCTGCGACAGGGGAGGACGGGGCTCGGCGCGCAGGGGGGAGGCGCGGCGAGCATGCGCCGCCCGAGCCACTGACTGGATCCTCAGCCAAGGTACCGAGGCAAAAAAAAAAAAAAAAAAAAAAAAAGGAAATTTAGAAATAAAAAAGGAAAAAGGAAAAGGATTGAGAGAAAGAAGAATGAATGACTGTAGAGGAGAATAGAAAAGACCGCCAGGGTAAAGCAATCCCCGGTCGGCGGGAAGGAGCATCTCTGGCATGTGGGGATCTCCGGCACCAACAGGTAGGAGGAGAGGGGCTGGGGGCGCCGAGGGCTGCCGCGGCTGCAAGTGCGTGCGGAGACGGCTCTCCCGCTCAGGGGTGAGGGGCTGATTTCCAAAGAAGTGGCATGATGGAAGCCCTCACAGACAATGCCTCTTCCGCTCTCCCCAGCTCCCCGCCGCGGGGGGCTCTCGCACGGCTCCGGCAGATGCGGCTGATGCTAGGCAGCGGCACCCGGGCTGCCTCGCAGCGCGGCGCAGTCCAGCCCTGCATGGCCGGGCGTGGGGAGCGGCTGTGCCCGTGAGTGTGTGTGTGTCAGCGGCGCTGTGAGTGTGCCAGCAGTGCCGGTGCGTGTGCGGCGTGCGGGCTGTGTGTGCGGAGGCAGGGCCGGCCGCCGCGGGGACAGCTCCACGGAGGAGGGGGAGCGGCGGGGCTGGCGGGAGGGGGGAGGGGGAGCCTGATTTCATGGTTTTAAAACGATGCCATGATCTGATCAGCCTCTGTTTACACAGCAGCAATCAGGCTCTTTTGTGGACGGTAAGAATGGAAGGATTTTGCTGGGATTCAGTGGGAATATCCTTTGTACACCCGAGGTGGCATAGGAAACACTTCGTGTGAATAACGAGGGAGCCGGATCATGCCTGCTGTGGCTCCTGTCCCTGGCTCTGGAGGGAGAAAAAAGAAAAACAAAACAAAACAAAACCAAAAAAGCGCAGCAACAGACAGCTCTTTATTTTATTTTATTGCATGAAATGTGTTCCGGTACGATTCACTGGGAGGATTAATGGGCATCGCGGAGCCCTAATTAGCTAAAAAAAAAAAAAAAAAAAAAAACCAAACCAAAAAGCAATTCATATGTTTATTTAAGCATAACCAAAACTAGCCCTCCCGAAAGGATGGGCATTATGTCTTGGCTGTGTTACCTATTTTTGCTCAATATTTACACTGACCGTCGCTTATTATGAATTATGTCGAGGCTTTAACGATTTGCATTAAAGCACGGGGAAGGGGGGGGGGGGGGCCCGGGGGGNGCTGTCGACAGTCTAGATACCTGTTTATTTAAAAGCCTAAATGATAAAATTATGGTTTATAGCAGGAAGGGAGGGGGATAATGAATACTGTTTCTCTTACAAAATGCATAAACTAACACTGTGTGATTAATGTGCTTTGGTGACTTGGGTTAAAAAACATAAATTCTGCAGGGTTTCTTTGGGTGTGATCCATATCAACACAGCAGTTGCCTCTTAAAACATTGACAAATATTGTAGCCATAAAATAAATGTAGGTAATGTCAAAATATCAGCAGTCTTTGGGGGTTTTTAAAAAAGATGTCAGTGATTAACTCCTGGACTTGAAAACTGGGAATCTTTTGATTCATAAAATTTCTGAGGCTTTAACTGTGAAATTATATGTGCTACCAAATATAAGGGGCATTGGTCAGTCCTGAAACTGTAGCAAGCCAAATCTGCCAATAGTCAATCATACTAAATAGTAAGTATAGAAAAAAAAAAAGCTTATGTTTTTAAAAAACAAACAATAGTACTCAAATTTACAACTTCATTTGGTTCTCCATAAATTAACATCTTTGTTAGCACTTTCTGACATCATTTCATGTTAACTTAAGAACTGATAGCTCGATTTTTTTTCAGATATTTTGATGGCATGACAAATCAGAAAGAAGAGGATGTACTGTATGACTAGACACAAGATCAGTTCTGTTTGTGGATTACATTTTCAGTAAGATGTATGGATCTATTTTTTCCTTGTTCTTAAATATAGATCATGAGACTTGACTGAGGCAATATACATATCATCCATCCATCTATGGCGAACTACAGCCATGCAGCTGACAACATTTTACAAAATCTCTCTCCTTTAACAGCTTTTCTGAAACTGACTTCACTGGGTTTCATAATAGGAGTCAGTGTGGTGGGTAACCTTCTGATCTCCATTTTGCTAGTCAAAGATAAGACCTTGCACAGAGCTCCTTACTACTTCCTGTTGGATCTTTGCTGCTCAGATATCCTCAGATCTGCAATTTGTTTCCCATTTGTTTTCACCTCGGTAAAAAATGGTTCTACTTGGACGTATGGGACTCTTACTTGCAAAGTGATTGCCTTTTTGGGGGTTTTGTCCTGCTTTCACACTGCTTTCATGTTATTCTGCATAAGCGTCACAAGATACTTAGCTATTGCCCACCACCGTTTTTATACGAAAAGACTGACCTTCTGGACTTGTTTGGCTGTTATCTGTATGGTGTGGACTCTCTCTGTAGCCATGGCTTTCCCCCCAGTTTTAGATGTGGGCACCTACTCATTCATTAGGGAGGAAGACCAATGCACTTTCCAGCATCGTTCCTTCAGGGCTAATGATTCCTTGGGATTTATGCTTCTTCTTGCCCTTATCCTCCTAGCCACACAGCTTGTCTACCTCAAGCTGATATTTTTTGTTCACGATCGCAGGAAAATGAAGCCAGTCCAGTTTGTTGCAGCAGTGAGCCAGAACTGGACTTTTCATGGTCCTGGAGCGAGTGGTCAAGCAGCTGCTAATTGGCTGGCTGGATTTGGAAGGGGTCCCACACCTCCAACCTTGTTGGGAATCAGGCAAAACGCGAACACCACAGGCAGGAGGAGGCTACTGGTTTTAGATGAATTCAAAATGGAGAAGAGAATCAGCAGAATGTTCTACATCATGACATTCCTCTTTCTGACCTTGTGGGGTCCCTATTTGGTAGCCTGTTACTGGAGAGTTTTTGCAAGAGGGCCTGTAGTACCTGGGGGATTTCTAACGGCCGCTGTCTGGATGAGTTTTGCCCAAGCTGGAATCAATCCTTTTGTCTGCATTTTCTCCAACAGGGAGCTGAGGCGCTGTTTCAGCACAACCCTTCTTTACTGCAGAAAATCCAGGTTACCAAGGGAACCTTACTGTGTTATATGAGGGAGCATCTGTAAATCTTTAGCCTTGTGAAACACTACCATTCTCTGCTAAGCAATTGTGGCCTGTAGCCATGTCTTGAGGAGAAAAATCAAGAATGGGATGTCAGCAGCTGTAAGGATTTGGGCAACATTCTGCAGTCTTTGCAATAGCTCACCTCTAATCCTGTTTTAAACCTAAACATGTTCCTGCTGACCACTGCTGAAGGTTTGTAATTAAGAACAAAGGACTGAACTACTGCCCTGAATTCCTTTATGTGGTTGAAATCTAGATTATGAAAGTAGCAGGTGCTAAGTATCAGTGCTAAATGCTGTGTATATCACTACATAAAATAAGAACATCAAAAAGATTAGCATTGGACATCTTAATAAATTAAGTTGATATGAGGTTAATGTGTCGATAAAACTAATTTTAGACATCTGAAGACCTTTAAAACATTTCATACAATTATTATTTTGCAAAGACTGAAAACTGGGGACTCAAGTACTGTAACTGATTAAAGATGTGCCATGCATTATTGGATTATCACACTTACAAATCTGTTTGCCTTGTGAGTAAGTTTTGGGGAGCATTCCAAAGCAGTATTTTTGTTCAGATTTCGACTTTAATTTTTTTTTCTCCAAATATATTACTCTTTCTAATTACCATTTTCCTTAACAGTGAAATTACTAACATTTAACTGTATTCTGTGTTTTTTGCTGATTTGGTATAAAGTTTAATAGACTCTTATTTATATTTTTTAAAAAGCTAGATATCAGTCTGTTAGGCAACGTTAATGATAATATCCAGTCATAATTGAACAGTTATAATTATACAGAATAAACACATGTTGCCTTAAAGGGTTATCTAGTATCTTCCATTTTGTTTAGCATTGAAGCAAATAAGCAAGTAAAATTGAATCAATAACTCTGGTCAGTCATTTGGGAGTGCATGAAAGATCACTTAGTCCTCTTTTTTCCTTTTTACTCCAATGGTTCCCAAAATCAATATGCACATCATTGGGATTATATGATTTTTTTTCTAGGTGTGCCGCCCTTTCTAGTTTGTTCTGAGAAACACAGGCAGTTGATGTATGTTTATATTTTAAGACAGCTGTCATGGGGAGACCGCAGCCTTAGTATGATATCTTGCACAATTTGTGAAGCATTTATTCTACTGAAGGCACAGTCTTGTTTATATTTTCTGCACATTTTGGTGTATTGGTTGTTTTAAATTATTTAAGTTTTAACTTGTGAAAGCATATAATATGATTTCTTAGTATTTTAGAAATACATTAGAGTCTGTGAGTCTTTCCTTCTTTAAGATACAGATGTGTGGATTTCAATATAAAGTTGCATTTGCCAAAATTTACCTGTGTAGCTTGTTAATTTTCTTGGAATAAAATTTTACATTTTTCCAGTTATACAATTAACCTTTTTTATTTTGTCTAGTGAGCTAGCATGAAGTACTGGGAATGTAGCCATTATGAATTATTATCCTTTGCAGTCACTGTATTCCCAAACTGTAAATGCATGAATGATGGGGACCACAGGATGGATAAATTATATTATCTGCAGTAGCACTATTGTGTAGTTTATCATAATTACCCATCTATCTGTTCTAATATGTCAGTTATATTTGAAGTTACAACACAGTATTTGACATTAACTTCACAGATTAATTTTGGAAAATGTGTATATCTGAAGCACAAAATCATGAGTTGGTCAGTCATAAAGAACACAGATTTTTCTTAATTTTGGGAGAGACAAGACTGGAGGTCTTAATTCAGTACTGGTATATCTTGTCCTTGTTGTAGTTTTATGACCAGCAAGTTAATGTATACATACATGAGCAGCAGTCAATAATGGAAATGCTTAAATGTGTATGATAACATTATACAACATATACAACAATTCCGACAGTTGTGTCTATATGTGATCAGACAACTTGATCAAAGATTTGGTGAGCTCTCTGTTTGACCTCACTTACACTTCTATACTGAGGTTGATTGGTTGAGAGGCATGGGTTTATATACTGTGTTGAAACAGAAAAATTGCTAAAATAATGAGTCCTCATCAGTACAGGAATGTTTCAGAACATAATTTGAAATGGGACCAATAAACTTCTACCTAAAGGACATTTTTACTACACTGGAAAAGGCTTTGAAATTAAGGTAGTTAAGCAATTGTCAGAGGTAGCAAGAGTGAATAAAAACTGAATCGTATGTTGAGAAAAATTCTGAAAGTCATCCCACTTAAGTTTATTAAAAGGTTGATTGGCAATAACTTCAGTCTAATTTCTTTAAAATAGTAACCTTTACAAGGAACATTGATATTACATATTGTAATAAAGAAGTACATATAAATAAAGTTGTAAATAGTGTTATAGTTGTAGAAGTAGTCAGTTCTGAGGACTAACCAGAAATTTTTCAACTCTGAAATTTCAAAAGCTGCAAATCTGGGGCCTGACCTAACTCTTAATAAAGTCAGTTAGTGTTTTCCCATTAACTTCATTTGGAGCAGAAGCAGGCCCTAGTATTTCTATAGTACTATACTTCTGAAATACTAAGAAAGCTGTATTTACTATGCAGTGGGAAAAGAAAAAAAAATTAAAATTATTTCCCTGGAAGTTTTGCAAGCAGCAACCTATGTAAATTAAAATAATAAACAGTAAACAAGTTTGAAAGCAAATATTTTGATAAATGTTTTTCTTTTGATATGAATATAATTCCTTTGGCTATATGACAGTACTGTATTGCTACCTGAGAAAGGGCAGGTACTTTTTATTAAGTGAATTTTTAGAATTGTGCCAGTAAGAAGTCTTGTGACAGAAGTATTTAATTTTATTTTTCTCCAGCGTTAAAAGGACAAGGGGATGTTCAGTGAAATTAAAAGCCAACATATAAAGTAACGTTTTATGCAAAGTTATTACTCAGTGGAACACACCAGTAGAGGATGTCAAATAGTTTAGAGAGATCCCTGCAAGGACTGTATGTATACATGAATTAAAGCAGTGCTTGCACTTTTTGTCATCAGTGTGATTTTGATCCTAGTCTGCATGTCAAAACTAATGTGTTAAGGTATAATTTCAAAGTAGCAAGAAGGTTCATTCCAATTCAGTACACTGTTGTGTCACAGTATGAAAAGCCTTTTGCTTTCATTTTAGTACAGGAGTTAGGCTGTTGCCAAAGCTAGGATACAGGGCTGGTAGGTTAGCCCTTTCTTTTCAGAATAGCAAAGAATATCACAGTATTTTATATATGCATTGATCTTTAATGCTCATGGGTAATGTGAAGTTAATAGTTTTAATTTTCTGATGAGAAAAAAAAAAAAGAACAGATTCCCTGAAGAAAAGGCTGTCTACCCCTGTTCCTTTCCTGCCCTCTGTTGCCCCACCAGCTCTTTGGCAGCCTCTCCATCAATCCTTCTACGAGAGTAAATGTTTCATATACTGAGTATTGTATTTCTCCTGCTCCTTGAGAAGTGTCTCAGCCATTCTTCCTCCCCAGCAGATAAGCTCCTGCAGCAGCTTCCCAAGGTTTGTCAGTGTCTGGGTTCCCTTCCTGAGGATGGAGGGGGACTGCCAGTTCCTAACAGCTGCCTTTGGAGTTTGTGGATCTTAGGGCACTTGGATAGCACATTTGTTATCTCTGTCTTTTGGCTCTGCTCATGAAGAAGGTGCTGTTTGTATTGTGCAGAGAAAAATGAGATTGGGGAGAGGGCAGCAGGAAACAACTTCCACAAATTGTTCACAAGGAAACCACTATTTTTGTTGCATTGCCCAACAGCATATTGTATTTTAAAAGCATATTCGGTGTTAATGACCCTCTAAATAAATACAATGTACAGTTAGCCAGTTAAGTCAAGATTTTTGGTACAGCTACAAAATCTTATTATGAAATGGCTTTCTGTCAGTCTCTAGGCCTTGGGGGCAGTGGAGTCCACTCTGTC
>VZTN01014878.1:246208-265593 GCA_013400515.1 Erpornis zantholeuca
TTGCTTTTAAGTGCATTGTGTTTGTTCACTTGTTTTGCTTTTGCTTTGACTTTCAAGCATCTTAAAATTCTATTTAAATTAATAGGAATCCAGTATTGCAGCATGTTGTTATCACTCATGGGTTTAAAAAAACAATATTAAAGGGATCTCTGATGATTTTTGGGGTGAGTTAGGAAGGTATTTCAGCAAGTAATTGTTTTTTAGCAAATGCTGAATAAACCTGTGGGCTGCTGGGCTCTTTCATAATTGCACAGTTACACAGTCAGTTCATAATTATTGAAACTAGCAATGGAGTAGATTAACCCACATAAAGTTAACACATAGTTAATACAAAGCATGTCCACATTAGATAAGAACTTCCAATGTGTATTACATTTATCAAGGATTGAAGGTAAACGCAAGTAAAAAGTGAGATCAGAAATTCAAAGAAGAATGGTGGGTGGTTTTCCTTTTTCTCTGCTTTGTTTTAGCATAGCACTGCTAATCTGCAACCTGGGTTACACACCCACATACAACTGAGAGTTGCCTGTACATTTCTGCATCGCACATAGGCAACTTCCTTCTAGTTTATATTCATTGAGAGCTCTGTGAGTGCACACTACTAATCTGATTGACTTTTCAGAGAAAAGACAAAGCTCAGTCTGAGACACTGTTCTGCAAATTAAAATTCAGTAAAATTCAATAAAAATGCTTTTGTAAACCAAAGTGATTTTGAATGTGAAGAAATCAGTAATTCAAATCAGCAATGATCATAAGTATTCTCTGGCCAAGGCCATTAAAAACAGGACAATACGATATTTTGCTATGCATATGCGACAAATCAAAGAGTTTGATATTATACACAAAGTCTTTGTGTGAGTGGGCTGTAAATAGTTCATACTTTACGTTTAGATAAAAGTATGATGAAGCTATCCATTTAAATTGATAAAGTCTTTAACTAGCCAGTGTGGAAAAGGAAGGGCAAACTTCAAAAATTGTTCATTATAAATAGTAAATAGTTTTGGTGGTGTTTTCATTCAACTGAACTGTATAATTATATAATTGTATGATAAACAAAGGAGTGTCACAGCAAATAAGTTAGATTTTTTAGGAGTTTAAAAAGGAAATAAGTAACAACTATCTTCAGACATTTGAAATGAAGTAATTACAGTCAACTACATGTTTCATAAAATTTAGATGACAAAATATTTATTTACATTTTCTGTACTTACTGTTTTTATGTACTTTAAGAACAATGTTTTCAGTGTCTTCAGACAGTGAGTTGGCTGATGCTGCCCAATGAGAGACTTCTTTGTATCACAGGTTTTGTACTATGCTTTATATGTAATAAGCACAAGAGATATAAAACCAGAATTTATCTGATATCAGGTTTGAACTCTACGTTAGGTACAAAACTTCTCCAAATATTAGGCAAATTACTGTCCCCAGAGATTATTCAAAATCATTCTGTGCTACCTCACAAGAAGTCTACTTCACCTTTGGTAAAGAGCAGTCTGGTTAAAGATGTGTATTTATTTTCGTTCTATAACCATCAAGCTCAGGCATGCTGACATCCGTATGCAAATCGAAGAAATTGCTAAAAATAGAAAGTTTTGCACTATAATAATCTTGGTGGATCAGCTTCTTGAGATAGTATAAAAGGGTTGCACAGATACCCAATGACTATTTTAAGCAGAAGGCAGAAGGATGCACAAAAGTATTCATCCCTGTTTAAGAGCCATTTAAAATCCTGTTGTCCTGTAGTGAAACCACCTTCCGTAGAACTGGGCTGCCACAGGCCTGCAACCCCACTCCATGTTGAGTTTAAGGAGGGCTTTGGCTGCACATACTCTCAGTACCCATGGGACAAATTCAGCATTAGTAGAGGTCAGAAATTCCTAGACAACATTCATAGGCTACAGACAAGTGATAGGTCCTTGTCTCCTCAAAACAGAAGTTACAGAATAAACAGAGGCCAAGAGACAAATGTTTATTGTAAGCTTCTTGGGATTCCGTGCCCTCTTGACCCCCTCAGAAGTGACTGAGAAGACCTGTTTCATTCTTGATTTTGTTTGGGGTTTGTTTTGTTTTGTTTTTTGTCATCATTGTTGTTGTTATTGTTTTGAAAATGCATGCTATCTTAGTTGCTCTATTCCATTCCACCCATTGCCAGTTGAGCATTTGATTTCATCCTTAATCAAGTCTGTATATTCTTTAAAATACATATCTAATGGTAAAATGTATTTGTAGCTTTTTACTGATTATGCAGATATGTATCACTGTTTGTGCTTGCTCATTTCCATAAGCATTTCCTGTGTTTCAAACACACAAATCCTATTTTTGAAATTAAGGCACTCTACAATTACGTGTTTCCCGATTTTTCTGTGAAGGCCTTTTAAGCTTTGGTTTTTTCTCCTGTTTGTTCCAAAACACTAAATGCAGATTCTTAGGACATACCACAGGGAACATTTGATTTCTTTGACTGAAGGACTGTTTGGACATCATGAGACTGGAAATGTATATTTAGCTCCTGTATAATAATTTATGGTAATGACTGGGCTATAGAATCTATTGTGGTGGGACTGCTTGAACAGGATATTTTGGTAACTGTGGCTTTAAATTTCATCATTAGGCATCTAACACAAAATAGAAATTCTCCTTTTGTAAAATAATTATGTAAATGAAAAGTAAACACAAAAATTAGTGCAGTTCTATATGATTTTGATTAACATATTCAGTCATAGGTCTAGCAAGATGGGCATAAACCTAAAAAAGTAAAAGAGAAAGTATCATTTGAAACCTAATCCTTGTAAGTTTGACTTGGTTCCTGCAATCCCTACTCTAGGAAAGTTTTCCCTCTCTTTTGTGAAAACTTACCTCAATAAAGAGTACAAGATCTTGGTAATTTTTATCCATATTTATGTCTTTTACTTGACTAATTCTCAGGACAGCATGACATAGGAGAACTGTAAATGTAGTCTCTGTCATAGTGTATGTGCAAAAGCAATGTTTCAATGGGAGAACATATAGAGAGGGGGTCTATATGCACATAGATACATTTCTCAGACTTTCCAAAATAATGTAATGGAGATGATACCAAGCAGAGACAGCTCAAGCCCTGGAAGGGCACGAGGTATCACACTGGAGTATGATAAGTGAATATAAAATCAGATGCAAGGAAGGTGAGGGACATTTAATAATAGCTTCTTATGTTAATAGTTGTCAATAATGCTTTTGGACTAATTTTTAAATCTCCTCCTAAGTTCCTAAGTAGCGGTAAAGGCAGCTGCAGTAAGCTGGGGTGTAATGCTGCAGCCTGTGTCTCCTTGTTTTAGGTAGGGGTGGACTGGAAGCAGTACACATTATAGGCTGGTGCCCGCACCAGACACCTGGCGTGGTAGTAACATTCACTAAGCTCATCAGCCTAGGGATCTGCTGCAGATGGATCGTTTGGTCACAGTCAAATTGCTGAAACTTTTCTGGACAGTGTTTTCTGTGAGTAGTTTCTGTTCTTAAAAGGTGGAAATAAGTGTATGTAAAGGGAATGCATATGTTGAGCAAATCCTTTTCAGACCAGTCTTGGTGTGAGGATTTTTTGTAAGAGTGCAGATAGGTGTGGAAGCCCCTCATGGTTTTACCACATCTATCAGACACTCGTGTACTTTGGCACAGTTAGCATACGTGCACACAAGGGGCTCACACGGTGACCTTCTGTCAGCATTGTCTCCCTTTCCCCTGCACACTCCCAGAAAGGCAGACACCATTGTTTGAGGAGGCACTTCTATGGAGATGACCTTCCTCTCAGACACACATTGTCACAAAAGCTGAGATTTGCTGTATCCTTTTGTATCAGAGAAAGGAAATCAATTTTGTCTGTTTTGTATTAAAATTTCATGTTGAATTTTCTTCTTGGCATACTAACTGTATAAAGGCAGTATTGCAGAAAAGCCAATTTCTCCCTCCCAACCAGCAAGACCACCAGTCTAACTGGTAAACACACTTTCAGTGGCAATAATATGATCCTTTTTTATCAGTTCAATAAGTATTTCATATGGTAATAATTATTACAATATGTGAATATCTGAAAGCCCTGAAAGGGTTAATGCTCTGCTTTGGCATTTTCCTTACGTAAATACCTCATTCCATTTCATGCAAGACAGATCTGGCAAATGTGAGTGTTTTGGGTGGTATTGACATCTAAGTTATGCCATCTAAGGACAAGGCTGGCTGATAAATAATTTATTCTTTTAAATTTCAGAAGAGACCTTGTAAAACCAGCTACCACAAAGGAAAAAAACAAGCAATGTTTTCTTAAGTCATGTATGTGATCCTTTAAATATTGGCTTTGGAACCTGGGTATTGTCAAACTTCACATTCAAACCTAATACAGAATTAGAAACCAAGATGTCAAGATAATTTCTAGTCACTGAATATAACTACAAAATGTTATTGCAATATATATTCTACCTGTCTTCTTCTTTGCAAATATTGAAAAAATGTGTATGATAAGATTCAGATGGAAAAGCCTTGGCCATACTGAAATTAGTACTAAAATGTCTATAGCTTACGGTGAAGACAGGATTCTCTGTATAAGCCTTAATTTCTAAAGACTATGGATGGGTGCCATACAATTGATGTATACATTACACTCATGTATAGCCAGCATGTCTGAGAAATGAGGTTTTAAGGCCCAGTTCACATTATTAAGCTTTCTAGTTATGTTTTCTTTATATCAAGGTCTTCACACTATGCTCTTAGACCACTGAAAACTAAAGTCTTGTTGTAATTTGTATTTATATGATGATGCTGCTTGATAGCCTCTGTAGAAAATTACCCCTTTATTTTAGGTTCTGTGAAAAAGCCTCTGTCTAAAAGTAAATAATTAAAAGATAACACAAGAAGGATACAGACAAGTGGGATTTGAAGAAATTATGAGACAGTGCTGCTAAGTTTGATTGAGGCAGTGCTGGTAAATATGATGAACAAGGAGATCCCAGCATATTCCAGCTGCTCTTTTTTCTTTTTCTTTTTTTTTTTTTGAGAGCAAGAGAGATGATTGAAAAGTAAAGTTTTAAAAGAATTGAAAAATAACAAGGGGGTGGATTCTCAGAAGAGAAGAGCAGCTTGGGAGAAAGTACAAAGGCTGTTCCCTGAAAATGTAATTGTCAGTGATAATTGTCAGTGGTAGTCTGTCAACATGAGCAGATTGGAATCTCTTGATAAAGAGAAGAAGATGATAGGCCAAGGAGAGCAGAATGGAGTCACATTGAAGCTGAGGGAGGAACTGAAAATGACTACTGATTCACAGCATTAGTTAAGAAGGAGGTAATTAGAGATCATGTTGAAAGTAGGGTTCAATGAAAACAGTTGGTGAAAGCCAAGAACATTGACTTCAGGCAGTGATTGGAGTCTGTGAGCTTGAAAGGGAGAAGTAGAATTAAATGGCAGAATAGTTACCAAAATAAGGGGGGTACAGACCACCATCCCCTTTATTTTTCTTTACAAATTAAGGAGGAGACTGCATGATGTCAGAATGATTAGGTGAGCAGAGAGAGGACAGAAGAAGGTGATAAAACATAAAGGAGATGTTGAGAGTCACAACTAGCTATTGGAAAGGGTGATGGGAGGTGCGAATAGCTGACAGGAAGCTGGCAGAAAACAAATTTGGGAGTCCTGGGAGTAACTTGGGAAGATGTGGATTGACATTCCAGAAGATGGCGGACTCCAGGAAAAATGGAGAGGATGTCAATGAGAAGTGGGAATGATACCAGTCAGGGACGGGGAAGCACAAAGACATGCTGAGCAGCTGCCTTGCCAGGAGGATGACAAGAGCCAGCAGAGAAGGTCGCCCAGACAGGAACAGGTTGTCTATTAGAGGTTCGGCTTATCAGCGATGTTGTGCTAACCCATGGCAAAAAGAAGGGAAGGGATACCAAGGGATTCCAACACTTGTGAGGTCTGGACAACTGCCCCCACCATGGCTGGAGGGCTGGACTAGATTACCTTTAAAGGGTCCCTTCCAACTCCCAGCTATTCTATGATTCTATGAACTGTCATCTCAGTGTAACTCATATTACATCTGAGTTCAGTAGGAGCTTGAAGAATTACTGCATAGTATCCATTATTTACTATTCTTTCCTTTTTAACATTTTAACAGGATTTTCTGTTCTGTTTCTATATTCTTTTTCTTGCTCTTTTTGTGATATTACCCTTCTAAGAAAAACTACCTTCTTTGTGACACTATGTATTTAGAGCATGTTGGCCCAGCAATTTTGATAACTTTCAGACTGAATGATAGCTTTTCAGAGCAGTGAAAGTGCAGTTTTAGTGCAATTTGAGAGCACTGCTGTGTTTTATCATTGTCTCCCATAATGGTGGTATCTTGGTTTGGTGAAGTGACCATTAGGATGAAAGCCAGTAACTTCCAGGTTCTCATTGCAGCTTTGCCACTAAAATCAGTGCATAGGTGACCTTGGGTGATTCATATAAGCCAAGTTTTCAGCCATGCAGTAGTTTTAAGCAACTCTAGGACATTTTGGACTTCCAGTCTAAGACACTAGTGAATCAATTCCCAAGGGAATGCAGGACCCTTCAGTATAGATTCTATTCATGTTGTTGGTGTATAGGTGGTAAAATTGATCAGAAATGTTCTGTTTTACTTGTTTTTCCAAGTTTTGGTCTTCTGCAGGAAACTTCAACCTACACATCTCAGACTTTTCCTTCCTGAGAAACTGAAAATATTCTTTAAAGTTCTGTTTCCTGACCACTCTTGAAGATTACGGCCAACAGTAGTTAGTCTTTCAAAAATTAGGTAACCAGGTTAGTGGTCAGCTTGAAAATGTGTGCTATAAATTTTTTTACTGCATAGCTTGCCAGTTGAATTAAATGGCAAACAAAATAACTGACTTGAAGGATGAGAGATTTAGTTATGTAATGCTTGTAAATTTCTGAAACTCATTATAAATCAGGATTTACTTGCCGAGGCCATGGTAAGATGCTGCTCCAGGCAAGCAAATAATTGTTTTTTCAGTTAAAGGTCAATGAGACAGTGTGATGGTCAGCTTTCATTGCTGACAGTAGACTACAGCCCAAAAGTTTGGAGACAAATGTGACAGATGATTTGGGATGTTCAGATAACCTCATCTTGCCAAGAGATATGTTCATTAAGTTGTCAAAGAACCGAAATGTATGCATTGCCCATCCATCTATAATTTAAATGCAGCTGAATTCCTGACCTCAGATATGATAAAAGCATTTCTGAATAGATATGACTGATAAATGTGCATAAACAGAGGCTCTTAGAATAAAATTGTGTTTTAAAAGCAGACTAAAAAACCTCTTCTGAGATCTAGAGACTCATGACAATATTGATAGATGGTAACATACTCATATAAAAAAATTTTACTGAGTACTAAATAATATTTTAAAAATATTTGCACAGGATTTTTAGTACAATTAATAAAGCTCTCTGTAGCCTGAAGAAAGGTGTCAGAAGTTGAAGTGCCTGAAACTGAGATACTGAATTAATCACAATGAGTTTTCTGCGGGCTGAATAGATAATCTGCATGATTTTAAATATTAAAAACCTTTGTCAGGGTAGATATGCCTGCAAAAATGCAAGCTGGCAGTTGCACATGATTAAGTCACAGTTGTCTGGGCAATTCTATATCTGGGTTACCACAAACTATTATAAATAAAAACAAGTATTGATACCTGAGGTTTTTTTAAATTTACCTCTGTTGGGCAGCAATGTTTTCATCATTCTGGTGAATTTTAGCAATATCATTTAAAAACCTTTATATTTGCAATTGTGTCATACCAATACAATGTTAGAATCCAAACCTGCAAAAGCTGGGTGACCCATAATGACCTTGCAGAAAGAGTAGCACTGTGGGAATTTGGTGTGTCCCTTGGGGTTCGCATAAGCAACTCAGCTCCCCTTGAGTGCCAGTGGAGCTTCAGCAAACAGGATGATGGTTTGATTGATATTTTTGGAGAGAGGTTCTCTGATTTCTGGAGGCTTTCAATACAGGCATCTGAATCAGAGGCTGAGGCTTGATGGTGAACACCCTTTCAGTCTATTTTCAGGTCTCGCTACATGAACGCTGCCTCACTTTCAAGACTGACTGTAAGAAAAAGAGAAGACTCATTTTTCACAGTGCAGGAGATCTGGTGCATGAATTTAAACTTCTACACAAACAGATGGCAACATTTTCTTTTCCACTCCCTTTTCTCGGCATGGAGCATCACTGTCTTCAAGTCACAAATCCTGAGATATGTTTATCGACAGAGCTAATAGCAAAGCCTGCTTGTGCTGTATGAGCAGTTTTAAAGAGTGATATATTTCTCAGTCTCATGAGGATGTTGGAAACCTACTTCACTTGTGAGCAGTTCCAAGCACCTTGTCAATAGCTGTTCATGTCAGTGAGGCTATTGTGGATACCCATGGGGCCCCCATGTCACCTGCGTGGGTGCAAGTCACACCTTCTAGTACACCTTCTAGATTCTCTCAAAATCCATGTAGAATCTAGTAATTATCAGAGGGCAGAGACTTCTGTCAGCATCCAACACAAAGAATATAAAAGCAGACTTGTAACATTTTGCTACTGGAGATAGAGGGTTTAAGTATTTCTATGGCAACTGTCCTATCAGGACTTGATCTGCCCAAGTACTCCCCCACTCTATTTTTTTTTCCCCTTCTTCCTTTTCCATTTGTTACAGCCTTAAGACAATGTGTCCTTGCAGGACAGCATCTGAATAACTCAATCATATTTGTCCCCATTCAACAAAAATTCAGCAAAAAACTAATTAATGTCCTAAGCTAGCTCTTCATGATGTCCCCATGCTTGCCGCCGAGTGTCTCACTGTAGGAAGACAGAGTTCACGCCCAGGTGAAAACTTAGATTTACCCTGCCAGGACTGCTTAAATCTGTAAAGATTTGCAGCACCCACTCTTTAGTCTGTCTTCATTGTTCAGTGGTACAGAGGCTCAAGAGCAACCCAAAGTGCAAAATGTTCCATGCCCCTTGTCACAGATTGTCATTTCAGCTCCCAGTGACCATGCCAAAGCACCTCCCTATGCGTGTCACCTCTGAAGAATGCAAACAGACTGGTGTTCTGTCACCTCCGGTGGGTTCAAGGCATGCTCTGGGGGTTACTCCTGGCCAATTACTACTGCTTGAAGGGCAGCCTTGACAAAGGTGGCATGCCAGCTCTTGAAAACACCCTCCTGAATGCAGGCTTGCATCCAAACAGCTCAAGCTACAGCTGTAAGCCACACAGCCCACAAGGTGATTTCTACAGTCTTATGGGGTAAGCAAGTGCTTCTATACTTGAGACTGGGGTGTCATAAGATGTCTTTAGGCAACTGGTTGATGAGTTAGTCGGTTTAGATACAGACAAACTGTCCATGGTTTAGGGGGAATAGTGAAACATGCTTGAAAAATGAGAAAAAGAAGCAGTCTGAAAATTTTAGAAGAGTCTGGAGGACAGTGTCAGTTGCACCTGGTGATCCCATTTTTTCCAGGTCTGTAGCGATTCTGGTGTGCACCTTATTGAGGCAGGGCAAGTAGGAGGGAAAGTGTCAGAGACCATACTTGAAGGAGGTGTGTTTGATGCTTTCCCTACAGGCTTTCTCACAGTGTGCTCCTGAGAGGCCTTAACTGGAACCGAAAACTGCTCTTTTGCAGAACCTCTGAGGGAGAAGGGGAAGAGCATTGCCCTGCACCCTCGTGGGGATGACTTCTTTCCTCCTTTTCCTGCAGTGTAGAACAAGGAGGAAAGCTAATATTCCAGCCCATTGAACCTTCTTGGCAAATGTGGTATAGCATTATTTAAGATGACTGATATTTTTACTCTATTTTTGTAATTGATTTCATCTAACAGCATTTGAAGAACCTTGAAGATCATAGTATGTGCACAAACTCAGCTAATTTGTTTGTTGCAAGGACCCCAAATATAAAGTGTGTATATCCAAGGCAGTTGTGAATTAAGGCTTAAGTCATTCAAGCAAGTCTCTAAATAACATTCGGCCTCCTGGTTCCCAAAAAATACCCAGGCAAAGCCAAGAGAACCGATGCTTTCAGCACAACACTGCCCTCTGGAGAGCAGAATCATGCTCAGAATCATGCTCTCAAAATCATGCTCCTTGCAAACCAAACAAAGGAAAAATCGAGGGGAAAAATAGGAAAAGGCCTTGGTCTCCAATGTAAAAATGCATAGCACAGTGTACACAGTGCAGTGAGTAACAGAAGCAGCTCTACTGCAAAAACAATGAAAAAATAAAGACATTCATGCTCATCTCAAATGCTAGGAAATATTTTCCAACATTGAATGGAGGGCAGAAAGAAAACGAGAATTTTAAACAGACCTGGAAAGAGTGACATACAGTAACAAAAATTCTTCTTAATTTTACTTAAAGGTGTTGGCAGCATTTTAACAACAAAAAAAAAAAATCTAACTATTGGGAAGGAAAAAAATAATTTGCTCTCTCAAAAATCTATTTTAGATGCAGTTCTTTTTCTGCTGTGCATCCTTTCATATTTTGATAGTGTTTGTGTCAACACAAAGATGATATGTTACCTTGTGCTGTCAGAAGCTTACCAAAATAAACCTCATCAACAAGGCATTAAATAATAATATCACCTTTTCCCTGAAGTTTTTATATTCTCTGTGATGTACTTCTGCGTATTTTTAAAAGAACTTGAATTATTGATTCCCACCTTCCATCAAACCTGTCTAAGCAATGAAGTGTATCTAGAATGTTGTGTTGTACTAAGCTCTGTAAAAGAACAACCCACAACCCTTAAATGAAAGTATGGACTTATTAGAAATGAATTTCTTGAGGTTATGAAGGGTTGAGCCTTGCAAATAGAGCCTATAACCAGAAACCACTCACCATGGCTGATACTTCTGGTAGCAGATATTATTCTCAGTAATATGCATGCACAGAATTGGATTCAAAGATTTAAGAACCATTTCAATATTTTCTCCACACAGTATTTTTCTACTAAAGTAAACGATGGGAAATATGAGGTTAGAAGGTACCTCTGGAGATTATCTAGTGCAACCATCTGCTCCAAGAAGGGTCAGCTATAGAAGTTTGCTCAGGGCCACGTTCAGTCAGGTTTTAAGTGCTTCCAAGGATGGAGGATCCACAACCTGTTTGGGCAACTTGTTCTTTGCTTTGACAATCCTTAAAATAAGAAAGTTTCTTCTTATTTTTAAGTGGTATTTCCTGATTTTCGGTTTGTGCCCATTGACCTTCATCCTGACACAGTGAAGAGTCTGACTCTGACTTCTTACACACCAATAGGATCCCCCCTCCAGCAGTTCCAGGTCTCTCAGCCTCTCCCCATATGTCAGGTGGGTGGACAACCCTTAATTGTCTTTGTAGCTCTTTGTAGAACTGCCTCCAGTATGTCCACATGTCTTGCAATGAGGAGTGCAGTGCTGGACCCAGCATGCTAGATATATCTCTCCAGTGCTGGATAGACAGGAAGGATCACTTCCTTCCTCCTGCTGACAAGGGTTCTCCTAAAGCAGCTCCAGATGCAGTTGGCTGCCTTTGCTGCAGGAACTTACTGCTGGCCCAAGTTCAGTTTGGGGTCCACAAGGATCCCAAGGGCCTTTTCTGCAAAGCAGCTTTGCAGCCAGTCAGCCTCCAGCCTGTGCTGGTGCCTGGGGCTCTTCCTGAGAAGAATTCGTAGTGCAATTCAATGTTATCAGGATAGTAGCTGCCAATTTTGAAAAGAACTGAAATGATGACTTGGGAATAAATAACTTGTACTACTGTAGTTGAAAGAAAGGTTATTTGAATACCAGCAGACTAAGGGGAATGGATTGAAACAAACAAAAATGGCAGGAAAAGGGAAGCAGTGATCCTCGTGTGAGTGAATATCTGATCATAGAAACAGAACTCCTGAATGATTCCCTCAGGGCTTGAGCCATATATTTAAGCCTGTGAGAGCTTCGCTATGGTTTTGGGGGCACTAAATGAAGCCAAAATGTACTATGAAGAAAGGAAGAAAATTTGCATAACAGTTTCTTTTCTATCTTGCTAAAAATTAACAGCACCAAACAAGCATCTAGAAATAGTGTGAAATTCTGAAAATATTTCATAAATTGAATTTACGGTATGTAAAATGTAAAAATATTAAGTTAGAACATTAGTATTCTTAGCCTCAGTGAGGTTAGTTTTTACCTGCAAAAAATTAATTGTGTGCATAAATGATTGCAGGACTGATACATATGTGGGAAAGGAGATCTGAAGTAAATAATAACACAGGAAATCTACTGTCCTCTCTCCACTGATCAGGGAAAAGAATTAGTTTGGCCCTACAAGATTCAAATTCCTATAAGCGTCCTAGGCAGTTGACTGCTGTGCAAGTAGGAGGAAAGAGATATGATTATACATTTTACACTGGGAGGCTAGTTATGAAATACTGATGCCAACACTGCAGCATATAATAGAGCTAATAATAATTAGCAGGTTTCCTTAGCATCCTTAGTGCAGATGGCCATGTTTAATAGCATGTTTTAATTTCACTTTGCATCCAAATGGATAGCGTGGGTCAGCTTGGCTGATCTGCATACATGTGTATCGAGATCATTTTTAAAAGCTGCTTTTCTCTTAACAAACTGAATTTCCCCAATACTTTATTTTGTAAAATTGATAGGACAGAAGCTGTATTTCAAATACTTTTTCATCGTAGAATACAAGCTGGAATAAAATTTGATTACAGTGTTTCCAACACATGTACTGGTTAGGTAAGTAATAGGATCTGAATTTAGGACCATGGATTGGGGCTGCTTTTGAAAGATAACTTATGAAGCAGATATGACCCTTTATCTGTGTCCTAAAGTAAAAGTAGATCAGAGACCTAAGTTGCTTGGTCTTACTTCAGTGTTTCGTTAGATAATCTGAATTTTCTATCTAGCATTCCAAAGTTTACTTATCTTACTCTTTCCTTAAAAATTGATCTAAAAGCTCTAAATGGGAGCTCTTCTCCTTGCAAGGTAAAGATTTCTTCACTTCTCATGTTCACTGTGCATTGTATATTCACTATGCAAATATACTCAAGAGCATTTAAACTTATTTCTGAGAGTCCTTCCAGATAGGATTGCCAAAGAAGAATCCATTGATGAGAATCACTGAAGGAGTTACTTTTTTCTTCCCAATGTTTATACAATTATCTCTATCATCCAGCCACGTTTTGGTGGATGCCAGCATTGTGACTTGAGAGCTTTAGGATTTTTTCTAGCTGAATACCTTCAGACACAAAATATTTACAATGTTCCTTTCTACATTTGGATAGTCAAATTTGTCATAGCTAATTTCTCACTGATAGCATTGTTATCATTGTTTAATCACTCAAGGAGAGGAAAGTCTTGTCCTCAAGAATATCTGTTTAAATCCAGATCTGTTTGTGTATTTAGCTAACTCAGAGGACGTGACGTGGCTCACAGTGATTAATAACTATGTTCTCCAGAAGCTGGCATCTTCTCTGAGGTCTGCAGTATATCTAATTGAATTGGCCTCACTGAATTTAATCTTGAGATCCTCAACACACCAAAATTAAGTACAATTTTAAGTACAGTTATTAAATTATACTTCCATTTTGCTAGAAAATATGGGCATCTAACACTTTAGGGACACGTGAGATGAAAGATTAATAATAACTCAATCAAATTTAGAACAATTTGCAACTTTTATTTAGAAATAGAATGGCATTATTTAAAAAAAATTATTTGGATATTTACCCATGTTTGGTTTGAGATAAGTTTAGAAAAAAATACTTTTTTGGTAGAAAGTAGGTTGTAGTTACTTTTTTTTACTAGGTTTGCGAAAATAAATATTTTTGGAGGAAAGTGAAGAAGAAAAAAACTATTTATTTAACAAACACACAGGAAAAAGAATATAATGTTAAATAATACATTTTTTTGTTGTGGAGAGAAACTTGGAAGAGTTTAGAGTTTTTTGGGGGGTGTGGCTTTTTTTTCTTCTTTTGGATTTGGGTTGGTATGGGGGACCCCCCTCCTCTAGACTGGTTGAAGGTTTTTTAATGAGGTTTTGATGTTTTGGTGTTCTGAACAAGTTCAGAGGAGAAGAAGAAACTAAAGTTCTAGGAAAACTCTGTCTGTCTCTTGAAGAAACAGAGTTGAGAGCTGGTTGAAAAACAAGGGTGCTTTTTTTTGCTTTTGCTGCAGCAGTTATCACTTCTTACAGCCAAACAAGAGAGGAGTAGTGACTTTGAAGCACAGAACTGTTTTGAATTTCTTTTTTCTGATTGTTTTTTTTCTTTCTCTTTTCGGGTTCAGTTTAAAGGCACAGGAAGGTAAAAGATTTTTTTTTTGGGCATAGAGTGGGCGATATGGGATACATTACAAAGTTACACTAAGACAATCCATTATAGGCTAAGAGCAAGTCATTATTTGTCATAGGTCCTCTGATATTAGGAGTTAGACTCCATTATCCTGATGGATACCTTTCAAATCAGCATATTCTATGATTCTATGATAGTAGTGAAATCAATATATAGTTGAGGATGTTGAGTGTGCCCAGTATCATCTGGGCACACTGCCAGCAAAGCCAGTGACTCTTTACCCTTGACTTAACCAAAATGGCCATTGAAATGACCATAATTTAGGCATTGGAATGGCTAAAGATGAGGCAACTATTTCATACTTGTTGATTCAAAGGAGTGTATCAAATTAACAGGCCTGCACAAAGGGCAACCAGGAAAGCCTACAAACTGAGCAAAGAGCCCACTGATAAGTGACAGTGGGCCCAGAAACACTCTGCTGACCTTCTGCCATGTTCTATCAAGACCCAGAGCACAAAATCGTCTCCTGAGGGAGGCTGAAAACCAAAAGGAGAGCAAGCATGAAACATCTTGGGATGATATCTTAGTGATTATAGCTGTTTACTAAGAGATGTCTGCCCTGGACTGTAGTCATCTGATACTCTCTAAAATAATTGCTAATAATCTTGGACCACAGTCTGCAAAAAGAGTTCATGCTGGGTGAACACTTCGAAGTGCTTTCTTAAGTTGCAAACTGATTAGCCTGGTATGAATGTCAGGGTAGATAAGGAACAGATAGAAAAACCTAGACAATAAGTCATCCCAATGATGGGATTCATGATAGGATTAATGAATTATTAATTCCAAAGAAAAAAAAATTAATTGACCTATACTTCAATACTTCTGACTCAATTACAAAAGTAATTTTTAAAAACAATATTGTAGGTTTGACATACTTGCACTTGACCCAGACTTATACAACCTTCTGCTTAAGAAACAAGATACAAAAATAACTGATTAAAGCTATTGAAACTGAACTGACAGTGACACTGTAGACTCTGAATTTTCATCAAATAGAAAAAATTACCGCACCCTTCAGGGGGTTCCTTCTTGGCCCCAGATGATTTTTCTTTTTATCAGTGACATGGAAGAAAAACAAATCATGATGGAGAAAGTGTAGAGGAATTGAGGGAGCAGTAAACAATGAGGGAGAAGTAAACAATGAGGCTGACAGATCACTGATAGAATTTGGATTGTGTTTTTGAGCAGGCACAAGCAAACAATATGTATTTCTGTTCAGTTTATTGGCTCATACTTTAAGATCAGGAACTGTGTACTAATGAGCAATCACTCTGATGATGACTTACTGCCCAGGCAATCAGTTCTCAGAGCACAATTGTGGCTGAAGGATCTAAATGAAATCCTTCAGTATTTGAACAAAGCCATGTGAAAGAGGAGTAAAGAGATCATCTCACTTGCACATTTGGTGGGGATGTGACTGCTACCAGAATACTGTGACCAGTTTCTGGCTGGGGAAGTGTGAAAAATTGATCAAGATTTAGAAAAGCAGAGAGAAGCACTTAAAAGAAATTTGTGCAAAGACTATTAAGCTTAAAAGACATGGGGAACTGTTTTATTTGAGTTTTTATTTTATTACTTAATCCCATCTAGGAAAAAAAGAATTTGTTTAGCTGAAAGATCAGCCTGGTATAGGTCAGCAAAAGGGCTGATGAAACAGCAATTCTACCAAAGTCCCTTAGTGGGTTCATGTGTTCACAGGGATGGTTGGAAATGTAGTGTTTTAATACTGGAGCCCTGTCGGGAGCAAGTGGTTCTGCAGTAGCAAAAGCTTGTAAAACAGTCTAAATTAAAGAAAGAATCCCATGACTTGGCCCCTCATTGCTATTACTGCTATGCAGTGCCAGGTGAACAAAAGAAACAGAGAAGGTCAGATTAGATAATCATCTTAGATCTTGGTACTTATCAGAACCATATGTTTGTCATACCCTACTTTGATCATTTGTATCAGCAGAATTATTTTCTAATCTTATTAGGACAAGATGTCCTAAAACATTTAATATTTCACATGTCTAGTCAAGCTCTTCTTTTTGGGGAGAGTGTATTTTTCCATAATATCTCAGCACTAAGCCTAGAAGTGCACCAGCTTGCAAAAATGAGGAATGGGGGGTGATCTTAATTAAATTTCTCCACTAAAATAACCTAGTCCCTAGGGAGGGCATTGTTGGGGTTTGGCAGCACATTATTGCAACTAAAAGGGCAAAGCCATCACCATTTGTTATCTTAGAAATGGCAAAAATGCAAAAGATAACATTTGCAATGCAGTAACCCACTGCAAGCATCCCTGCATTTCTGAGGGCATTTCACATGCAGGCTGCCTTCCAATTAGTGCAAGCCAGATGAAGTTTTGAGCACTAAATATTAGCTGGTGAAATGATTTTGCACAGTAATTGACCTCCCACCACATGTCACTGATACAGTGTCCTTTCCCCTAGCTGTGGCCTATAATGGAATTTTTTGGAAGAATATTAACCTGTCTGTATATTATTTTCTGGTTCATTAAATATAATAGCAATTCTGGCAAAGCCTTTATTTGATGAGAGAGGTTTGCCCTCCACAAGAAAGCGTCACAATACTAAATGTTGGATCCGTATCTAATTTGCTTACAGTCAATACATTTTTTAATAGAGACATTAGATGGAAAAACCACAAAGGATGATTCACAGTCTACAAAACTCTCCCAGTTCTCAACTTTTTCTCTACTGGCAAACACTCCCCTACTCCTATGAGATCTTTAATGTGTTCTCTTTTACATATGGGCCTTCGGCTCCTCATCGTCAGCCATTATTTGTGAACATTTGATGCTCTTTGGCCATGAGGATTCTGAGGGAGGAACAAGCATATAACCCTCTTGGTGGCATCACTCCTGTACATAAGAAAGACCCTATAAAATGAAAAGACTCAAGTATCTGTTTTCAATACTTCATGCAACCCTATATCATCTTCTCTTGCCATATCTCCCCTTTCCAAGTCATTTGTCACTGTCCCAGCTTGACTGGCAGGGATAGCTAACCTTTGCTTAGCACCCTGGAGGTATTTACTTTGTACTTAAATTTATTTTCTCTTGCATGCAGATAAAATACCCACATTTACAGAGGACTTTTTATCCCAAAGGGTTTCAACAAGCTCTGCAAGCTATAAATTTACAGCAATAGTGTACAGGTAGCATAGCTTTTTGTTCAGTACAAAAGAGAGTAGCCAAAGTCTGGGAATCCTGATGTTTTAACAAGTAACTGCTAAACACAGAATTTAAGCAGAGGGGTCTGCATTTTGCCGAATATTAGTCTATAATGTAGAGCTAGGTTCCAGTTCCCAATGAACCCATGACCACAAACCTTGCCCAGGTGTCCCGTGGATCTCATGGAGGAGCTAGTGCAGACCCACAAAGCATATACCTGACACTGGATGTCAGTGGAATTGAAGCACTTCATCCCAACGGTACAGCCCTCAAAGCTATGCCTCGGTCCTTAGGCAATAGCAGATCTATCAGCACCTTCATTTTCATGTTTCTGATGGTGATAAAAAAAAATCAGCAATGCTAATATTTTGCATACATAAAATTCAAACTACAACCATGCTGCCCGGCCTGAAAAAATGGGTATGTCTCACACCCTTTCCCAGTCAAGACTCACAGACAAGCTGTCCATGTCCTTCCCAAACCTTCTCCATTAGGCAGGTTTAGGCCAAGCTTAATGCAGGGTGGCAGCAGAGTTTATTTCAGTACTAAACCCAGCATTACAGCTGCAGCAGAAGAAATCCTCGTTCAGATTCCTGGCCTTGGCAGTATCTGTCACCGGTGGCTGAGGTGGGGAGAATGTGTTGCTTTCCATCCAGTCCTGGTTGAATGTGAAATTGATAAAGACCAAGAAGAATGAGGAATTTTCTCCAGCTTTGCCTTTAGTCAGTGTGGGGACTAGTATCACTGAGGCTGAAGAGAGCCTAAAACTTGAGGGTTCTTCTCCCTGAGCAGGCATGGTAACTGTTAGAGTGGTTTTACAGAAGACAGTGCTTGGTTGAAAGGAAACCATGAGGCTTGCTCCACCGTTAGAAGGGTACTTATTAGTGGGTGTTAAGCCTCAGAAAAGTTCTCATCTATCTTGTGCCAAAGGCATAGATCTGGATGCAGAGGGTACAAGGAAACTTCTGAGCAGCCTGTCAGATCCCTCAGGGCAAAGGATTAATGGAAAGAGACCTTGAGTTCTAGTGCAGAGGACATCCACACTCTGCCCAGACACAGCTTTCATGTCTCACCCATCAAAAAAACCCAAAAAACAACCCACAACAAAAAAATCAGCTTTCCCTCTTCACACTAGGAGGCTGCACTGATATAGTAACATTTGAAGTCAGGATTATTTCCAAGTTTAAAAATCTGACATATTCAGAATCTGACTTAGCTCCCATGAAATACATAGCTAAAATAAGCAGTCATTTTAAAATTTTTGGCCTCAGTATCAAAAGTTGGCTTTAGGTTACCCCAAGTTAGAAAAGATAAACCCTTATATTGGATTTCTATCATAAACCAAATGCAAATTTTTACCTTTCCTCCTTTTTAGTTACCTCTGGCTATTTAATACATTCTTCACTAATTCTCTTCTGCACTATTGGTCTGGAATTTAGTCTGCATCATGAGAATCCTTTAGTTGATAGCACTTTAAACTCATCTATAAACAGCTTTTGATGACTAATATAGATTTCTCTGTTCCTGCAGTAAATTTGTTTCAAGTAAAAGGAGACTGTTTGGAAACAACACATTAAGTTCTCTAATAAATCAACTACTTAATATTTAATTTCAAGTCATACTGGGAAAACAAATTAATGTTTTCTCAGGCTAATGTCTGAAGGAAAAGATGTAAGATAGCTGCAGAAATATAGAATTAGCATCATTCTGATATGGATTATGTCTTCTTAAGCCATAAGGAGAATAATTTTATATGTGTTGTTTATATTTTTCTATATTAAAAGTGAGTCACTTTAGATTAATTTAATTTTAATTCCTACGTGGCATCTCCAAATAAAGAGGATGAA
>VZTN01014878.1:271055-317099 GCA_013400515.1 Erpornis zantholeuca
AGCTCTTTTTACAAGCATCCAGTGACAGAACCAGAGTCAATGGGCACAAACTGAAACACAGGAGCTGCAGGCTGACCATCACCTTTGTGAAGGTGGCTGAGGCTTAGCAGAGGTTGTGCAGGGAGACTGAGGGATTTTCATATACAAAGACCATCTGGACACAGTGCAGCGCAACCTGGCCCTGCTTGAGGAGGGAGGTTGGACAAGAAGAACTCCAGAGGTCCCTTTGAACATGAGCCCTTCTATGCTTCTGTGATTCTGTGAACCAGAACTCTATTGTTATGGTCAAAGATTGTCAAGGGAAAAGTTGTCCTGTCTTCTGCAAAGACTTATTATTTTACCCAGTGATGGTGGTGCTGACAAAGTTGCACTTCTTATTGGCTGTACTAAGGCAGTCCCAGAAGCAGTGGGAAGCTCAGACTTAGGTGTCCAGCCTCGTAATAAAGCCTACCCAGTCCAGACCTCAGTACAGACCTCAGCCAAAAGGCCAAGTAAAAATTTTTACTTGAAAGTCATTTATTTATAGAACTATGATAAACATCAGAGGTTAATAGCCATGGATTCATCAGCTTGCAATGCCATGATGTGTGTTTCTTAAATGATATCTTAAATTATTACAAATGTTCTTCTTGTTTTCCTCACATTTATTTAAGAGATAATCACATCTTAGACCTCTGATACTAAATGTTCCCTCCTATAGACGTAAGTTCCATCACAGTCTTTCAGTCTGTTTTCAGACTTGGGATCTCTTCTCTTCTTCTCCATTGCATCTTTCTTGTTATATTTTAGAAAGAAAGAAAAAAATATGGTGTTTTCACAGTTGGTAAAAATAAGTCAGTAAGTCAGATTTCAATGCAGCTTCCAGTTTCCTATGGATTTCAAGTGTCTAAAGATCCCCATTGAAAGATCTTTGACATTTTTCCATATCCACAGCATTAATGTAGTATTTGTTTCCATCAAGGAATATTTTCATTTCCATTTTCTTTTTCAGTTACTACAGTGACATGAAAAAGTATGAAGTCCCATCTCCATTCAAGATGACAGCAATATCAGTCCCCATAGAAAGGTTCTTCTGCCATTTTATGACTTTTAAAAAGCCACTTAAAACAAATAAACAGTAAGGAAGAAGAGTCTATAAAAATTAATAACTCACAACAAATTTAGTCTTGGCTATACTACTCCAGAATATTAATTTGCATATTTTCTGCGAACTGCCATTTGCAAATCCCAAGGATGGTTTTCATCCAACAGTGATCATAACAAACCTTTCCATCTGTGTATNTCTTAGGCTTTCTCAGACATTCCAGTGAGTAAATCAACTATATTTATTCTTTGAAAACACTGTTGTTATCAATACTATGTCATTATGTCCTTCTGAGTTCTAAGGTATGTTTTCTAACACACAATTGGTGTGGAATATTTGTCACTTCAAATCTTCTAAAATCCGCACAACTTTATAAACAAGGATGATTATTCTGAAAAATAATAATTCTACATTTTTATTTGATTTCTATTATATTTCCTGGAGGCTCCAAAAGTTCTCCCCAGAGAGTTGCAAATTAAACACATCAGTATTCCAGAAATACTGGAATACTGATGTGGGTAAAATGAGGCCATAAGAAAAAAGCCTGCTATTTCCTAAAGTATTTCTTGTTCCTGTCAAATAGTTGCCTGTGGTGCTGGATATGAACATATCTGACAAGTGATTTATAGCAAAGTCCCAGAGAAAATACTTGTTAGAAGAAAAATATCTAGATATACTGAATCTCAATTCTATTTTAACCTTAAAATGATCACTTAACAATTATTGATGGAAGCAGAACAGCTATAATATATTACAAAAAAATTTTGTATATAAAGGAAAGACGTTACTGTTTCTTGAAACCAAATTCTCAATGAAATGAAATTCGGGAAAACACTTCAGTGCACATCTGAACCCATTCTTGTTTACAGAACTGATTTGCGAAAATAAGGTTTCCCAGTTCAGGATACAATTCTCTGTTCCAGAAACTTGCAAGTAAAGAGGTAAGTGGAACGAAGGGAATGAAAATCTTTCCAAGAAACAGGAAGACTGAGGAAGGGACTAAGCACTCTCTGAAAAGTGCTTCATGGCTTCTTTTAAAATAAAACATCTTTTAAAGTAGGCCATCCAATAAAAATGTGCATTTTCCTACTTTCAAACTGAAATAAACACATCAAAAGAAAAACATTTAACTAAGTTTTATACTTTAAGGGTCTGCCTATGTGAGGCACTGAGTAAGCAGACCAGCAGAACCAAAGCATGATACAGGTAGGGGTTTGCTTTTGCAGGAAGTACGGTTTGGCTGGCAGAACCCAAAGACAAGCAATGTGATCTGAACCAAACAGAAATATTAATCTAAATGGGATGTTTGACTTAATACTTTTATTTATTATTTTCTATTAAGCCAGCCAAACAAACATTTTCATATTAGATGTAGCTTGTAAATCCATAATTTCTCATATGAGGCACCTTGCCAACAATGGAGCATGAAATACTGTGTCCTATATCTAAGAGGTAAATGAGACACTACCAGCTGACCTCAACAGGCACCAATATCAAAGAAGGACATTAAAGAATCCATCAATGTAGAAATAATCTTTTCAGACACCATAGCACACAAGCAGCATCTAAACACATTGGCCAGCGCATTCCTAGGCCCAGAAACAGACCCCCAATTTAGTGGGAGATGCTGTCATTTTTGCCACATGAAAGAAGCACATCTATCCAGTCATGTGCTGATGAAGGCACCGTGGAGGGAGGGAACGAAGTGAGCAGGGAACACATCACAGGCTGGCAAAGCCGTGAATTCAATCACCATCCCACTCGTTGCTCATGCCTGTGGGTACTTGGAAAAGAAGGAATAAGTTGTGGGCTATGAAAACTGTTAGGGAGACTGTATCCATATGATGGGTCATACCTTGGGCTAAATTATCAAAGAGTTTTAAAAAAACAAATTGAGAAGCCTACAGATGCTGCTGAGAAGTTATACTTTTTTCCCTTGTAGCTTATCAGAGAGAATATAGAAGCACCTCCTTGTTCTAATAGAGTAGACTGTATTGAAATTGTGTTCAAGACTGCACTAAAATAAATTGATAAAATGAAGGGAAACTAAGCCCATAGTACAGAATGAACTTGCAGTGAAACCCAAAAGGAAGTTGAGATAGAGAGATAATCTTACCCCTGCACTGTGACATGGAAATCTGAGTTCTTAACCCTCACACGGATCTCCTGGCTGATTTTGAGACAGTCACTTCACCATCCCATGCTTCTGTTTCTACAGCTCCAAAACTCCCATAAAAACTAAGTAATTTTGAGATATGGTTTTTTTAATAAAAACGGAGATGAATGCTTAAAAGAGGATGCAAGCCAAAGTATATGATCTCTTGCTAAAATCTTTATTGAGGGATTAGATAAAACAAGTGTTTTACTGCTCTCTTAATAAAACATTCTAAGGATGAACCCAAAATTACCAATTGACACATCGATCAATAGGACTTAATCCAATTCAAGGTTATTCTAAATGCAAGAAATAATTAAAACCAAAACAAAAATAACCCAACAATGTTTGTGACAACACAGCATCGTAATTTAAAATAAAAACCAACAAAACACAAATAAAGTAGATCACATCTTAAATCTATTGGAAT
This sequence comes from Erpornis zantholeuca, assembly GCA_013400515.1. Lineage (NCBI taxonomy): Eukaryota > Metazoa > Chordata > Aves > Passeriformes > Timaliidae > Erpornis > Erpornis zantholeuca. Next base: position 274,725 of record VZTN01014878.1, read on the forward strand.
TCTTTTGTTTACAGAAAAAATTTTTACTAGTTTTACTGGGGTTTTTGACTACTGAACCTGTGAGAAAGAGCTGGCTTTTGAAAGTTCAAGGCACTTTCAGCTGAATACACTGGAAAGGCACAGTGATGGATTCTAGATTACCTAGAACCATACAAAAGAAATACCTAGGCATTCTGTTAAAACCATGGGGTTTGAAAAGCTGGAAATAGTAATTTAGAACAAAGGTAGATTTCATTTTAAAAGGCTTAGAAAATAACCAATAGTACTTCTAATCCACAACCTTGACTAGCCTTCACAAAGTAGTAAGTGGAGACTAGGAGGATCAGAAACATGATGGAGAGAGGGGATGGCAGGAGCCCTGTGCAGAGGCTCTTACAGAGAGAAAGGGTCTGGGACAAACTTCACCTTTGCATACTGCTAAATTATAGTCCTTTGCTTTAGATGGCCTGCAGGTTGCACTAATGAACTGCAGCACGGAGAGTGCTATAATGTCATCTCAGGCATAAATGTCACAATTTCCCCTTGAACATTGGCATAGAGCTCATGAGTAAAGCAGTTTAGTTTCCAATAATTTCAGTGATCAGTCTGTAGTCAGAGGTACTTTTTAACACCCAAAATTTCATATTGCCACGATAAATAGGCTACAATTTTCTTTCAATAGCTAATTTAATTATTTAGACTTGTAGAATTACAAGCAGGGCTATGCCTATGAAATTTGGTAAGATCCAGTTTTCATTTCTGGAAGAAATATTTTAGGACACTTTGCAAATACATTTCTGGGAACTGTGATTTGATTTTAAAGATATTTTACAGAGAGTGGGATGGGGGAGTGTGTTGGATGAGATGAATAATATGGAAAAAAATTATATCACTGCACCAAAATGCAGTGGTTTCCAAAGAGGAAGGTGATCCCCTGCAATGTATTTTATAGGAACCCTGTACGTAACTACAACTTTTTCTGATGCCTAGGGTGGTGCAGAAAGTAAACAAGAGTGTAAATTTGATGTTTATTCAGCATTTATACGAGGGATTGTGCACTGTGACACAAAGCAAGGAAAGATTGGATTTCTGATTTCATATTGATAGATCAAAAATTCATAGAGTTCTTATGAGCAAGGAACCATGATGATTACCAGCTCCTAATGAATTCCTGAACTTTCTTTGACACACATATTTTTTTTCCTTGATAGGAATGTTGTTAGAATAGGTTTCATTAACCATGTTTGTTTATTAGATATCTTTGCTCATTAAAGGCATGAGTTAATTGAGTCCTAAATAGTGAAAAAATATTCTGTCTAAAACAACAAAAAATGTCTTATTGGAGGGCTCCGAATTAGACAAAATATTGACAATGAAAAAAACCCTTGTCCCTGTGCAAGATTTTGAAAAGCATTTTTAAGGATAGCTTAATATTGCATTAAGCAAAACAAAGAACCTGAAAGCTCTTTGTACTGCTATTTTTTTAATAGCAGAATTTGCCATAATTTTGAGACAGTCAGGTTTCCCAAATTCCAGAAACGACATGAGCATTTTCAGCCTAACATTTTTGAGGTTCAAGACTCTGCCGCAAAGCACAGGTCTGTATCATTAAGATAGCAGTTCTCAGCAAGTGACAGAAATATTTCTATAAATACATTTCTATAAATACAGCAACAAAAGGAGGGCCGAGGAGAATCTCCAACTTTTACTGGATTTGGGGGAAAACGTAATGACAAAGGTTGAGGAAAAGGGTGAGCTACTTAATGCTGTCTTTGCTTCAGTCGTTAATGGTAAGACCATTAAAGTATCCACCCCTCTGACCTTAAAGACATGGACAGAGAGCACAATGAAGCCCCCATGATCCAGGGAGAAACGGTCAGTGACCTGCTACATCACTTAGAAACAAACAAATCCATGGAGCTGGATGGGATCTGCCAAGGGTGTGGAGGGATCTGGCAGAATAGCTCACCAAGCCACTTTAGCAGCAGCCCTAGGTAACTGGGAAAGTCCAAGCTGGGGAGGAGTATTGATCTGCTGGATGGAAGGAAGGCTTTACAGAAGGATCTGGACAGGCTGGATCAATGGGCCAAGGCCAGCTGTGTGAGGTTCAACAAGGCAAACTGCCAGGTCCTACATTGGGTCACAAACAAACCCAGGCTACAGGCTGGGGGAAGAGTGGCTGGAATTTGCTCAGTGGAGAAGGAGCTGGGGCTCCTTGTTGACATCCAGTTGAGCATGAGCCAGCATGGGCCCAATCCTGGCCTGCATCAGCAACCGTGTGGCCAGCAGGACCAGGGCAGTGACCGTCACCCTGTTCTCGGCACAGGTGAGGCCACACTTCGAGTGCTGTGTCCAGATCTGGGCCCCTCACTGCAAGAAAGAGCAATGGAGCTGGTGAAGGAGTCCTGTGAGGAGTGGTTGGGAGAGCTTGGGTTGTTTAGACTGGAGGAGAGGAGGCTCAGGAGGACCTTATTGCTCTCTACAACCCTCTGAGATGAAGTCATAGCAAGGTGGGGTTTGGTCTCTTCTTCCAACAATCAAGCAACATCGCAAGAGGAAATGGCCTCAATTTGTGTCCGAAGAGGTTTAGATTGCATATTAAGAACAATTTCTACCCTGAAAGGGTGGTCAAGCATTTGAACAAGCTGCCCAAGGAAGTGGTTGAGTCACCATCCCCAGAGGTATTTCAAAGACATGTAGATGTGGCACTCAAGAACAGGGTCTAGTGGTGGACTTAGTAGTGTAGGGTTAGCAGTAAAATTCTGTGATCTTAAAGGTCTTTTCCGACATAAACAATTCTGCGGTTCTGTGAAATAACAGCTGACTTTCTCACAGAAAAAGTTACTGAAGGACAACCAGAATTTTCTCAACTCTTTTCAAATGCCTTTAAAATAAACATATATTCTTATTTTTTCCAACTATAAAAAAATTGTGGACATTTTCCCTTCCATTTTTAGAAGTAGTAGCATTCCAGGATGCCATGGTCAAAGCACACTGATGCTGTCAAAAATTATTAGATCAGCAAATTAAAGATGTCAAAAAATATCTCTTAACTGAAGGGAAATAAATTTAGTGTGAGACATTTTCAAGACAGAAAATGACCACATTTTCTTTACATGAAACAATGCTGTTAATTCAGGAACATAAGCTGTGATGCTTAAAGCAACATAGCAATGAGATGGTCTACAAAGAGACCTCTTTGTTACATAGATTTTATTCATACACATTGTGCCAGGTAGGAGAATGACACGAGGGAGATCTTTGTTAAGGTTTATATTACCGTAACAGCAATTTACTCATGGGATCAGTCCTTATACGAAAATCACATCCCCATGCCAGCCAGTCTCTTTGGTGGGGGGTTAATTCTCCCAGCAAAGTCTGGCAGTGGCTCTGTCACTACCCTCTGTGGGCTTTCACTGTGGTGCAAAAGCTGTATTTTATCCAGGCTGTGTATGCTCTCAGGGGCCAAGATTTGTAACTCATCAGTGCTTTTGTTCACAGTAGACTTCTTCATCTTTCTCTAGGCCAATTAAGTTTTATATTATTCTTTATTCTGTCATCCTTTTTAATAGAAGCTACTCTTTTCCAAAAATCCACTTCAGTCTCTCACACAAGTGGTATCTTATATTTCTTTCATTAAAACTGAGGCCTCTATAAAAAGGATGTTGATATTAAATCATAGCAATGCTCCTAAGGAGGTACATATATTTATTTGAGTGCCCAAAGACACGATTAATGTGATTTCAAGCAATGATAAGGTAATGTAAAATGAATATCACCCTCACATATGTTATTTTTAGAGTATCTACACCAGTAGCAAAAACACCATGGAGAACTGGGCACAACTTTCACAAACACAGTATAAGATGTGAAACCTAAGTAGAATATATTAAGTTACTGGCATCTGTTTGTCTAGAAATAGAATCATCTTACAGTGTGCTCTGTATAGAAAAGGAAAACACACACTTTTGAAAATGAATCAACATTTTCAGAAAAAGACAGTAACTCTGAGTGTGTCATGTTCTGGTTGTTCAGTGCAGACACATGGATGCTGCTTTGTTCCTTGAACATCCATCCACATTTCCAGCTATCCATCCATGTGTTTCCTGTCACCTATAAAATGGAAAGTGTGACCTCAAATACTTGGAGGTCCCAAACACCAGATCCCACCTATTTCTCTCCCTGCTCGGTATCTGCCCAGTGCTGAAAGAATATAACCATTTTTAAATACGTTGGTTTTAACCATTAATTTCTCTTAAATATTGAAACTTTTATTTCACTCAATAAAACTCCTATCAAGTGATACTTCAGACCTACAAAGTTGCCTGGATTGTTGAAAGGCAAGCTGCCTTACAGACCATAGAAAAAATACTCTCATGATCTCCAGAAATTGCAACTACAGCGATAAAATGAATATATGCTAGTACTCTCTTTACTGGTTTTCTTATTGTTCAGTAAAATTTTCAAATTGAAAACTTGTATTATAGGGTAGGATAGAGCTGGCAAAATCTCAGGAAAATCCTGTTCTCATTTTTTTCATTCTCAAAGTAAGTTAAGTTTCTACAGAATGGTATTTTGTCAGGATGTTAATGTCAACAACTTACCCAACTCCACAAGACATGACAGTATGAAGTTATATTTTCAAAAAAAAAAGGCAAAGGCCATGTTTCGTGATATTTCCAAAGGTCATGTTTCCTTAATTCATGTTCCTGAAACTCTTTTGAGAAGTTCTGTGTGCACACATTACTGCTATTAACAATATTAATTTATTTGTATATAAACAGAAAAAGGAAAATAATGCATAATAATGGTTATGAAGGGTAGGCAATAGATATTACAGATGTCTACTTATTTTATTTGCTTGATAATATTATAATAATATCTTCTCTCACACATTTCTTGACAGCTCCATCCCAAGAAAGCATCAATGTAATAAATTATATTGTATTCCAAACAATGAAAACACAAGTTCAAATTAAAGCATATGTATGAGTGTTTATCTAAAAAGAGATGGATTTTGCACCTTTTTATATAATCTTTTGAGGAAAAATTATATCTATTGCATTATTTTGTCTTATACCTTGCTACCTGCTGTAGAAATAACTGTGTAGGGTCATAATACCTGTGCTTGGTGGGACTCTGCAAAAGCCTGGAGATAAGTTGGGAAGCTCAAGTTCAATTGTAAGTATATTGTGATGAAAGTTGTAAGTAAAATTACAATTTTGTCAAAGATGAATTATACTGTTTGTCTTTGCACCATATTATGTTTCATCTTTAAATGAAATTCAGTCATGACTAAGGACAGCATGTGGATACTGTTCTGGAGCAAACATTAATGACAACATGGTTTTTCATAAAGACTCTCCCATCATCACAGTGGGGCTGGTTTTTGTCGCTGATAAGGGCTGTCAGGTCCTGTAGGACTGTATAATTAGAGGCCAGGAGGACCACTGATAATCAATACCACCAACTGAAGCAATTCTAAGAACTTTTGGAATGTAATGTAGTATGATAAATCATTTAAAATTCCATACACTTGGTTAGAAAAAAGTGTGGAAGAATGCTCCAAATTAAATTCTGTAGAACTTGATCATTATGTGTGGAGCTTGTTGTATCTGTGGATGTTTTAACTGCTGTCTCTTAACTTCAACAGAATATTGACAAAAGCAAGGTAACCCTGTTATTTTGACTCAGCAGATTGTCAATTTTTTATTTAACAGTTCTCCACAAGTTCCTGTATAACTGTTAACCTGTTTTCTGGACAGAGTAACACCTATGAACCTTTTTCTAGCAATCTTCTCCAGCTTCAAGTAAGTATTGAGTCAAATTTGTGTAAACAAATCATGTTGCATTGTCTGTTTGGTTTGGTTTTCCTATTGTTTTAGATCATTGTTGATTGGTTCCTAGGCCACAACCAGAAATACTGGAACTAAATTCAAAATACTCATTTCTGCTCCTCAGTGGGAAATTAACTTGTGAGATGTGGCTCAGAAGGATATTTGTGGAGATGAATATGGACTGCAACGTCTTCTCAGAAGCAATCTAAGCCCCCAAAAAAAGAATATGCAATAGGTTTTCCTTCCATCCTCCATAAGGTGAAAGAGGTGTTAATGAAGAACTTTAACTCCATTTTCCTCTGAGATTGTTCCTGGGAGGGTTATGTTGTTGATGATGTAAGGTAAGACTGCCGACTTCAGTCATGTTCAAAGAACTGAAAAGTCAAAAGTAGTCCCAGAATTTGGTTTCTGTTAAAATGTATCCTTATGAATGTTCTTCCATTACAGTGTAATTAGAAAGGTCAGCACTGCACATTAATTCACAAATTAATAATTCCCAAACACTAAACAGTTAAAACTTGTGACAGATCTTTTGTTTGTATTAAACTCACATGCAAATTCACAGATTCACGTCAAGTCATTAAAATGATGTGAACAGCCAAAGACTATGTCTCACAATGCCTTTAGGCTTCCATTTCACTATGCAAAGATGTCATCTTTAAGATTCATTTGCGGTCCACAATTTTTCCACATGAAATCTCAGCCTTACTGTTAAACTAATTGACATATGGATGGATGGAAGGATGGAAGGATGGAAGGATGGAAGGATGGAAGGATGGAAGGATGGAAGGATGGATGGATGGATGGATGGATGGATGGATGGATGGATGGACGGACATATGGAGAGATAGTTTTATATCTACAAATCCTTTTTTCAAAAATGTCAAAGTCTCATCATAAAGAATATCTGACATCAGCTGTAAAGCGATGTAGACCTTGGATAGGTCTAATCCTTTCTGGTGCTCTGCCAAGTCAGTTCAACTGTTCAATTACATGGAGAGAGCAGTGCCACCCATTTTGCATGATCGAAAATGTCAAACAGCAGTTTGAACAACTGTAGTGGCCAAGGGAAGCAGAGAGGGGAAGCTGCCTTGTGCACGTTCATCTTCTCCACTGTTCCTAACATGGCAGAGGAAGTTCTTACAGGCTGCCCTAAGGAAACACTGTATATTTTCCCTCATCTCAAAACTAAGGAATACGTTTCTCTCCAGCTGATAAGAGACAAGTATCTCCATGTTAAGCATTCTTCCAAGAACAGTGTTAGACTGCGATCTCCAATCACCTATTCTCCCTTTTCTTCCAAAGGAATCCATTTGTTCTGAATTGCATCATAATAAACTCAATTTTTCTGTCCTTTCTCTAGCCTTTGTAAATAAAAGTATCATTCTTCCCTTTTCTACTCTTTGAGTAACCATATTTTAGACATAACTTTTAATATTTTTTTAAAGCTCTGGCATCACTTAGCTCAGGTAAGAGAAAATAAAGTGTGAAATGGATTGTTAGACTCATCTAACCTAGTAACCCTGGGAATGTTTATGTGTTGAAAGCTTTGAAATATATTATATCCTTCCAAAAAAAACCCCTCACAAACTGTAACCTTGGCCTCTAAGTCCATTTCTTATGGTCACTGATACAAGTAAATGAAAACCCAATACATTTTCCTTGCCTGCTACACTTCCATTCACATTTTAAGTGAAATTCAGGCCCCACTGTGACAATAGATGGTTTGCCATTGATTCAATAAGATCACAAAACGTTTGGATTTTTTGCATCTTCAATGGCTGTTTTCTTAGTTACCTGGTTATGATGGGAAATTCATATTGAGTCCACATGTGTATTAAAAATACAAGTTTTCTTACAATTAAATTTGGACCAACCTTCTCATTCAATTATTCACTATTTGTTTGTGTGTTTGCATAATCAGGTACTCAGATGTCTTATGAATTCTATTGCTGATGACATAGGAATTCTGAAAATTGGAAAACTGAAGCTTGCCACCTTCCCTAGCAGATAGATACTAGAAATTTTAATTTTAAGCTTTGTTGCTGTTGTTGTTGTATCAGATTTTTAACTGAACACTTTATTTTTAGCTACTGCACTTTAAGGGCCAAGTTACTGGTATCTCAGTAGACTTTACAGCTCTAAGTAAGGAAATAGTGTCATCCCTATCTTCCCAGGGATATAAAGCCTTCCCACTCTAACCTCCCATATTTCCAGGCCATTCCGTTCCGTTCAGTGACTCCCAGACTGAGCAGAACAACCGATGGTCTGAAAAGAAAACTAGAAAGTTATTCAGCTCTGTTTCAAAAGTAATAAAAACAATGAACTGAAGCAGAAACAATGAACTGTCATAGGGAAGATTCTAGTGGAGCTGAACACTGAACTTGGTTCTCCTGGGTCTCAAATTAACCATGCAAATATCTTGCCCTCCAATCCACTCTACCCAAGGCAGCTTCCAACAAAAGAAGGGAGAAACTTCTCCAAGATTTTAAACAGTGTTAAAGCTCATGAAATGTTACTGGCTAAATGCCACCTTGGCAAGCTTGGAACTTTGCAAAAGAATTATTCAAGCTGAACTCCTGTTAAAACTCACCTAAATACAAGTGGTTGAATTAAGACATCAGTCAACAGTTTTTCCCATGGATTGTTTATGAGATGATAAACTAGAGGCATTCAGAGGTGTAAGTTCCTGGTGATTATGAAAAATAGGTCATTTGTAGAATTTCTACTCAGAGGTTCTCTCTTTTGACATCTGACTTTGCAAATACGGCCTTGTGTTCCTCTTCATTCACAGAATGTGTAGGAAGAATAGGCTTCCAACTAGCCTAAGGCCAAGATAAAATTCTGCCATGCACCATGTTGCTTCATTCCTGGAAAAAATTCTTCTGCAGAGGGGATGTAATCCCAAACATGCATCAGGAGCATCATGTGTGGGAGTTAGCAATCTACATTAGATTGCCAAAACTACTGCCTCTTTGCTTGGTGATCCTTGAAGAGCACAGCATTTGGTGGATATCTGAGAGGACATGAGAAGCTTGTTCATGGCTTAGCCTCTGCCTTTGTAGATCAAAGAGCAAACTTGTTTGGCTTGCTCTGAAAGACACACAGTCTAAAAAGTAACATTTTCTTAGGAAATTAAAAGGACTAAGTATTTGTGTTAGAAAACTATACCAGTCTTAACCTTTATATTCTATCAGCAGAATGTCTTCATCAGGCTAAAATATTCTCTGCATCCAGTTGAGGAATGTGGCTCGGCATTCCTCCCGAACTCTGCAGGAGGAAAAGAGAATGAGTTTTTCCTTTTTTCCTTCATATACCAGTTCATATTATCTGTTTCCATAGTCTCTTTCTCCAGAGCAGCAGGATACTCAGCTGTTCACAACTATGTATAGGGCTCCCCTGTCCCGTTTGCTGCCATCTGTGACTGTGTTTGTTCTCAGTAAGTGGTACAGTATAGTGTGTGCTTTATATAAAATAATCCAGCAGCTTTGTGGCAGAGGGAAAAATACCACAGCTGATGAGGTGGAACAAGAGAAAGGGAGGGAAAGATGCAAAGAAACTGCCCTTTCCTTGAATACAGCTGTGCTTGCTTGCTTACTTGGAGGAAGCTTTGGGTTTGCAGTATGGGGCAAGCAGAGGGGAGTTAGCGCAATCCAGGGATGCTTGAGAGGAGCAGGGTACAGAAACAACATTAGCCTCAAGGGTGTTAAAAAGCAGGAAGCTCCTTAGGGAACTCAGGGAACCCCCTACAAAGGGAACCTCTGGAAACTGCTGGACTGGAAATTGAGACTGGGAGAAAAGACTTGTCCTGCAAATTCACTGGGAATTTTGTTTTCAAACCCTGGTAGTTAATGCCTCCTCCAGTTGGACAAAAAACTCTTTCTGTATTTCCAGCTCTTGCTATATGACAATATCTATGGAAAGAGTCTTGTCGTTTGAACTTAAAAGTGCATCACAAAATTCAGGGACTATCTTTTTTTGTTGCTCCTTTGTTTCTTTGTTTGCTTGTTTTGTGTTTTGAAACAAATAAAGCCTTGCAAAGCCCTGCTGCAGACCACATTGGAACTCCAAATATTTGCTACTTACGCTTATTTTTCCATTTATTTTTATATAAATCCTTTTGTGGCTGGACACCAGGTGCCCACCAAAGCTGCTCTACCACTCCACTTCTCAGCTGGACGAGGGAGAGAAAATAGAACAAAAGGCTGGTGGGTTAGAATAAGGACAGGAAGAGATCACTCACCAGTTACCATCATGGGCAAAACAGACTCATCTTGAGGATATTAGTTTAGTTTATTGCCAATCAAAGCAGTGTAGAACAATGAGAAATAAAGCCAAATCTTAAAAACATCTTCCCCCTACACTTCCTTCTTCCTGGGCTTAACTTTATTCCCACCCCACCCTCGGTGGCACAGGGGCAAATGGAAAGTGGGCTACAGTCAGTTCATCATGTATCTGTCGCTCCTTCCTCCTCAGGGGGAGGACTCCTTACACTCTTCCTCTACTCCAGCTTGGGATCCCTCTCACAGGAGACACTCCTCCATGAACTCCTCCAATATGAGTTCTTCCCACGGGCTGCAGCTCATCACAAACCTCTCCAGCGTGGGTCCCTGCTAGGAACTGCGTGGGTGCAGCCTTTCAGGAACAGACTGCTCCAGGCTGGGTCCCCTGCAGGGTCCCAAGTCCAAAGAACCTGCTCCAATGTGGGCTTCTCTCTCAGGACAAAAATTCTTTTATAGCTAAAGGCAAATTTCTGGATTTCTGCTGCATTGGGACCAAATCACAAATGCAGTTTCACAGCTCATTGCTCAGACAATGCACAGCAGAGAGGACACCAAACAAACAAAGGAAAGAAATGTAGCCCTTCATAAACCTAGTGGTAGCTAATCAGAAAAAGGTTTTCATTCCAAGCAGGGCTGGTAATTTCCCACATATAAAGCCCTCAAGTGGTGCAGAGAAGATGTTGCCACTTCAACCTGGCAAATAGACACACAGGCTGTTTTCTTCTTTAAGCCATCAAGAATAGATATAAGTTTCTAAACCTTTGTCCTGTAATCTTTGCAAGCAAACACATGTAAGACAAATTAAAACATCAGAGACTACCTAGACTGACTTTAGCAGACTCTGGCTTTCCATGAAAGAGCTATGCGTCAGCTGAATAAGGTAATCCAAAAATAGCGTGAGGTGATCTGAATTTATCCACATTCAGGAAATAACTGCACAAAATGAACCTAATTCTTCTCACATTTGCCCAGTTTTCAGATGAATTCCAGTATGATTTCTCTTTAGAGCATCCTGAATGAGAATCAAATGCATGGTTTCACACAACAGCAATGAATCCAAATAAGCTGGTCTGCCTGTCTACAGTAGTGAAAATGGGCATATTATTTTGGAATATCCTATGCAGCTGCTATATATGTATTATACATCCATGTGGCTTCAGTCAGAATAGGGGAAGGTGTTACAACAGGCAGAGCTTGTGAGAGCTATCAGTTGTACCAGGTACACAAGCCCTTCTCCGGCTCCCTCACCAGGCCAGGGTTACACAGGATGTCTGTGCAGGTCCATCCTCTCCTTCTCTTAGCTCCTGCTCATACGAGGTGGGATCCAAAGGAGCTTCTCTCAGGGATGACAGCAGCACTCCAATGTAGCATCTGAGGGTCTTGAAGAAGTCCTTGGATGTCCATGAACGTTCCATGGATGTCTGCCAGAATTGAGAGTGACTCCTGGGATGTTCGCAGCTGCACAAAATCCAGCTCCCATACAGAACACCAAAAGTGAATGCCTTAAAAGCATCTTTGTGGAGACTTTTTTCAGTAGTCTTTTGGATAGAAATTCTTCTGCAATACTGCAGAGGCTTTTTTTGCAAAAAATGTTCAACATATTCACCTCATTGCCTGCGGGAACTGCTCTTTAGTATCTAAGAGCTGCTCATGAGTGGATCTGTGGCTCTGTGCCTATCTCCTCCCATGAGCTTTTGTATCTTTTCTCCTCTGTTAACACCTTGGTTAATTTTCCAAGAAGATTAGAAGCAGGGCCTTAAGAATGACAAATGCTACTGAAAATAAAGGAGAGAATTAAGAAGACAGGCCCTGAGGTCAACATCTATTTTGCTGGGATTTGGTTCTGCTGAGGAATACTTTCTAGTGGATAAGAATAACAAGTCTTTGCCTTTTCCAGATGATAAGAACGTATAATAGCTGCACTCTTCTGAGTCTTTCTGAGTATCTTTTCTTTACTTTTTTCCAAATGAGTTCCTTGTAAAAATGTCACACTGCAGCGCTGCTCAAAGGCTACTTAATATTCTTCTTTTCTTAAAAGAGCTGTGTATTCCCTGACATCTGAGATTTCTCTAATCAGCTCTGAAAACAGCCCTTCTTCCACATAGTTTTTCTTACTAAATTAGAAGGAAACACACCAAAACCCCCCTAATCTGTGTATTTCTCATTTGACTTGGGAAAATAATAAACTCTGGGAGCAACATTTTAATTGTTGAGATTCTTCTGTTGGCTAAAATATTACTAAAGATAAAGGATTTGGTCTGGTCACGTTTTTAAAAGTACTTACAAATCTGAGCATTTTACAGAATCTGACTCACTATGTTCAAGCTTAGAAGGCACCAGGCATGTCATTAGGAACTTCTTGCTCATGACATGGAACATTATCAGGTTTGAACTGGTTTTAGTGGCATTTTTTCAAACAATAAAATAGAACCTGTGAGAAAATAGAATGTGTAGTTCAGTGGAAAATGCAATATTTCACAGTGTTTTACTCCAAACAGGGATAAAAATGTAAAATCAGAGTTTTATTTATGCAGAAGTAGTATGATTTCTTAGAATTGGAACACTTAGTGTTTCATATAAGAACATTAGAAAATATCGATGTGAAAAACACCACATTAAAATGGTCAGCATTCAAATCTACAGTGATTCAAAATGATAGTTGAACTGAGAATTTTGTGTCATAAAGGTGAGCCATTTTTCTTCACTTATACTTAATTAAATTTAATACATTTAAGTTAATTGTTTGTTAAAAATGGTGAAACACATTTTACTGACACTGAATAAAACTATAGTCAGAATATGTTTAACTGAAAATTATTATGATCAATTTTAAAGTAAAATAATACCTGCACAGGTGCAAGTTTTGACATATATTTTGTAGAGCACAGGTGCAATAGAGCACAATTTTGCATGTGTACAATTTTAAATGGTGTGAACATACCTTTTCTTTGCCAAGTGCAGCTAAGGACAATAACTGTATTTAACATTGTGTATGGAGCCACATAAGCACTCTTGAGTGTGTTGAACTAATTTTAAATGATATTTTTTTTAAAGTCAAGTTATTTTCCTTCCCTCGACAAGTGTATCTGTCTTCTAGAGTTCTGGAAGGCACAACACTTCAGCTCCATTACATATGTCCTACAAAAGCCCTCAAAAACACCAAGCACAGGAGCTCTGATGTAGAGATGGATCCCATGACAGTTTGTTGGAGTGAAGCACAAAAAGCAGGATGGAGAAGAATGTACAGGAGGATCATGAATATTTGCAGATTCTGCTATTCTCCAGTACAGAGTGCAAGAAAAGCAACACCTACAAAGTTTGCTTGAGTTATAAAATGAACAGCAAACTAGATTCACTACCACTCCTGCAAATTGTGATGAAATTCCCTTCATGGATCCTAGCAAAAAAGTCCATGTTCCCACCCCAGAAAAAATGAGTGAGAATTGTATAAATAGTCTCAAACAGTAACAATAATGTAGTTGAGACAAATTATAAATTCCATTCTAATATTTTAATTATTTTAACTAATACATCTTTAATTATTTGTTAATGAGACAAATTATAAATTCCATTCTAATATTTTAATTATTTTAACTAATACATCTTTAATTATTTGTTAATTTTCTTGCAAGTATGAAAGTTACAAAAATAAAAATTTTACAAATATTTTTCTTTAATTTTTATATTTGTGTTTATGCACAGGTGATATTCTATATGTGCCATAATTTCAAGAGTTACTTTGTTCCTACCAGAACACCACCATTCAGATAGGTATGAAAAGCAACATAGAAGGCAAGATCTTTGTGGTTTATTTCAGTCTGTACGAGTTCTAGACATCAAGTTTCTTGTAAGTTTAAGGGGAAAGGATGATGGAAATTGCAAAGATCATAAGGATGTTTGGTCTGTCTGAACGAAAATGTCACAATTCCCACAAGACAGGAAATCTTAAGCTTATAGAGAATTCACTCACAATGAAAGAGATGAATACTTAAAAGACTCATCAGCCCCTCTTCTGTGACATGCTCTAGCCTTAAAATGAACTTTGGGTTGGCAGAGCTGCAGGAAAATTGTGTAAGCTCTACAGAGGAGCAGCAGTGAGTGGGTTAGTAAAGGGGGAATAGGCAGCAAGCAAGGAAAAGCAGAGGCCTTTACACATATTATGTTTATTAGATATATCTGAGATAACCTAATTCCACCCGGTACCTGCCACAAAGCACTGTGGGGGATCTGTGGGCACCCTCGGGGCTTGAAGCTGCTGTCTCTCTTTTATTTGAATTTTTTCCAGTCTGCTGTTTCTCCAATTTCTGATACACAGCACTTAACCCTGTGCAGCAATGGGAACCTGAGTTTTAATGAGTGACGAATGGGTTCCCAAGATTTTATTAGGTTTGTCACTTCAGGGAGGGGTGCACATACACTGCCACATTAAAGCACCTATCAGAAGCACCAGGAGTTGAAGTGTAGCACATAGGACCAAAGAAGGAACTAAGTGGATATAGACTTCTCTAAAGACTTCTTTTTCCTTTGATAAGCACCAGATCATATCAGCTTCTCTTCTTGCCTGTTGTAAGCACTTTCAAACCATATTGGCACTATGCAGCACACCAGTATTATTTCTAATAGATTCTGTATCTCTTTAAACTTTGGATATAGTCAAAAGAATAATTCTACAATAACAATGCTGCATTTCTTCCACCCTCTGCTCATCTCTAGAGCCAGACTATTTGTTGCATGATGCTCTGTAGCTCAGTCTGCTATCAGCAATGTAGAACCAATACAGCAATCAGATGTAATCTGCTTTATCACCAGCAAAGATGTTGCCAGAAAAATTTCCAGATTACCACAATTTTTATACTAACTCAGTGAAATTGTAGATGATATTTAAAGCATGCCTTGGTTTTCAGTTCTGAAGCTGTATTTTCAAACATAAAATTTGTGTGGCTTAATTAGCAGTTTTGTTTTATTGAGCAAGTGCATACTTTGCACAAATTATGAAGGTTGAATATGAAACATCAAGGTAGCATTTTTAGTAAGGAAATTTCGCACGTTTCGCCAAAAGCCAAACTTCTAAGGTGATTTTCATTGCATGAATTCATAAAAAATTAGCTGTGGCCAAGGAGAAAATTTTGATCGTTTAGCCTTATGGCTGAAATGTCTGCTGACCTCTCCTGTGGCAAAGCAACCCCTTTTACTGTGTTCCCACGACTCCCTCTGGTGGCAAACCTCTCATCCAAACTGCAGGACAGCATCTTCCCTTGGTTTTCTCTCTCAAGTTTCAGATGGATTAAGAGGCATGCTGGTGGATTCTCAGCTCATTCAGGCAGTGGAAATCCCATTAAAGTTTTTTGTTTGAGTTGTAGGAATTATCTTTTTTCCTTAATTTCAGCAAGAAGTACCTGTTCAACCTAGTAAAGAAACTGCCATTAAATATGCATAATATTGAAAAGACTGTATAAAAATGCTAATTCGAATAAATAATTTGTAAAAAAAAAATATTTCTGTTTTACTTATTTCCCTCTTACATAGCCCACCACTATATACACACCTCGGAAATGGCCCTGGTTTTTCTCAGGCCAGGCTGCTGAGGCCAAGAGCCTCATCACAAATGCAAAGATAGGGACTTGCAGTTCCCAGTTAGTGTTAGCTAGGAAAACTAAACCTGGATTTTCTTCTTACGTGGGGAAATTTAAAGCACTCAGTTATGTAAAAGAACCTATTTGGTCACTTTCACTTTAAATGTTTTTCTTTTCCCACCACTGGAGACAGCACTGCCCACCTGCTGCAGCCCTTGCAGACCATCCTCCCTAGCTGCTGCATGGGCACATGGCAGTGGAGCCTGGCAGTCTCTGTATATGAGAAATCTTAGAAACATGGGAGGAATCTGTTGACAGAACATCTTCCATAGCATGGCTGGCCATCCAAGCTGATCTGGTACCAAAATAATCTTATGTAATTGTCGCTTAAATGATTGCTAAACTAATTTGTTAACACTGAATTCCGACTTTTTTTCACTTGTGACTTGTTCTTTCTTGTGCCAATCTGACCTCATCAAGCAATGATAATGGCTAAAATATTAAGAGAAATGACAGATTTTAAAGAAAAAGTGATGATCCTCAAAACTCACAGCTGAAAAGAAGTTGAAAATTCTTCTGTTTATCCTGCTGTCAAATCAAATGTGTTTTATTGGTTACATTACAGAGATCAGTTACAGGGGTTTTTGCAAGGGCACTGTGTTGGTAAGTCACATTCCATACCCACACCAAACATGTAATTCCTCCTCTCATCATGAATAAATCATCTTAGCTGAGTGCATAAGGATGATGTACAAAAGCAGCATTACTGGCCCAAAAGGCAGAATGGTAAGTAGTATGTCTGAAAAATGAGGGGAGAATGAGCTATAAAGCACTGTAATGCAGGATGATGATGTACTGGTGATCAAAATAGAGCAGTCTGCCATTAAACCATAGTGTGTGTTACTGGGAGACTAAGGAGGTCTCTTTAGGTCACCTCTGCTAAGCAGGTTCCTACTATTTTTAATTCAGGTTATTATTCAGGTCTCTCTTTCAGACACAGGTGTCCCTGCTGATATATACATATACAATATATGTGACATAATTTCCATAGGCTAAAATGGAAATTTTTATTCAGTGATTTCTTATTCCAAGGCTGTTGTTCTTCTGAAGAAAGGTAGTTCCAGTTACGTGATCTTGGTTAATGCATTATGACTAAAACTCTGGTCTTTATCCTGTAAGTATCTATGCATGTGCTTTTTGTGCTTGAGTTTTATTTTTCTAGATGACTCATACCTATTGCAGCCCCCATGAAGCAGAGGCATGCCTGCCCCAGCCATGTGGAATCAGAATAATGGTGCAAATGAACCTGAACACATCAGTCCTGTCCCTGTCTGACAAAATAGAGTAAACCTTTGCAACACGTTTTGTCCTCCTATGTCCTGTTTTAGGACTTCTTAGAGTAAATTGAGGGCTGCCAGCTACAAAAGTAAAGATCAGCACCAGAAACTACTCCCAGGGGCCAGTCCCATACCAATGCCATAATCATTTGGTTGCATTTTTCCATGCTGAGCCTTTTTTTCTCTGTCCAAGAAGATCGTCTTTTTCTAGCTGCAGAGTGAATCGACTACGGCTGAAGGCAGAGCTAGCTAAAACAGCTGAAAAAAAGGGCTCTCTCCTGGTACAGGGACAGTGTGGATCCAAACACCTACAAACTCAGGGATGGGTAGAAATCAGAATTTCCTGTTCCTGGGTAAGTGCTTCCAAATGTCAGCTATAAATATAACCATGTCAATAAGGAATTAAACAGCAATATTGTCCTCAAAGTCTCTGGATTTTGTATCAAGCATTCAGTGCTGGGGAGCCTGAAACTGAGCTGCTCTGTTCAGTGTGGAGTTCTTGCCATCACACTCTGAATGACATGAACCAAACAGAGAAAACACAGTAACAATGAGAATGATGCAATGGCTAAAATCCAGAATTTAGAAGGAAGGTTATGGGAGAGTTGGGGTTGTAGGTGGAGGCATGATCAGAAATTTGGGTGTCTCAAAGACTGACTGCTGCTAAGTGGGTAGGATCTGTTATCCATGTCTGCGGTGATAAATCAGGAAAAGTAGCCTTTAATCAAAGAACAGAGAGTTAGGCTAGATAAAAAGGCCTATTTTCTTGCAGCAAGGTAATTATGCACTAGAACAGCTCACCAGAGGAAACAGTAGATTCTCCATCACCAGAATTCTTGAGCTACAGGATGGATGCAGATACAAACTCATCCAGCCTGGGGCTAGCAGAGGATTTGATGACCTCCAGCTCCCACTTCTAATGTTATTTTTCTGGTGTTAGGATTTGCAGAGCATATCTGAGGGGTGAACTGAGGTGAAAAGCCACCTGAACTCCGGATTGCAATAGATGTTCTTCAGGGAATATATTTTGAATGTGTCCAAGTGAAGTAGATTTTGTATTTAGGTGCCTAAGGAACTTTCAGAGTAACCTTGAGAACATCTCCAGGGTAAGGCAAGGGCAAAGATTCTCTGTGCAAAGATGTTTTGGACACAATGTTTACAGCTGAGCACAGTAATATCCATTCGCAGTGTACCGGCATGTGACAAGCAGAGAATTTTAGACTTCAGTGAAGCATGAGTAGCCAATAATAACAATTGCATAGTTTACTTATGGATGTAAATTTGCATGCGTTCCTCAGGGCCAGTAAAGCAAATAACCCAAAAAATTTTCTTTTCCCAAGACTACAACAAAATCATGGAATTTTATATTCAAAACCATACAGTTAATTCTAGATGGATAATTTCTTATCCAAGCGGTAAACATGTACAACTCAGGCTTAAATATGGTATAATTCAGGCGCAAACTCCTTTCCATACCTAAGTAAGACTAAGTATCCACAGTCTATCTGTTCCACTTTTTCTTCCTGCTCTGCTTTTTCATTAACCAGTCCAGCATTTACCCTGAGTGCTTCAGAGGCAGCTCCTCTTTTAGATTCTTCATGACTTCAACTGTCTGAATGAACAGAAACCATAATTGCCTACCAGAAACCATAATTGTTCATATCAGGATCTCCTTGAATATCTCTGTTTTCAAGTACACACATTGATGGTACATCCTTAGGTAAAACTACAGTGTTTGGAATTACATACACTTAACCACTCATCGGAGGACAGTGTCAGTAAAGATTCATGGTCTGATACATCCAGGTCTTTTTCTGTGTAACTGCCTGAGCCATTACCTGTCGACACACACTTGGGTAAAAGTGCATCTTACTAGTGGATGCAATTTTTTGTGCAAAAATACTTATATCAGTGGCACCATATGTAATGAAGACATGAAGAATACCATTTGAATGATATCCTTATTCTTCGGTGACTTTATTCATCAGAAAGTCCCATGGAATAGATATAATTAGCATTGCTAAAGTTTTGTTCCAGGGATTAAAGCCCTAATTGTCACATTACACCCCAGCCACTATGTCTAGCCCCAATCCTGTCTCTCCTTACCCCCACATTCCTTCTCTTTCCCTGGCCTTGCTTTTTCCCCAGCCACAAGCTGCAGCCCAGCCACAGAGACGGAACAGCAGCCGGCTGAGGGGAAGGGCTTCCCTGTAGGTTTGCTGGCATTGTGCAAGGGTACTTAGCAAGGCTCTGGCTTCATTCAGTTCCTTTTGCCAAGAGCCTGGTCTCTGACCATGGCACATTCTGGCACCAGGATGCTGATTTTCCCTCTATGTGTCCTTTTCACTGCTGGGTTTTTAACTCCACAAGCCACAGCTCATCCTGCACTCATGGCCATGGGTCACAGCTGTGTGTGGGTGGATGCCAGAGTGCCAGGGCAGAACAGATCTCCATCTCATTAGGATTTGTGGTCATTCCCTACTATGCAACAATGTTACTGAGACACTTGGAGAAGGGTGGTTTATTGACATATTGCAAAATCGTGTACTTTTGCTAACAGGTAGTTGAACTATTAAAGGCAATGTTCTCATTCCTGTAAACGAGCTCATGGACTTAGTCTAGAAGAAACAATGCATGTAGAGAGGAAAAGGATTCAACAATTTATTTATTTTTTTTAGTGAAGTCCTATCAGTTTGCCAAGGTTGAAGGATCATATTTATATATAGACTGGTTCTGGGAATAGACTTTGTTTGGGTTTGTGGTCACATAGGAGCAAAAACTGCTTCCCATAGGTATGTTTTCCCATCTACCCGGGTAACTTCTTTCCCTAAGTTATTTCTGAATAATCATTTTTTCATCTTTTTTTCTCTATTCTCTTCAGTCGCTGGATACTTTATTTTTCACTTACTGCAATACTTTTCATGTACATTTTGAATCTACTTCTTAAAGTCCTTAGTGATTTAATGAAATTCATATGACTTTGATTTCTTTCCAGAATTGCAGCCTAAAACATATTTCCTATCCTCTCTTTGATGTTTTGCTTTAGGGGAATGTTCTTTAGATGGACTATTCTTAAATGACACCCTCTGTGGAGACTCTATTCCTTTCTGTAAGTACATTTTAAACTCCTTAATAGTGCACTCTAATACTCACCTTTAATGTCACTCTGCTTATCACATCAAAGTGTGTCCATAGTGCTCCACTGAGGTGTAAGGAGCAGTGTGTCTGACAAACATCTGCCGGTGTGCATGTGAGTACATTTCAGTGGGGTATCTCCTGAAATCACACCCTGCTTGAAACAGAACTAACTACACTAATTTCTAAATAACCAAATTTGTCTCCAAGCTCAAAAAACGGGATCTCTTACCAAATGTCTGTCTAGATGATTAAAACTCCTCAGAGAGCCCTGTGGCAAGACACATGAAGCCTGGAGAGAACTGAGCTCCTCTGAAGCTTTGTAGACTATCTCCTGGGTGGGGGTGGCAGGGTGGAGCAGCTCTGTTAGTCAGCACTGCTTCTCTGAGCACAGGTCATACAGGCCCCTGTGCTAAACACGTGTGGTTACTGCCCTTTGTGCTGCAGTCTCACTATTTTTGAACCATAGGAAGGTCAGATATTTCAGATCAAAATCTCAATAGAGATGACTAAGTGTTTTCATAACATATGCATCCCTCAGTAGCCTGCTACCACTGTAATTCAGGCTGTTCAACCCCTAAAGACTGATTCTGAAATAGTCTCTTCCCCAGGCAAGCACCTCCCCAGTTGAAGAGTTCAGAGCACCCGGGCAAGGGCAGACTGACGAGTGTTGCTCCAAAGGCACTTTCAGGGCTGATGTGTTTGACAGTGTTTTGCTTACACTTTCTGCTGCAAATCAAGATGACACTTAGGAAATTAATATATAAAGCCCCTTTATTGAACCACTACATCCCGTTAGCAGCTCCGAGACCAGCTGTGAACACTTGCTTGCCAAAGCTTCCTACTGGCATCGTGAAAGCATGAAGCTTTTAATCAGACCACACAGAGATAATTTTTTAATCTTTTTTCCCCACACCACCTCACTTTTCCCTCCCCAGTGTGCTGGCCTTTTATTTCGTAACCCAGCAGAGATGCATTTTTAGAAAAAATGGACAAATCCATCAAATTCCAATGCCCCATTTGAAATCGTTCAAAAAATAGCATACATGAAATAAGGGTTTTCATTGTGATTTTCAGTGATTAAATATATATCAGAAGGATGTCACAGAGAGACTGCACTAAAAATTTAATGTTTGGAGGGGGAAGTACATACATATGTTCTTTAATAGAAAATTTTCCCTGCACTTTGACCACACTGCACTTATTGGTAAAGACAATTTTTCAAAAATTATTACTATTGGAGCTGTTCATAGTATTAGTTTTCATAAATTCATACGGTTATAATTAATAGGTGCCTTTCAAAGACCTAAAAGGGAAGGCATTCAATATTTCTTGTCTCTAATTTTAGTATGATCTGATTTTCCTCTGGTTGCCTTTCCAAACACCTGGGGCCAGCCATATGAGTAAATTAGATTGTGCTAAAATGCATATTAATGAAGCTCAAGCAATGATTCCCTAAAGGGACAGTAAAACTATATAAAGCTCCTTTTTTTCCCCCTCTCTTGGTTAATGTGCCTTTCAACACATTTAGATCCAAGTAAAATCATGCCATTTTGGAATAGCCAAACAACAACAACAACAACAAAACCAACAAAAAACCACAAAGAAACTCTTAAAACAAAAACTGAGAAGCATGTTTATTTGAAGTGTCTAAATGATAACTCCTTTTAGTACTTGTATTTTAGAATTATTTCCTATTAAAAATGGATTTTCTATTAATTGATTTATCCTATGAGAAAAAAATAATATCAAGACATTTGGAAAGAAGTGGCATATTTTTAAATTGCCTATGGCAATCTCTAAGTTCTCTTCTCCATTAAAAACACCCAATTGCTCATTATAATGGATAGCTGTGGAGGGCAACAAGCAATTATCACATATGACTCAGTACACAGACGGAAGAGTTTTGGAAAAGGACACAATACTAAACCCCAGTTCCTCAGGAAAGCCTGGTGGAGCTCATGGGGATTGTCTACAGCAGATATTCAGTCTGGACAAGGCGGGTGTTTTTTAAGTGGGTCATTGCTCACCATGCCTTGGTTCACATCACAGAATGGTCAAAGAGCACATGGACCTGATCCATGGAGGAGAAATTAAACTGGAAGACAGACTCAAGAGACACACTGAAAGTGCCCTGGCAGCTAATGGGCATTCAGCTCATAGAAAGAGACTATGTGAAGTCCAAAATGGAAACATCCTAAATATGTTGGCACTGGGTCCTCAGCACCACCACTTTTAAGCCAGGTAGATGCACAGGAAACTGCTTGAATGACTAAGGAAGCCCAGGTTATCATACCAGAAAAAAATTGGTTTGGTTATTAGAACAGAGGATTAGAGAGGATGTGACTCAGTGATTAACCACAGGAAGGGAACAGAACTACCAATTCACAAGACAAACTGACACAAAAACAAGTGAGTATTAATTACTTACATCCTAGAAATCAGAAGGAAGATCTAAACACAGAACTAAGAATTAGAAATAATATCTAAACAAAACTGAACTTTTGCAATGACTTTTCAGATGGAATATCATGGCTTATGAGAGCTCCAAATCTCTTTAAAACACAGGTTATGGAAGGAATTGTATAAAATTTTTTGTTTGTTAAAGTGTAGGAGGCAGAATATGAGAGTTAATCTGTTTGAAAGTGATGATTCATTTCCAAGCACTTTCAAAACACTTAACTAAGTTCTCCTTGCTGTAATCAAACCACTTTTTAAACAGGTTCAAGTAATTTTAAGTCTTTTTCAGTGTAAAAAGAGGGGGAAAATATAATATAACCTACCACTAAAAAAACTGAGCAGATGCTTAGGATGAAGAATAATGTCTCTGCTAAACTTAAATTGGATTGAATATTGATAGTGGCACATCTGTTAATTGCTTACAGCAATCACTGCATTTTTCTCTTTTTAAGTACTGCAGTACTCATTATAATGGATAACAATTTCAAACAGTGTATTTACAAATAGTGTAACGGCCAAGCAATTGCAGCTTGTGGATCTGCATGTCAATCACTACCAGTCATCAGTCCTGCCCAGTTATGTATTTATTTTTATTGCATATTGTAGAGCATATCAGGAAGAGGCAATCAAGAACAGAGACACCCAGATTCAGTGGCTACTTCTCCAAGAGTTGCCTGTCCCCCAGAGGCTTTGCCATGCATGATTTTCAATTAGAAAGAGGAGATATGTATTCAAGAAGCTTTCATATAGTTATTCAGGTTTTCATTTTCTTCTGAGCACCCCTTCAGGTCAACAATTGACAATACAGGATAAAAGCTCTGTCGGTATTTAATGAAATTTAATTATTTCATTCCACTCTTCTCTCCCACTGAAATGAAATTTTTAACTGTGGCAAAGCCTTACTTGTTACTTTAGGAACAGCATTCAATTCTACACCTATTGACGTTTCATTTTGAGGGTTTTATAATTACCATTACTTGCTCTCTTCCCCTACTGCTTATGCTGTTTCCTTCTCTCACCTCAAATATCCACCCTCTTGCTTCTCTCTTTGAAGACAATCCCAGCCTCCCCTTGCCACCATGGGTAACATTTGGAGTCTATTGTTTTCCATCACCAAGAACTGCAGGAACAAGTATCTGCTATCTGCCTCCCCTCTGCCTCCTCACTACTACTAATCTCTTGGACCTGGAAAACACGTCTGTCTTCTTCTGAGCAACTGTTCTTGAGGCAGGTATCCTGGTAGGAAGAGATCATTTGTTTTCAGTGATTCCTCTGGACACCCAGGACACTGGCAAAGTTTGGCTCACTTATGTACTATCCATCCTTGATGTGGATAAAACTGAAATTAACATTGCCTCCTCCAAGGAGTAAAGATTTTGTGAAGGTTTTGGGATCACTCATGATGAAATGGCAGAACAAAAGCCGCCCACACAAAGAATTCTCTCACCCAGAGCAGTCCATGGGCACTATGAAGGAAAATCTGCTATTTCAGTATGTTCTCCCAGGAATGAAACGTTAAATCAAATCTCACAGATTTTCCTGAGACTCTGCTCTTATTCTACAACCATAGAATGGTTTAATTAGGCTTTGAAAAATAAAAATTCCAAAAATAAATGTGTGCATATATTAATAAATGCAGAATTTCAAATGGAAAATAGTGACAAAGCGAGATTTAGCTAAGATTTTTTACTACATCTGACAGCATCTTTCTATAAAAGTAATTTCAGGTCAGTTAAACTGCTCTTGGAAAAATTAAAACTAATGCATAAAATATGCATGACCTTTAACTTCTCATCTTTTATGTTTAATTGTATGGCAAAACATTTTGCTAAAGTAATTTTGTGCAGTTAACTTTGAAGCAGTTTTATAAAGTCAATGACATGGTTTTAAAATATAGCACATGAAACGATATTTCCATCAACATGCAGCAGTTGCCATAAACAGCCTTAATTTCTAGTCTAAATTAGTGCTCTAAATATATTCAGACAAATTAATGCAATGGAAAATTATAGAACCCAAATTGTATATTTATTTATTGCAACATGTTTCACTTGCATCTCATCTGCCATTCATACAAGGTTACTTCAAGTTTAGTAATATTTTCCCTTTTCATGCTCAAATTGAGAGGGAAACATGACTCCAAATGTTCATAACTGAGTTGAAAAACATATTTTGGACTAATCTGTTCACCAATCAGCAATATTATTTCCTATATATCATACATTATAATTTCATTTAAATTGTTACTGCTGTGTTCAGCTGTTCAAGACTTTAAGTAAGTGAACAATAATTAAAATTATTTTTTCAGTTTATGTGTAGGCTGGTTTTGAAGCAGCCAGCCCTACAAAGTGAACTGAAGTGCAGAGAATCACCAGTATATGTGCAGGGTTTTTTTCACTGTCTGTCTCCTGATAACAACTTTGTAATTGGTTTTGGAGTGGCACACAGTGCAGGCAGCCTGAACTGGGGCACTACTGAGACTGCCTTCACTGAGAGGGTGTTGTATTCTTTGAGGACAGGATTTCTAATAGCAAAGAAAACCCTCTTAGATAATGATATACCATTGATCATCTCAGGTTCGGACAAGAGAAAGTAGATTACCTCCACCAGCAATTGCAAATGCTGAAAATCAAAGGTGGGGAGTGATAAAATTTGTTTCATAGTCCTAAAAAAGAGAAGGCCTCTACTTCATTACAAAGTAAGGCCTGGTTTCTATGACACAGCAGACCATACTCTAGTGTTTCAGATTATTTTAAAATTACGTTTTTTCTCTTCTTTGAGACATTGTAGCTTTTTATGAACAGAAACCTTAATTGTTCAGTATGCCACCTGTTTGACAGAAGGAAATGAGGAATAGTTACTGTCTGTGGATTTCACGTGGAGCTAGGAAAGACAATTAAATATGAAGGAAGTTATGTTTTATAACAGAAAATTAAAAGAAACCATTTATGTGCACCAGAATTAATGGTTCTCATATCAATATATCTCTTTGATATATATATATATATATTTATGTCTCACAATTGAATTATATTAGCCGCACCTTCTTTCTGGTACTTCTCAAAATGTCTCATCATACTTTGATGAGGTGTGGGGATCTGGGAGTGGGAATGGGTCCAACAGACTGAGGATCTTCTGCCTCTGCTTGTCCATGTGAGCCAAAGAGAACTGCTTTGCTCATCCCAGGGAGGAGAAGGCTTTGTGAGCAAACCATGTTGTGTGCTGGTCCCTTACAGGAACTCCTTAAACATCATTAAACTGATTGCATGCCAGGTGTGGCTAATGCTAGTTGAGCAGGTCAAAAGCTGGTAGTGAGGAGCTGAAGTAATCACAAATATGAAACTGGAATAAAAATGCAGAAATAAAGGGAATAAAATTACATATAGTAATGACAAATTAATTACAAATACAGTGGAGTCACTGCAAAATCTGCTGGCTCTTCCACATCATCTCTGTCCCTTCTTCAATTCACTTCAATGGTCCCATCATCTGATTAAAATACTCACTTTGTGTCATGTCTGACATCAAGTAGGAGGAATTTGGAAAATCCCACCCAGGTCAAGACCAGGTGCCTCCAAAATATACAGACTTGCCCTGGAAAAATTGGATTTTGAGGTTCTCAAAACCACAAAAAGCTTGGGGTAAATGACTTCAAGCCTGGGAAACCAATGGATACCTTTCTCCAATCTCTCAGAGCAGTGAATTTATGGCAAATAAATAGCTGCTGTCTAGCAACAGTGATATTAATATTCTGTCTGGGGAAGTCTCTAATGGCTGTGTGATTTATCATAAAAAGTTGGAAGAGCCATTACTGCCAGCACACAGGTCAGTCATGGGCACAAAAGAAATATTTGTATGGGCAGCATAGGGCCACCCAGCTCCAGATGTATTAAAACTCCTTTTCCAGATGCCTTAAATGCAAAAGCACAAGGAAAGCTATGTCCCATATGTTTTTCGTGCAGTGCATGGAATTAAAACCTGTAGTAGAGGAAATCTCACCTTTTCTCTGATATATGGCAACCATATATCACCAGCAGCTGTGCTATCTTGCAGGTCCTTCCAGACCAGTGCCCAGAGCCTGGACTTTGCAGCCATGGATCTTGTCAAGAAGGTCTGAGTGAGACACACTGAATCACACCACACACTTCTCCTCAGGGTCACCCTTGGTTTGGCCAGCAGCAGCAGCTGCAGGACAGGGGTTTGTGCCCAGGGAGAGGTGCAGTGCTCACCAAACCAAGGGTAGCAAGGCCCCTGACAAGAGCTAGAGCAGCACACTTTCTGTGCCTCACATGTGCATTTTGGAGGTGCCAGGCTCTGGGAAATTAGCACCCAGTGGACATTTTAACCATCAACTATGGCAGTGAAGATGACAATGAATATATTTCAATTGAATTTCCTTAGAAAGAAAAGGTGGCCATGGAGGAAAACAGAGCTGGGTTTAAACCTGAAGAAATTATTTAAAATACGTTTTTTTCAGGGTTTGCAAAAAGTCATAAAAGCAAGTACATAACCAATGTACAGCAGCTGCCATAACATTTCAGTCTCTTACACACGCCATCCTAAAGTGCTCCAGAATGTTTTTTCCTCTTAGGAAGATAAAACAAATGCACCAACATCTCTCAAATACAAAACATATTTCCCCAAAACTCCATAAAGAAAACAAACTTGAAAATGTTTTCCAGATGGAACTCTACTCAACTGTGACAGTGGGTTGACTCTGGCTGGACACCACATGTCCAGCAAAGCCTCTCTATCACTTTCCCCCTCAGCTGGACAGCTGAGAGAAAATAGAATGAAAGACTCGTGGATTGAGATAAGGAGGAGAGACCATTCTCCTTTACTGCCATGGGCAAAATCACTTGACTTGGGGAAATTAGCTTAATTTATTGACAATCAAATCAGAGCAGGATAATGAGAAATAAAACCAAATCTTTTAACACCTCCCCCACATCACTTCTTTCTTCCTGGGTTTAATTTCACTCACAATTTTTTCTCCCTCCTCCTCCACAGCAGCGTGGGGACAGGGCATGGATGTTGCCCTCAGTTCATCACGCATTTGTTCCTCCTCAGAGGGAGGACCCCTCACACTCTTCCCTGGCTCCAGGGTGGGATCCTCTCCCATGGGAGAGAGTTCTCCATGTCCTTCTCCACTGTGAGTCCTTCCCATGGGCCGCAGCTCCTCACAAAGTTCTACAGCGTGAGTCTTTCAATGGGGTGCAGTCCTTCAGGAGCAGACTGTTCCAGCATGGGTCCCCCCCAGCATCACAAGTCCTGCCAGAAACCTGCTCCAGCATGGGCTTCCCATGGACTCACAGCCTCCTTTGGGCATCCCTCTGCTCCAGTGTGGGGAGCTCTACAGGCTGCAGGTGGATCTCTGCACCATGAATCTCCATGGTGTGCCAGGGGACAGCCTGATTGACCGAGGTCTTCCCCACGGGCTGCAGGGGAATCACTGCTGTGGTGCAATTGCTATTTGGGCAGGCTTTTTGCCCCCTTAAATGTGTTATCCCAGAGGCACTACCACCATCGCCGATGGGCCCAGCCTTGGCTAAGGACAGGTCTTGTGGAGCCATGTGGCATTGGCTCTACCCAACACATGGGAAGTTTCTGGCAGCTTCTCATAGAAGCCACCCCTGTAGATCCCTGCTACTGAAACCTGGCCATGCAATAGCAATACAGGCATCTTTCCTGCCTCTCACCTCCCTGCCTCCCTACCTTACCCAAAAACAATGTCCTGGGAAAATGAGTAGTTCCTGTAGTTACTCTTGATGACTGTTGTGTTCAGGTTTTGGTGAAGTAAGGCAGAAGACATTAGAAACCACTGAATATTTGAATTAGTCTCAGCAGGTCAATTACTACAAAGATTTTCTGCTCTAGTTGCTTGCAGAGAGATGTGCACTTCTTAAAATCCCAACTATTTCCCGTTCATTTTATTTGCAAAGCAAGATATAACAATGTAAAAAAATCAGTTGAACACAGTAATTTTATTGGAGTTCACATGCTACAATGTCTATAAATACAAAGCTTCTAGCAAGACAAGCAAGCAATCCTAGAGCTGTTTTCAAAGGTATCTGCTTTTTGCAGCAATATAGGATGTGCACAAAGTCAGTTTAACAAGTTTCCTACTTGATCAATTATTTGGCCTTTCCTTTTATTATCCTGAAAGTTCGGGGTTTTTTTGGGTTTTTTTGAATTTGGTACAATCACCAGGTTTAATAAAGGGTGTATCCCTGTACTTCTGCATGTTTGAGTTTGGAGCACCATAAATCCCTGCTTTCATATCTCTGTTTCAGTGATTCCTCTCTATCCCCAGTAGTTTGTCAGGCAGGAGAAGGATGAGAAGTCAATAGAAGTTCCAGCAAATCAAAGAATAGGCTATGTCAGGTCTCCACTGCCTCCACATCCAATATTGTGTTGCAGTCCCCAGGGGACAAAGCAGAACCTTTCATATGAGAACTTGCACAGGAGAAGCTCCAGAATACCAAAAAATGGATGAAAGCCAAATAAAGTCTGTAGGCTTGAGATTCACAGGAATATGGGGAGAATGAACACCATTACACACAACCAGAGTTTCTGTATTACAAAAGGATATAGAAAATAAGATGTCTGAATAAAATTAGTTAAAACTGTACTTTAATCTTCAATAGAAAAAGACGTCCTTCAAAAATTTCCTTCCAGAAATCCTTCATCTTGTATTTATTTCCATACACTTTTTTTTTTTTTTTTGCTTTTCTTCAAATACTTTATATACACTTAAGATGCAATTAATATTTAAATTTTGTTCAGTCCCAATGAGGTACAGTGGACAGAAGCAATTCAATCAGAAACAGAGAATTATATGAAAAGCAGTGAAGGAGTGCCTCTTCATTCAGTGAGCAGAAAAATTAATATCCACAGGACAGCTGTTAAATAGGGCAGATTTTTTCATTGCTTCAATACTAAAAGCCACACTAATTTTGTACAAAGCAAGCATTATATGCTTGAGAAAGATGGGTGACAGAGCTGAAATTTGCTAAAAGGCAGCAGGGAAGAATGTGTTTTACTTATTTGTAATGAAAAATACCACAGTAAACCACTAACAGCTGTTGCTTTACTCACATTAATGACTTTTCCTTTAAAAAAAAAAAAACAAAACTGATTTTGTGAATAGAACAATACACAAAACTCCTAGCTGCAATTGAAAGGTAGGCAATGTTGAATAAGATATAATAATTAGTCAAACTTACCAGTTTATATCCCTGGTTAGAAGGAAATTATTCTACCATTAATGATCAACAATTAAGTAAATAGTAAATATTCTACCATTAATGATCAACAATTAAGTAAAAAAGTAAAGGCTAAGAAATAGCCTTCCTTAAAGACCACAGGGCCAACAGCAGGACGAGCAAAGTAGCAGAAGAGACACATGCACTCTGTAAAAGCTGCAAACCCAGAGGAGCCCTCAAAACCCAAGCCAGGAGCAGACAGGTGCATGGTGCTGGGGTGGCAGGGGCAGAGCTTGCCTGGAGTCACTTTCTGCATCTGGACAGCTCCTCCAAGCTCAGCACGGTCAAGGCTGGGACTAAAATACCAGAGAGTTACATGCCACCCTGCTTCTTGTCAGAGGAATGAAAAGTTACACCTGGAAAGTAGAAACAGGAGAAGCTCCAGGCTGGGGAGGACTTTTCCTGCATGCTGAGCAGAAATACAGGTCTGGTCAAAGCAACCAGCTTCTTTCCAAACTCTAAATGGTGAGAAATAGCTGGAACCTAAACTATTCAAATAGCTGCATCTTCTGATGCATTGCTGGGATATACCTTATCCTCAACAGGAGGGTTCTGCATAATGACACCAGCTTTATCTCCTTAGGACAAATGTCTGCAAAGAGAATTTAGAAGTACAGGCTAGCAAAAACCCTCTCCACAGCTCCAACGCAGACTGGGGTAAAACCACCTTTTTCCCATGGGCCCCAAAACTTCTTGCAACATCGAGGTCATGTAACAACCAACGCAACACCACATCTAAACTCTCCTCCCTCAAAGGGAGGACCAAATTTTTAGTTTGGTGTAACAAGAAGTTTTATAATTAGTTTGAGCTGGGAGCAGAAATATGGCCTATTGTTTCTCATCATCTAATCGATGCTCCTGCCAGTTGAGGGCATTAAAATTATAACGTATCTGCCTTGTACTTGCATCAAAATATGAAGAAGACATCAGCAGGAAAAAACTTATATTCTTCTCCATAGTACACTAGATCAAATTTCCTATATTATGGAAAAACCACTCATATTTGCACAAAATCCACCAGAACACAAAAAATAAATTAAAAATTAGATTTTCCTCCCAAGCCTAAAATGCAATATGGAAAAACAGGTGGGGGAAAGTTGGTAGAGAACATTTACATGAAGTACTTTTTCTCAGAAAAGTGACAGAAATTTAAAATAACATTTGAAATTTTACTCTTAGAGTTGCACTTCAGTATATCACCCATTTTGGCATACTAATTATAGAAAGACAAGTTATTTTAATTTAGGCTTGCATATGAAAATTTCTATAAAATATACAGATGTAACACCCTGATGTTTTACACTTTACACTTTATAGGATGGTTGGCTTTGTGTACAGTGATGACATCATATACAACACTTCTATTCAAGTGGTTAGTAATAATAACAAAGCCTATATATCCTCAATTCTAATGTTGTTTGATAACACAGTTTGTTTAAAGGTTGTTTTAAAACTTTATAATGAATCTACATAGAGATAGTGTGCTGCCAAAGAAAAATGGATATGGGTTTCTTCTGTATCAACACTGTAAAATTGTGTCTCTTACTAAATCCCATTTCTGGACCACATAAGCATTTTACTTACTTACAGGTCATTGATAATGACACTTTCTGCTTCTCATTTTGCTATTGTAGGGATATATAAACAGGAAAAAACCTTTTCTTAAGTACATTTTGTGTACCAATTTAAAGATGTATATGCTCTTAGCAATGTTTTTTGCAATCAGCAATTACAGTGCTGATAATACTGGTAAATAATATGTATATTTCTTGCTCTTCTACTAGAGATTATTTTTCATTAACAAGTAACTACTAGAAAAATTTCATTTTTTTCATGTTTCTTAACCAGTTTGTGGAATAATGCAGCCATGCTGCCACCTATTAATTTTTATACCGCAATGGAAATAGAAAAAAAATGTTACCGTTTTTAACAGGTAAGGAAAAACACCTCACAATAAAAACCAAATCTATAAAACTCTGGATGCAGCTTC
Organism: Erpornis zantholeuca; assembly: GCA_013400515.1. NCBI lineage: Eukaryota > Metazoa > Chordata > Aves > Passeriformes > Timaliidae > Erpornis > Erpornis zantholeuca. Next base: position 306,584 of record VZTN01014878.1, read on the forward strand.
AACACTGTGAAACCACTAGCCTTTTTTGACAGTTTTACAGCTGAAATACAAGTGAGAAAAGGGAGCATGACACCTACAAGTAAGCAAGGGAAGATAATGTAAGGAAAGATAGCTGATGATTACCATGTAATCATGGTTGTCAAAAAGGAGAAGATTTCACATGCAGATTTCTGTTGACTGAAAGACTCAGTGAAGGCTCATTTCAGTCCCAGCCAACGGGATCTGTAAGGAGGAAGAAACCACATGTAACACTGCCTGTGTTCCCTGTTAGAGCAGAATTGCTGCTAAGCAGGAAAGGACAGAAAATTTCAGTGTGGCCCCCCAAACCCCTTTCTCATTCTGAGTGCACTGAGTGCAGACCCAGCTGGTGTTCCACACAGCACAGCTGGATGTGGAGGACAGAAGGACACTGCTGCAGGGGGCTCTTCACACACAGAACAGGAGTGGCTCTAGGAAGCAGGTGTTTCTCCTTGCCAGGGAGGTACCAGCACAGCTTAATCTGCTCCGTGCTTCAGCTGGCTGGTGCCGGGGGGCTCTGAAACCTAATGCCCACCTAAACCAGGCCCCTGACACACAGAGTGCATATGGAGATAACCCAACCTAGCTGGAGGTAGCCAAACAGAACAGCTAAGGCACCTTTCCAGAGCCAACAAGTCATAACTCACCTCACAGTCCTTCTGTTCCCATAAATACATTTATGGAACTTTTAACTTTCATTTGTGAGGTAAACTTGTAGATTTACTTCATTTGCAAAAAAACCTGATAAACTCCAAACCCTTTCAAAAGATTTCTAGGATGATTATCTGAAAACACATAAACTATAATTTTACTGCTCTAATACCTTCTCTCTTATGTGTCATACACAAATTATCTCTGGATAATTTTTATATAAGTTAAACAGAACCAGCTATATTTGTATACCAAAATGTATCCCTTTGATGTATCCCTGTTGAGTTTCATTGTACTTCTCATGAGCTGGGAGAAACTAGAAACAAGGATATGTCTTTTTTAGAATAAGGATCAGCATATTTATTATGACTGGAATGAATATTCAAAGTGCCTGTTACCCATGATATAACATTTAGTTTCAATAAAATACATGAGGTTACCTAAGTGCATTAAAAACCATCAACACAGATCCAAGAGTGGGAGAAGCCTGAGCTGAAGAGGTATGTCAACAGTTGTTTATTAATTACTGAGAAAACAGAACAATTCAACTCCAGAAACATCAGATTTCTATGCTGACAAAACCAACCCAAACTGTAAACCAGAAAAATTCAGTTCAAGCTTGAGAAAAGTATCAAAGTTCCAAAAACTGATTTCAGAAAATTTTAGTTAGATGGGTGATGGCAAAAATAAATTAAATGTTTGAAGGGAGAGTCTGACTGAACAGCCTTCTCCCAGTTACTTCTAGCTAGCCAGGCATTCTGGCAAACTGGTATCTGCTAGAATCAGATGTAAAATATGTTAATTCTAGAATTAATTTTCTACGCAAGCTGAGGGGAATCTGAGGGGTAAAATAAATTTTACACTACCCTTATCAACCAGTCATTCTTATTACGGCACAAAGCAATTTAGGTGATAGGCTGAAAATTGGTCAGGGCAGAATGCAGATAAGACCCAATTAAAACAAAAAGCAATTTGAGTTTACTGAATAATCTATAAGAGCAAATGACATAAAAGCTAGAGAAAATTACATGTAGGTTTTGCTTTCAGTGCACAACTGGAAGCACTGACAGAAAACAAACAAAACATTACCAAATAATTAGAGTGGGGTAACTTCACCTTCAGTCTTCAATCATGAAGGATAGAAAAGGTATTAGCTATTTAAATAGGTTTCTGTATTAAACCAGCTGGTTTTTGTTAAACAGAGGAAAGCTAGGAGAAATCAAAATGCATGAAATGACCCAAACCCAAGACATCAGAGAACAGATCTTATAGCACTTATGCCAGCAGCACTCCTGAAAAAATAAGTGTACATATGTCTGGCCCCAAGTCCTAACCCCACTCCGGAGTAGAGGGTGCTGGTTTTCCTCATCTTCCCTTAATCCTTAGCTCTGGCCATCTCCTTTCACCTTCTCTCTGGCAGAGGCCACACTGGAGCCTTCCAGCAGGGAGTGTTTGCATGGGGGCCACTCCTGCAGCCTTGGGAGTCCTGTGGGAGCCCCAACTGATATGAGTTCCCCCAAGTTAAACACAAAAAATTGTAACTTTTTTTTTAACTGGAGGATTTAGTCACATCCATACTTGGATGCGCTGGCTCTTGTGTATCTTTTCTGAGGCAACAAGAAACAGGGACAATAAAATGAAGGTGACTTCTACAAAGACACTGATTTCAAGCCTTACCTGCCACCATCAGAGCACATAACCATTTCATTAATGTCTTTGCTCCATCGCCATTAACATTGCCAGTGACAGTGTGAAATACAGTATCCCAATTCATCAGCTATGTACAAAGTTATGAAAGCATATTAATATTATTGTTTTGGCATATACATTTCACAATATTCAAAGTAAACTCTGAGTGCTCAATGGGCAGTCATTGGAACTGCCAAAGGCACTTTGGTGCCTTGGCTATTAGCTCAGAGGATAACTTCATAAGTTTGATTGCAAGTCAAGCTAGGAGTTATTCTTCAGACCTGTACAAATATTGTACCACCATAGCACAAGCAAACGTTTTCTCATCCAGCATAGAGTCTGCAGGCATAAATATGACCCAGAGGGTTCTTTTGAACTTGCAAGACTGAAGCATGACCAGAGAGAAAACAGAACAGGCTTTTTTTTCTCCACAGTTCTGTAAACAAGTTCTAATAATTTAACTACTAGGTAATAAATTGCTGTAAGTGAGTAAGGATCAAACTGAAAACACACAGAAAATTATAATTTGTAACAGGATTATCAGTGGCTGATTTATCTTTGAATATACATTAGAGTAAAATTACACCAACAGAATTCCTTAATGTTAACATTTTGGTACCTATTTCTCATGGGAAAGAAGCCATATTATTATTGCAGTACTTAGTAGAATATTCACTGAAGTTACTTATTTAATTTCTATTTTAGGTAGGTCTTCCCTTACCAGGAAGAAAAAACAACAGACCAGTAGGAAATGCTTATTAGGGCCCGGGGCTTTTTGGAAAGAAATACAACGTGTGAAAGTAATTTAATCTCTTTCTGCTTTGAAATATGTTGCCAACAGATTGTGATTTTCTTCAACGCATTATACAAAACTATTCAAGGATTCATTTCAACAATAATTGACATCCTGAACCTCATTAGTAAGTAGTTTGCTGCCAGTAGTCAGTATTAAAAATGAACTATTTCAGTAGATTAGTCATGTTGCTTCGTTGGGCTTTTTTTCAAACCTTGATTGCACTGATGTAAATCAGACAATAAATTTACCCCTGTGAGGACAGGAATTCAGTACTGTGTTTCACCAATATTTTGCAATATTCAGTTATTCTCCATTTTGGCAATAACTCTTACTAGCTAACTCAGTTGCTAGCCCTGCAGAATGAAACCAGCAAAAGAGTATGAAAATAGGCTACATGAGTTTGTTATCAAAGGGGGTAGCTGGAGCATCAGCCAATCTTTATTCACTGTAGAGTCAAATTCATTTTTTGGTGTTTTTTTTCACATTGTGTATTCATTTACATGAACATCATGGAGGTTTGTACAAGTGACTGTTGGTACAAGTGACTGCAGTGGTAGAGAAGGCAATACAAGGTTTCTCCACTTGCAGACCAGAGAAGTGTTATCAAAAGCAGAGCGGGGCTTTACAGTTAAAGTTTCAGTGACAAATAAGGTAACTCAATGGAAACAGAAGCTCTCCAAGAGCAGCATATTCCATAAAATCATATTTAGCTTCTTTACTTCTATAGATGTAACTTCTAGAGAACCGTGCTGTGCTGGCTTTTCTTCAGAAGGAGGGAGGGAGCTGCAGCACTTCACTTTCCGTGCTGCTGTGGCTTCAAAGAGCCCATTAAGGGCACAGAGCTCTGCTTTGATAGCAGTGACTCATTCTTGAAGATGGGTAGACAATGGTCTGCCCTTCAGGTCATACAAGTGGCATCCCTCTGGATCACAAAGACAGACCTGCCCTATGTCAGACTCCGGGAAATTGAACTCTGCAGCTTCTATTATACATTGCAATTTTGCTCCTTACAAAGTCTGCTATCTCACTAAAACAAGCCTCAGCATCCCAAAAGTCACATCAGTAGCATAAGACTTAATAGGCTCGGTGAATGCACTGCCCATACAGGAGCTGTTTATGGGCTGACAAACACAAATCCAAAATGTACCACAGGATTATGTTTAGGCTGTGGTTTATACAACTCCAGAGCTAACAGTTTCCATCCTCTCTCTTCCTTAAAACATTTGGGGGGAAAAAAAGTGATAGGAATTTGCTTGATATTTAATTGTGTTGTTGTTTTGTTGGTTATTTTTTTGCATTATCACAACCATTCAGTCATGAAGACGTAGTAATCTTTATCTGCAGAAGGAGGGTTCCCACATTTTAGTAGGCCTCCTTGTAACTATGTACTACTCTGTACTCCAGGTCAGTTGTGATCTGAAGTTCACAAAAATGAACAGGATGGGGTCATGTAGCAAAAATTTTACATAACATTTCCCTTATGATTTCTAGAAGAAATCAACAAAGTTGATTTCTCAACAAAGAGCTGTGAAGCCGACAGCAATCTATCAGTCCTTACTGTTCCTTTCTGCTAAGCAGTTTTCTTTTTCTGTTACTCTCTGTACTGGAAGACAGCAGTTAGATTTTGAGACATCTAAACACTGATGCTACACCAGGCTGTTACAAGAATTACAGCTGTTCTGCAAAAGAGGGTGTCTCCCCATTCATCACCCAGCCCCTCATTGTGGAAAGTCAGAGCTGCAGATTGGATTTCAGCTTCTTATGACATGACTATGCTGGCCCTCCCACAGGCTGCAAGGACCTGACCTTTCAAAAGTAAAAATAGAAAACTGAATTCCCTGGAGAGAGAATAAAGCTAGAATTTGAGGCAGATATTTACTTTGTTTTGTTATCAATTGAATAGATTCCTTAGACTACATATGCCCTTCAAACTCTCTTAAATTAATAACGTTAAAATCTTAATTGGTAACCAGCCCATTCTACTTCCCCCAGACAATTACAACAATAGAATTAGACTCAGGTAACTCAATTAGACATCAGCCTAACCCAGCACTCTCCAAGAGGTCTCTAAGCAAAACTCTCCATGAGTGTGATGAAAACAGCATTAGGATTGCTTTGCTGAGGTCAAATTGCATAAGCTTTCAATAGTCATTGAAGGCAAAATGGTGCCTTGTTGTTTACTCTATAAACCTCTTCACTTGGCACTTGAATCTCTCATCCATTCTCACACAGAAATTCTGCTGATCTGCTAGGTGCAGTATGAGGTTGACCTTGTGCTTTTTCCCCTTCAGTCCTGCTTCTTTCCCAGACAACACTACTTCAGACACTCATGTGAAGCCAAAGGGGCCAGCAATCCTGAGCCATGCTTCAGCAATCTGCCCTGCCTTTCCCCTTGTGCACATCCCCCCTTTGCACTTGAAAGCAGAAGCAGGGCTTTCCCTTACATATGAACACATCATGAACATGAAGGAGGTGTGTAAAAGAAGGGCAGCCCCAAACATCTGTATAAGCAAGGCCTCAGACCTCATTCTGAGTAAACTCGTGGCCATTTTAAAATCGATCCTTAGTCACTTGCCTCTAAAGGGAGCCCAAGATAAAGCACAGAATCATCAGTGCAGTACACTGGAGAGGCAGGTGCCTCCATCCAGCCACCCTGTTCTCTGAAAACTTGATGTGTTGCATGTTAGTTTGCATTCACTAGCTAAAACCCTGTGACTCTGCTATTGAACAAGAATTTTCTTGTCCTGGGTAAGCTCCCCACCCCTGTGTTATCACCCTAGACTCACAGCTATCTGCTCTACAAACACATGATGACTGTGCTCCTTGCTCCCTGGTATCCCACGGCTGCAGAAGGGGTGGGAGGTGCCTCCCCTGGTGAAAGAGGCAGTAATCAGTGCAGTTTTCCAGGCTAAGAAAGCTGATGGCCTGGGCTTGCTCCCCTTCTCTGGGCAACTGCTCCACCTGCTCAGCTGTTATGCAGAAAGTGGGAAGCACACCCAGACAGAAGGCAAGGCTTCTAAAATTATGTGTGTTTGCAGACATCCAAAAATGGGTTGGACCTCTTGATACAGGTTCACAACCTCTTTTTTTGAGGCTAGACATTAACACTCCAAAAAGGAGCAAATGTTCCAACATAACTCTGTACTCAACATTCCCCACCACTAACTCAGAGGAGATTCCTCTTGCACAAGGAGGGGTTCAAACTCCCTCTCAGGCAGTTAGTTTTTCCCATTGCCTGTATGAGGAGCCCATATGCTATAATATGTGATGGCAATTTACTCCAAGCACTTAGAATTTGAGCATCTGATTCATGGGTATTAAGCCTTTTATTATATCTGCTCACCATCAGTAACTTACTGACATAAGCAAAATTGATATCCACAAGGGTTGAAAGGATTGACAGAAACCTACATTACAGATTTGCACCAGATGAACCACATTGATTTTTAAATTCACTTGATTAAATGGGTGTACTTTTTCAAGACTGATTCATTTAGCAATTTCTCCCTTTAAGGTTTCACTGGTATTTCACATACACTGACTAATTACTTTTCAGAACACTGTGTACTTTGTTCTGTGCTTCTGTGGACTTTAGTGACTTCTGCACAGTCACTAAGTCTGGGTAAAGCGGGTATAAAGTGCTATTCTGCTTGACAGTATTTCATAGCACTCTGCAGGGGTGTGTGAGGGATCACAAAAGGGGCAAGAGAGTGTCTGACAACTGCGGTTGGAGGTGGAGCTGCAGACAGTGAGAAAATACATTGCCAAAGCCTTCCCAGGTGGTGGGGTCGTCATACTGGCTCTGTAGGGTGAGAAAAGCAAAATCACAGTGGGAACAGAATCTAGAGGTGCTTGAGCCCTTGCTATTGAGAGCACAGAGGAGGGGGAAAGGGAAGAAATGCAGTCCTTCACCACTTGCCCACTCCACCACTGCTGTGCCATAGGGCACAGAACTGTCTCCAGGACACCTGTAGGACTTGTGACAGCTACAGATGACAAGTGATGATTAAATACCTGTTCTTCCCCTTTTCAGTGTTGGGGTGTGGGCTACTTTTCCAGCCTCTTACCCTCACTCCCCATATCTGGGGTGAATTACAGGAGACGTAGGATTTTCTTGTTCGGACTCCCTTGTTTATTAATTCTTATCTATGTTACAGTCTTAGAAGCTATGAGTTCTGCTAACAAGGTGGAACAAGGCTATGTAATGAGGATAATGACATTTCTCTGGCTCTGCAAAGATTTTTCAAGGTCAATTTATCCAATAATGAAGTGACACCTAAATTGTTTTTATTTCTAACCCAGTATCCAAAACTCTAAGTTCAGCAGTGCAGATTTTCTTCTCCAATTATAAGATGCCATCTAAACCCATCAAGAAGAAGGAAGAAGAAAGTGAAAAAGAAGTACCTAGCCACTACCCTAAAACTCCATCTTGGTATATATGTATTACTATATTTTAAACACCTTAGATCTCAAATATTTTCACCCTGTGACACCACACTTTCTACTCAAACTACACACGAGTGATTTTAATGCTATCACTCAATTTTGGAAGCCTATATCAAGGCCTCAGATCAAATGTAGTGTTTTCTTGTGGAACAGTGCCTTTCAGCACAGAGAATTTAAAATTCTCAGCTTACAGGGTTTCAATATTTCAGCATTCTTTTTATGCTAAACTCTTGAACTCTCTGCTCTACTACTGTGCCTGGGGTTTACTTCCTCCCATTTCTTAACTTCATAAGCCTTTTTTGTGCAGCTATGTCTAAGGTTTTCATAGCTTGCTTTTTTTCTTCCCATGCCTCCTTCATGTACAAGTGGATTTCAGTATAAAAGTCTGCCAAGTCTTCAAAAATCTGCTGAACATTTTACTCCACAGTGAAGTGCACATCAGTATAAAAGTCTGCAAAGTCTTCTAAAACCTCCTAAAACTTCTCCTCCACAGCACTGCCCACAGAACTTGGTCAGGCAGCAGGTTTGGCTGGGAGTGACATCATTGTCCATTATGCTCACTGCCAGCTTGTGCTCCCTGCTCCTTTTTCACTTCTGTGCTGTGCTTTAGTTTACACATGAACTGTTTATTTCATGGGACAGCAGCTGAATTTATGTTCACAGAATCATACAGTTTTAAGGTATCTACAGCTATGAAATATCTGGTTTTACCATCCACTGTTTCCTTTTGCAAAAGGAGTGTACTCAGATGTTCAGGTGCTCTGCTTCAGAGGAAAACAGGGCATGTGGAACAGTGTCAAAGTATGTTTGTAATGGACAGTTAGTCCAACTGAGAACTCACTTAGGCTGTGCCTGCTTGGACAGGCATTGAGATTGGCATTCACTACCCTCATGATTACCCCAGTGGCAGAAGAACATAGGATACAGCTCTGTAAGAGCTGACATAGCTGGACATGAGCCAGCACATCTCTGGCTTTAGCATATACGTGCTTGTCTACCATGGGCAGAGTAACTACCCCAGACAGGGCTCCAACAAAGATGTTCAGATCTCCGAATTAATCCAAGTTATGGTAGATATATGCTGCCCTAAACTGACCATCTCATTAAAATCAATGCATCATACTAATATATTTATCTAATACCAGTAGTCTTATGCTGCCAATGCTGTCATGAGCAGGAGGGAGAAAGCTTGTGGTCAAAAGAAGCCCCATAGAAGTGTGTACAGAGGGAATCTTATTTCTTAAACATCATGACTTTGCTTATTGTAGTGGTTAAATCACATGCCCCATAATGACAAGAGAAGCAAAACTGGGACAAAACCTCCCCAGAGATACGTCTCCAAAGCACTGAGATATTCTTTTGCACTCTGTTGCAGCATAGGAAACCTGGCTGATGTGCCTGACATTAGCACCAGCTCACTCAAGCACACACAAGAGGAGTCTGGTGTCCCTAAGCCTTCCCAAGCCAGACTGCTCATTTCAGAAGTGACCTTTGAGGTCCAGTTACTCTCCCGCTTTGGAGTTGCTAGAAATGCCAAAATTCACTTCAGGTGTGTTTCCAGATCTTCTCATAATGTTCTGTTCTTAACAGACAAAGAGCTCTCTGAAAAATTCATTTCAGTTTTCTTCCATGTATCCAGGCAGTGCTGGAAGGGCAGTTTATAGTTACAACTCCTCTGTTACTGAAGGCAGCTTGAAACCAATTTTGAAATTTCCAGGGCTGTTAGTGCCACCTCATGCTCCCTGCTAAAGCTGCAGCAGGCACTTGCAAATGTACATAACCTCTGTTCTGGCCAGTCCATGGCTCAGCCAAAAGGAATAAACACTAACAGCTCAGTGAAGGAGAGATGCGTGCCAAGACCAGCTCCAACTGGACTCTGCTGGTGACTGAAGGAATGAAGTTCCTGTTCCAGAGTCCTGAGCTACACAACAAGATATCTGACCAAAGTGGGATGATGTAATACTTACAGAACAATGTAAACCCTTGTTGTACTCTAATAACTGACTGTAACATTGACGGATAAGATGTGAATCATAGTGGAAATAAGCATTTCTAAATCGTTACAAACTCTGAGCAATAGAAAGAAAGGTAAGAAAGGTCATGCCTGACCTCAAAGAGACGATGTACAGAGACAAGGGCTTTTCAAGGTAATGTAGCTTGAAAGGATGGGAAAGAGAGGAAGTGGACAAGGTAAAAAAGTATGAAAATTTAACTAAGAAAGGAAAAAAGCAAAGAATAGGAAAGTCTTTTCAGAGGGAAAAATTACAAATTAAAAAAACACAAAATGCTGAGGAAAGTCAACCCACTCAAATTAAAAAAAACAAACAGACAAACAAACAAAAAAAAAAAAACACAAAACAAAAAAAAACCCAACCCAAACCAAACCAAAAAACAAACCAGCATAAATAAAAATGACAGAAATAAAAAGCTCCCCAAACATTTGCAAGCAGTTTTCCCACAATACTCTTGGTTCTTCCTGTTAACACTTTGTGTTCATTCCTAATGTACTTTTAAAATCACAAGACCCGGTTAATCAAATATGGGTAATATAGATGTCCTCCTTGCTAAAAAGCCCAGGAAAAATACTATATGAGTTCTAGAATAGGACTGGTATCTGCTTTTCCCATTAGTCTCACAAATTTGAAGAGTAAATGAATATTATTTCAATATATAATGCTTTTATTCTCTTATTCCCAACCAATCATCCATTAGAATTCCTGATATGCTTTGTCAGATACCACTCTTTTGAGTTGAAAACACGTGATAAAAGAAGACACCCATAACATTTAAATAATCACTGTGTGATTAATCTCAATTTGAGGTTTTTCTTTATGATTGACAAGGTTAACACTTCCACCATCCCTCCTCTTTGTTCATATTCTGATTGGACTAATGACTTTGACATGACATAGACTT
>VZTN01014879.1:7165-141543 GCA_013400515.1 Erpornis zantholeuca
TGCATGAGGAATAAAAATCTAAAAGCCTCAGAGCAGCAGCTTCTGCATTAGGTTCTCTGTCAAAAGCAAGCAAAGAGATTTGAAAATATTGACTATGGTACAAATATTTGTAGGATCTGCACTGCAAATTGTACCATCACCTACTTGAACAGATTGCTGTAGATATGGCAAGTGACACCACTGATGTGTTGGGTCCTGTGCTCTGCCAGGAGGACAATTTAGGGTAATTTGGGAGAAAAAACATCTAAGAGACTGTTACTTTCCTGCCAGCTAAGAGTCCTGTGCATGTTTGTCTTCTGCTTCTGCCCTCACCTCTGAAGCTCCTGACTGAGGATGCACTGGGCTCCCTTGGAGCTCCCTACATCCACGAGATCTCATTAAATCCTTCCATGCTGAAGCAAAGAGTGCTGGGCTGGCATTTTCCTTTGTGTTCCACCCACCATACCTGAATTCCTTTGCAGCTACAGCTACTGGTGAAACACCCAAAATTCTGTCCTATCACATCACTGGCAATGCAAAAATGAGGTTTTATTTGTACCTATTTTCCTTTAGGCTCTAAGCACAAGTGTAAAGCACTGTATAATCTGACATACCCACCATTATGCAAGATTTATTCATTTTAGTCCTGTGCTTTCCTGGCCTTTCTCTATGCTCCTTTCTTTGCATCCAATAACACATTAAGAATAGATATTATTTCTTTTTTATATGTTAACAAGGCAGTTTGCTCAAGAAAGCCTTATTTATTATTTGGCTCTGTAGTTCTAGGATAATACAAACCAAAAAAATAATAAAATCTAATAATAATAGTAATGAAAATAACAATAGAATATTGCCAGCAGAAAAGTAGACATGGAAGAAAAACAAAGCATGCATCCTTGACTACACAAATACAAAATTAATGTGCAAATACATTCATAAATTAAAGCATTGAATTCTGCTTGTTGTTATTTTTGAAGATGAATTATTTTCTTTCTGTGTTGTACTGAATTATATCTCAGTCTTATGAGAATTCCATGCAAAAATGTTCATTCAACTTTCAAGTTTCATGAGTTTTAGCACAAGTAATCATTGGAACTACTATTCTTATTATACAACACAGATTATTTTTTCTTCTTTAAAAATGTTGATAATCTGAATATAAATAAAGGAAAAAGTAAGTACGTCATATTTAGTAAATAGTGAATAGAAAAAAAGAATAGTTTGTTAATCCATCCTTGACTGAAATAATTGGAAAAATGCTTAGGAATAACAATCAGAATTAAGAAAAATCAGAAATTCAGTGTAACTGATTTCCAGAACCTAAAAGGGCTAAACTTCCCAGGGTACCTTTTCAGATCCACATTTTTGTCGAGTCTGCCAGATCTCTGGCAGCTTCACCAGCTGACTCTGCTTTGTGAGTAAGATCCAAACCCACCTTTCTGCTCTCGAGCTAACCATCATTTTCACAAACTTAAATTGCAGCCTGTGCTACATAAGGAAGGCTCCTACTTCACATGGACAGAAGTGGAAATTGTAAAGTCATCAAGCACAGTGCACTTTACCAACGCAAAGCTACTTCAGAAACACCTCTGCTAAACACCTGACCTACTGTGAAAATGCACAGTATTCAGCAGCCTTTAAAATTTTCCATTTGTCACCCACAGTGAAGAAAGGAGGAGGTGAAGTGCTTCTCTACTAGACTGGAGCACAAAAAAAAAAAAAAAGCCCCAGTGAGACAATGTATTTTAACTCCTCTAAAGGCGTTTTGATAATGTTCCAGAAAGGCACCCTGGGGCTTCTTCCCCTGTTGATCAATGCACCCCATTTCCACAGTGATATTTAATCGCTCCCTAATGAGACCAGGAGGAGGCTCTAAATATAACCACCAAGAAAAATGCTCTGAAGAACTAGGACCCACACTTTCCATTACTTTCACGCAGAAAACTGTGATGAACATCAGGGTTTGCTCATTTAGCAAAATCTGAGCCACCCCATCCCACAGAGGGAGAGAGAGCAGAGAAGTGGAAGCCTAAAGATGGGTCACTACCATGAAGGACATTACAATGCCATTGAGCTTGTGAGGTTAAACCCAAAAACTATGAACAGTTAAAGGCCAAAATGGCTTTAAACTACACCAGATTACACCATCAATTTGGAGGAAATAGTTGGTTTAGAAAAAGAGTCCAAAGAATTTCAGTTAACTGCTTGCACAGTGGGCTATCAAGTGACCTGCAGAGTCTCAGCAAGAACATATTGGAATAAATGGAGATTGAATCATTTTCATGAATGAAAAGCGAAAAGCCCCCTCAGTGAAGAGAAAAAAAGAAAAATTGGGGAAAAACAAACCAGGATCATCAGCCAACTCTCTTTTCTCTAATATTTAAGATAGAAAAGGAAGCATGTCAAACAAAAATAAGGCCAAACATACATTTAGTTTCTCAAGAAATGCTTGAGTTCTGCATGGAAATGTACTTACATAAATACTCAAGCTGTAAACATTCACAGGACTCATGCAAATATGCTTGTTCAGAATCTTCAGGCTAGAAAACAAATTGTACAACTCATGCTCGTGTCCAGGTGAAGTTGCAGCTCCCTGTTCAGGGACCAGCAATGATCCAGACTAAGAGAATAAGCACTGGACAGTGACCAGGAGTTCACAGACAGACAAGATTCAGAAAAGTCTGTTAGAAAGCAACCAATGTGCCAAAATCAGAAACAGCAGTGCAACACAGAAAGTTTTGAAAGAAAAAGTGAGTACCCATCACGAGCTGTATTGCAGAGAATGTTTCTGACATTCCAGCAGGAATACTTCTGCAAGTGTTTATCGACATAAGCATTTCCAGCACTTTCCCTTCCTGCTGTGTCTGACCCCTGGCTGCAAAAGAGCTCCAACCTTCAGCCCACAGAAGCCACCCAAGCTGCTCATCCTCTACAGTGCTCCTTTCCTGGCACTGAGAAAACACTTCATGGGCATCACCAAAGAGCAAGAAACAAGACCAAAAGGCTGAGGCCAGTTGGGACTGTGGCTGATTTAGTAAAGAGTATGAAAATGTTTTCTTTGTGAGTTTTTAAGTTGAGCAGGATGAAGTTAGAGCAGTTAGAAGGAGCAGCACTACAGAGCACAACCTAAACCTGTCTGATTTCAGAAGTGTTTGTTACAAGGGTGACAAGGAAAGAGAAGTTTCACAGGTGGTGGGAAAGATAAGGGAAGAAAAATTTAGTTGGGCTGTTGATGGAAAAGTTAGAAAATGACAGGGGACCAAATTACAATCTGTTGTAAACAACTGTTCCACTGCATTTTCCCAGCTGCCACCAGCAGACATTCTGTCCCCGAGCTGGAAAAGGTGCTTTGGATGGAGTGGAGTGGGGTGGCTGAGAATCACAGAGGAGAGAGGCAACACGGGAGAAATAACCACTGAAAAATATAGTCTTATCTAATTCTGCAAACTGAGTTTAAGCAGGGAACACAGATCTCCAGGATGACAAAAGTACAACACCAAAATGTAATTAAAAAAATTGGAACATCAAGAAATGCCTTCATACTGTGCAGCTTTTCCTCCAGAAATTTTTAAAGATAATTTGTCACTTTTTACAAATGTCAAGAAAACTTTGTCTGCAACATCTTTGAATTTATTGCCAAAACTGTCATAGAAACAGCACTAGCAGTTTGATCCAAAGGTCACCAAAGTCAGTAGGAAGAGCAGCACTTTTTTCACAGGGATTTGGATGAAGCAAAAATAAACCCTGTTCATATTTCAATATGGAATAAATAAAATTCAACAGAGAATTATAAGAACAAAGGGGAAAATTAAAATCACTGGGTTACTTTTTCCTCTGCCCTAACAACAGCTTTTTTCAGAAGAGAGAGAAAGGCAAATTTCCTTTCAGTGCAGCCTATTTAAGCACTGCAAAGATTACACTCTCAATAATCCTATGCCTTTCCTTTATTAAATAGTCCTGCTTTGAGCTACTTCTGTGCTTCTCTTGGGATGGCCTAGAGCATATAATTGGATCCACTTCATATGGAGAAAAGAGCCTGTTAACCAGCAGTTGCAACAGCAGATGCTTGTTCACTCGTGAAAATAAAGACAGAAAGTTTCCATCAATCATTTAAAACTCTAAACACACAGGCTGGGTTTGCTCTCGGCAGCTTTGCTGTGCATGCAGTCGATTTTTCCCTTTCTAAACCCAGTACCCAGGCTTTCAAAAAATAATTCATTGCCCTTAAATAATGGTGTAACAGTTAATGAGAATCACAAAAGCCCTCCCTGGCTGTTGGCAGTGCTGCCTTTGCTGCCTGTCACTGCAGGAATTGTACCTTGGAACAGGTTAGGACAATGCACCATCCAAATGAAAGCCCTTGGTGATGTATGGATCAAGATGGGACTCTCCAAAAAAGAGATGGGTTCAAAATTCAGCCAGCTTTTATTTGACTATGCAGAGGGGGAAAGGACTTCCAAAGAGAAGAGATATTGAACATGGCATGCCACATCTCGCTTTTGGCAGTGATCAGAGCAAACTGGGGCAAAGTCATGATCCTGCTGAAAGACTGCTGCCCTCTGCAAAAGGCAAAACTGTTTCTTTCCTTGGTTCCCACATGGATACATGCAGTCCTCTGCTCTCACATGGCCAAGATACACAGGGCTAATAATGAATTTCAGGGCAAAATCACTTGCAAAGGGAACTCATCTGCCTGAGGACTTCCAAATGAGCAATACAGTTATGCTAATGATCAGCTTTTTTCCTCCTTTTTTCCCCAGCTTCTCTGCCTTTATTAACTCACAAGGCTTCTTTACACCCCAGATAAGGGATTAAATTAGAATAAAACATGTTTACGTGATAGATAATGCACTGCTTAAAAGAGGCAATCTCTTACTGTGCTGCACCACAGCACTTCAGGTCCAGGACCAACACCCAGGAGCTGGGATGTCTCATCAGTGTAGCAGGGTCATGGCTTTGCTAACCAGCCAGCTCACAGGGGCTGCAAAATGACCACATTCACACCTGCAAATCCCTGAAGCTGATAGGCTTAAAATAGCAGCCAAATTACCCAGATGATGAGAGATTTGGTGTGCTGTATTTGGGGAACAGACATGAAAGCATGCAACCAATCTTTAAACATAAAGGGGTGGCTTTATTTATAGAAACCACCTTTTCCTTAATCCAATATGTTGCATAAGGGATCCAGACTTCACAGCCAGAGCTTCTCCTGTTGCCCACCAGAATGACATTAGCTGCTTTGCCTTTGGGGTTTTGGGCACATGGGGAAAACAAATGGGATTTGGGAAACAGAGTGATATTTTCTTGAAATAGCTTGTTCCTCTGGCATTATGCAAAGCCTGTGCAAGACTGCAGGCGACCAAAGCAGCCACCAAGGGACAGCAGACAATCAAAGCAAGTGCAGCTTTAGTGCCTAAGATACAAAATTCAACTGAAGGAGCAAAATGGCTACGTTAGCCTTACAATTTCATCTAGCATGCAAATGATTTTTAAGTCATTTGGAAAAGTCAGTGTTTTAACAAAGTACTGTAGGGCGAGAAAGCTTTCTCTTTTTTTTTTTTTTTCTGGTGAAATTAGGTGAAAGGAGTAATTTTCACAGAAAACATCAGTGCAGCCAGCAAAAAGATCACATTTTATGCTTCTATCTTATTCTTCTGTACATCTTTCTAATAAAGACACAGCAGATTTTAGAAAGGCAGGAGTTCAGCAGAACTATCAGGGCTGATTTCATCCTTTTGTTTCATGTAACTACAAGGCAAATTCTCACATTTCAAAATAAATCTAAACAAAATGAAGAGAACAAGAGGTCTATAAATCACTAACAAGGGCTAAAGTATTCCTTTCAGATTCTTCTTTGTCTGGTATTGTGCTAAATCTCATGTGAAGATAGAAGATAAAAACAAGAACATATTTGTACCCATGATTTGGGAGAACGTGTAGCTCTGACAGAGAAGGGGCCTGCTGCCAGGAACCTGCAGCAATGAATATTTCCATGCTCAGAGCAAACCCAGGTCCTCACAAGCTCCCCAGGAAGCACGGGGGCACTCACAAACCCCTGAGTCCTGGAAGGTGTGCAGCAATCTGCCCTTTGCGTGTGCAAACACACACATGGATAAACTTCCCGCTGAGTCTGGACACACCCACATCTTACAGCAACCTGGAGGTCATATTTAGAGTGATTAGTATTAAAGTAGCTTCTTAAAAAATCTATTTTTTTACCCAAACCAGTAATTTTTTGCCTTGCTGAAGGGTATTGTTTTAAACTTCAGCACTGCTCTAATCAGCAACAAAATATAAGAGCAGAGAGCAGGAGACTGAAGCATCCCAGATGAGACAGCTGCTACAGGTGGTGTTGGACAAGCAGCTGAGGAGTCCCCGTGGAGCTGGGGCTGTTTTGCAGGTTGGGATTAATGCCAAGTGGGGTGTCCCAGGAGGAGAGGAGCTGGCTCAGTCCTGGCAGGTCTCCTGGCATCCTGCTTCCCTACTGCACAGCAGGGCTCAAATGTGGTGTGGCGCATGGCTGGGGGGCTTGGCACACGAATTTAGGCCATTCTAATGTGGAGGTGGGTCAGGATTGCCAGAAGGAGCCCCAAGGAGATCCCCCAGCAATTCCCTGCACAGGTCTGGGATGATCCAAGCTAGCCATGCTCTGCAGATTAGTCAATAGAAGGAGTGATGCCTCTGACTGCTATTTGCCACTTCTCAGCAGCCATTAGATAAAGGAATGAATTCAACAAGTGCAGGAGGCATTTTTGTGCTGAATAATTTACAAAGCATCTTTGGACAGAAACTGAATTACCCAGAGAGTTTGTGGAGTCTCATTTTCTGGACATATTCCAAACCCACCTGGATGCAATCCTATGCAATCTACATTAGCAGGAGGGTTGGGCTAGTTGATGTCCAGAAGTTCTTTCCAATCCCAACCATTCTGTGATTGAGAATCTTGCTGTGAGGGAGAACCAGGCATAACTCCAGCCTTTTTCCCCAGTAAGCCTATTTTTCTTACTGACTCTGCTACTCAATCTATTTCTGTCCACCTGCCAAAAGAAGCAAGAGACCCAAAAGCACAAGATAAATCATAATAAATCAATTCAATATTCCCCCAACACCCTAATTTATGCCTTTATTTTGCTCCAGTAAGGAAATAATGAGACTAAGAAACATATCCTCATTTATAAAACTTGTTTGAGAAGAGAAGGGGGTTCTGTTTCTTTCAGCAATCTGGAGTTAGCATAACAACACTAGAGAGATTAAGTACAGAGAGATTTTTATGATGCACTGCTTCCTATTTATTGCAGAATACGTAACTGACTCCAAAAGAGAAACAAGAAGGCAACTACATGAAGCCTCACACAATTTTAACAAGTTTTGACTGGCAAAACATGAGCTTGTCAATACAAGTCCAAGTTTGCTTTTTGTGAACAGTACACAGGTCCCAGAGTGAGAGAGAGAGAGAGATGCCAAAACTAAGGAGGTGCTCCAGACAGGGGAAAGAAATGTGGAGAGGACGACTGTCTGGGCTGCCTTTTTAATCTAAGATAGTTTTGATGGGCATTTTGACCACTTAAACATCCTGTGGCAAATCAGTGACACTAATCTGTTGCTAACCCTGAGAAGATTTCTTTAGGCACTTTTGTGCCTCACTGGTTCTTGCAGCCTTGAAGCTGTCGGATTGTTTTCAGTTTGATAATATGCAAACATCACAGCTCTCTCTTCTACATGTTGCACTCTTTTCTTCTCATATCTCAGATTGTTTCTTTGGCCAAAGAAATCACTTCCATTTTGGGATTTGTTTTCATACTTTGTAATTGTACACTGACACTGCTTCTGCTCTGTTCCCAGAGACAGAGACGGACAGACAGACAGAGAGGATCCCAGAAGCCGAGCAGGCTGAAGGGATCCTCTCCCTTCCTCTCCTTGTTGCATTGTAAATATCTCATCTAAATATCTATTCATATTAAAGCCTTCTGATTTCTAATCACTCAATCGATGGACTTTGATTGTTCTTGGAGCAGCCCTGAAAAGCAGGGCTGTCTCTGAACAACACTAATCCTTCTCTCTCTCACATCAAAAATCATGATTTTAGATCAAGAATAACAAAAAACATTGAGCAACACATGTCAAAAATAGGAAGTGATATTCCCAGGTATTCACATCACATTAATACTGAACTGAAGTTCACATCACATAAATACTGATTGTTAGGCTGTGATTTCTAGAGGTAAGAAAGAAGAACTACAGAAAAAAATGAGAAAAATGCAATATTTTCCACGTAGCTTTATTTCAGATATGTTGAATTATCTGAACTAATCATTGGACGAACAGAAATGTCATCTCTAGGTTTGACATGAAAAGAGTAGATATTTTGCAATAAAAAAGACATTTTAAAGAGAAAACAAGCAGTAAATGTATCAGTGAAGTTCTTTACTTAAAAAAATTATACATGGTTGATGTTTATATGCCAAAATTTTCTTTCAATAGTTAAAAGTTTGAAAAATTAAAGTTGCCATTGATTTTTAGAAGAATCTGCTGAATTAGGAATGCCCTTTTGAGTGAAGTTGAACAGTCCCAAATAACCTGAGCATTTTTGAGAACCATAATATAAAACCCATAGTGCTGAAATGAGTCTTTCCCTGATTGAGAGTTTTGATTGGGATCCTGATTCCAGTGCTGTTTCTTGTAACACATGGTCATTTATTTCAGTAAAAATCTCATTAAAACCTGAAGCAAGTAAGTTCTCAGCTAAAAGACTCCAACCAATCACACCTTCTGCTACTGAGTAGCAGAATCTTTAATTCAAGCTACTGAGTAGTTGTTTTCAAAGGCCTTTAAAGGTCTTTTTAATTTTTTAGAGTTTTGAAAGAAAAAGATGTTTGTTTACCTTTCCTTAGCATTTGTCCTGTTTCAATGAGAAGTATAAATAATACAGCTATAAAGACAGCTCATTTTCCTCTTTCCCCAGTGACCTTTTCCACAGACTCAGCTACAAGAGAAAACCTCTCTGGCTCCAGCTTTCAGTACATTCAACCTGAGAACCACTGCCAATAACACATTCGGATGTGTCCAAGTGTGCAACCTGTTCCAGTGCCTCACCACATTCACAGTAAAGAATTTTTTCCCTAAAATCTAATCTAAGTCTACCCACTTTGGAGTTTAAAACCATTGCCCCTTGCCCTATCACTACTGGTAAAAAGTCTTTTTCAGTCTTTCTTATAAACCCTTAAAATATATTGAAAACTCATCATAAAGCTTCTCAGAGCCTCCTTGTCTCCAGAGATGACACATCTTTCAAAAACCAACATTTTATGACATTCCTTTACAGGGAGTGATTAATCCTGGAGCTTTCATCTGAACTGCTTTTGCAGGTTTTGGTGATTATACAAGATTTGCAATGAAGCAAGAGCTCTAAAGAGGTGGCACTGATGTACGAGGCAACAAACACAAGGGCAGGCACACATCTCAGTAACAGTGCAGCTACACTCCAGGAAGGGAAGCAGGATCCATTTTCCAACAAATGTTTGGTTTAGTTCCTTTGTACAAGACATCTTTCTCATAGTAAGAATTACCTTGAAATGTAATTGTGGGGATTGTTTAATCAAGTTGTCTAATTTTGGAACTCAGCACAAAGGGTTTCTTTTAATTATTACTCAAGAGTCAAACCCCAACTTTTCCTTGGAAAGCCAGTGCCCTAAAAATATGAAAAAAAAAGAAAGAATGCAAACATTAAAATATTAACAATATAAAATACCAATCCGTGAACCATTTCAGGGATCACAAGTGTTCTGGGCCTCTCAAACACAAGCATTTCTATAAAATTTGGATGGGGATTCTACTGTTACACACCTCCAGACTGGGAGGAGAACAATGGCATGACTGGAAATACATGCTTATTCAATTTCTCTGATAAGAGACAAGTCATATCCTTTAGGTCACAGGCATGGAAATCTCCCACTATAAGTTGCTTTATAATTGCAGGCTCCAAAGGCAATTAATATGCCTGAAATTAGAGGATGTTCTTTCATGCCAGTGATCAAGAAGGAGAATACACCCAACACTACCATAAGGTCTCACTCTTGTAAAATATTAGTTCTGTTAAAGTTGGCAGGTTGAGGCTGGAGGCTTAAACTCTTCAAAGGTACCTGCATGATTTTCAATTACCTGAGTGTTAACAGGAGGCCACAGAGGACCCAAACAACCCCTGAGGCATCCGAATGTCTCTGGATGTGCAGCTTTGTGCCTAAGAGTCCCAAAGTGGCTATGTTAGAAATGCACGGAGTGGTTACCTCCAGCCTTGTGGAGCCAGCTCAGGGCCTCATAAGCAGGGACTCATAAACAGGGACTGGGACAGAGCAAGAGACGATTCAACCAATATGGTTAATCATGCATTCTTCCTTTATTATCTCGAAATGGCGGATTATATAGAGCTCAGATAGTTTACAATTACAGGTGCTTTCTAATTGGTGTACAGAGTGAGAAAGAATGCAAACAATTTCAAAGTTAAGGCAGCTACTGTGATTAGAGTGCAACTATCCTATCTAAAACCTAAACACAGCTTAATTAGAATTTTTTCTGCGCAACAGGGTTTATCACTTCAACACAGGCCTAAATTCTGAGGCCTACCTGGATAGCTCAAAGCTCTTCCATTAAACAATCATGTCCACGTTCCCTAAGAAATTCTGCTACAGCTCAGTGTGGCCAGCTGCACATGCTGGGGTGTTTCAGAGCTGGGTGTTACTGAGTCAAAGGTCCTTTGTGAGTGTCAGCCTTTACAGCCTGAAGCAGCAGCTCAGGCTTAACTCCTGTTTAAAATGAACAGGAGTCTAATCCCTGGTGTCAACTGGCCTTTCATCAGGGCTTTAGAGGGAAGCCTCAGCCTCACTCCCTTGTAATGACCTACATTGAAATGGTTCTCAGAGGAATAATTCAATTAATTCAAACAGTTATCAGCTGGATCCTTCTCCTCACCTCTTTTTAGCGCTAGCTGCTTTATTGCCATTTTTCTTATCTTACTAAACAGAAGGAAAAATTCCTACAAAGCATTTCTTAGATGAGGCTAAGCTACTGAACTTGAATGCAATTATTTTGGGTAATGGCAGCTTGAGGAATTCCTCTTTTTAATAATAATTATATTTGTCCTTAAAAAACATGGAACAGGGCACAGGAAAATGTGCAGAGTGTCTTTTTATCTGTCAATAAGCAAAAATTCAGAAAAGCCAAAGGAATTTAATTTGTAGGGTAAGGAAGTACAAGATTAAAGAGACAAAACCTGTTACTCATTTCTAGAGAGATTTCATTTTCCTCTACAAAATGCAATGCAGTAGGTACTGTTTAGAGATTGCTTTTCCATTCCAGTGCTGAGGCTATCATCTAGCATTACACAGAATTGCAGGAAACTGAGCAGACCCCACTGTGGGACCTCAGGTGACACAACCACTCCCACAGGCTGTCCCAGTACTGCACCCAAGGCACAGAGAAGTCCAGAGTGCATAAATGTAAAGGACTAAAACCTAGAGATGTAGCTTCCAATATTAAAAAAAAAAAAATTCTTCTAATAAATTATATTGATAGCTCTATATTTCAGATTCCCCCTTATTCCCAAGGCCAGAATTGTTCTGATTAGTGGAACAGCTAGGAAGGCAAGCTTGCATGCAGCTCCAGGCTTATTTGCTTGGATTTCACCCTGACACATGCCTTGAGAGCATTTCACAATTCACCTCTAATGTGGAAAATGTAACTGCTAACAACATTTGAATTCAAGATATGCCTGTTGGTTGGAGGAGCTGAAGAATCTGCCATCTGAAGGACTGCTTTTATTGCCATGAACTAGAAAACCTGCAGAAAGACAAAAAAGGGATCCTTCCCTTTCACCCATTTTGGGGGATCTTGTTTCCTGAAAAAGTTAATTTACTTAAAATTAAGGGTGCACAGCGAGGTGCAGATACATCCTGCAAATGGCCACCAGTCACCGAAGATGGTGACAAGGCTCCAGGAGATGCCATGGGTGTTCTGGCTCATCTTGTGCTGAGACAACATCCCCACATTAAGGAGTCAGTCATTTGCATGCTATTGCATTCTTAACCTAACCTTGCACACTCCTTATTAATCTAAGTTTTCCCATTGAAGATTTCAGATTTCAACTCATGGCCAATTTCAGAGAGAATTGTCTTGCTTCCTGCTTCCTTTCACTAAAAATCTAAGACAGGCTCAGCAGCATGTTCTCATACTGACTTAAAATCATTACTTCATAACAAGACAGTGGCTCAGGTTCTTAGGCCAGTTCAAGAAGGCCATGCATAAGTTTAGGTAGGCCGGATTACCCATATTCCAAATGCCTCTGCTTTGGACCGAGACCCCAAATGCTGGGAAAGATGGCAGATATGTAGGCTTGGCAGAAAGATTTCTGAATATAGAAACTGAAAATGAGATAGAAATGAAAGCAAGTTTTGATATAGAGTAGGAGATATTGTGCTGAAGCAGTGGTTTGTGAGTGACTGAGAAGGCAAAGGTTGGGAGCGAGTCAGAAGGAGATTTTTTATGTCGAGAACAAAAGTATGTTACTACAAACAAAGACATGTTTTTTACCAAGTAAATCAGTCTCAACAAGAGTATAAGTAAATAAAGAATCTGTTCTTACCAAGCAGAAGAGATACCACAGCAAATAAAGAAAGGTCGATGTAGCAAGTAGAAAAAAGCTCTAAGAATTTTCCATCGTATGCTTAAATTGTAACATGCTTACTCTTGTGATTGGATAATAATGACTATAATATGGTAATGATAGTAGTTGTGATAGACTATAGGCAAATGTAAAGGTATTGTGTATGATGCTAATTGACTGTCATGTATTAAGGTACTCAGTAAAGAACAGTATATAATGCCTTGTAACTTGAACAGAAAGTGGCTTTTGCTATATCTTTAAGCTGCAGCTGGCAGCTTTTAGGTCTGGCTCTGACTACCCACACCCTGGACTGCTGTAACTTCGTCTATGCAGTAAACAGCATTTTGAAGAGCCCCCTAAAGTCCAAACATCCTTTGCCGACATTTCCTCTCCACCCAAACATGTCAGCGTGGTGCATCCAAAGGCATCCATCACAGGTTTCAGACCTTCATGTGCACCCTGGAAGTGCAGTGAGTGCACAAACCTGTGCACAAACCTGAGCACATACTGCATGTATCTGTGTGGGTATGATCAGATTGGCTCTGCAGTAGGTGTAAAAATGATAGGAAAAGCTTTAATACAGTAAACCTACTAATGACTGTGATAGGTGTTTCAAACAGGTACCATCTATTGTCATCACCATGTAATAACTGTTGATTTGGAGGTTTTCACTCTATCTGAAGGAAAGCATTAAATATTGTATCTAAAATGAATCCATTTGCATTTGCAAACCACTTTTCTGCAGATCCAGCAAGTGGCTGGAATTAGCCTGTGGTCTAGCAGGAGTGGATCTGAGATGCCAGTGAGATTCCCTGTGGCACAGCTCAGAGTGCTAGTGAGCATGCACTGCAGTGAAACATTAAACATCCAAGGAAAGCTATTGCTCAAAATGTAAATTCCTAATTTTACAGCTTCTGGAAAAAAGACTACTTGGAGCCCATTCTCATATTAAGA
This sequence comes from Erpornis zantholeuca, assembly GCA_013400515.1. Classification (NCBI taxonomy): domain Eukaryota; kingdom Metazoa; phylum Chordata; class Aves; order Passeriformes; family Timaliidae; genus Erpornis; species Erpornis zantholeuca. The sequence continues at coordinate 20,754 of VZTN01014879.1, forward strand.
CCCAAAATTCCATCTACATGATGACTTTCCGGACATTTCCATCACCTCCAAATTTGCTAAGCCAGGATAAACTTTAACTCTTCATTTTGCAGCTTTTATTAATCTTCATTATCTTTTTGTTATTTCTGTCACCGCTTTTCTGGTGTAGCAGTTACTTTGTTATTTAATGCAAAGCAAAACTCCTTGAAAACCAGGGAGGATTCATAAACCTTGGAAAGAAGAACTGCTGGAATACAAGATATCAACTTCCTGCCAGAGAAAAAGAACCAGTCAACAAATAAGTGTGCTCCAGCAAATTGTGCTTCCCTAAACTGACATGCAAGAATAAATTCCTGGCTTCAGCCTCTACGACATCCTCTGAATAACCATTGTGAAAGTAAGTATTTTATGGAATAACAGAGCAGCGGGCTGGTTAGCTGAGACATTTTATCACTTCCATAAGAAAAGCAATGCACCGGGAAGAAAAAAACAAAAAAAAACCAGAAAAAACTTTAATTGAAGAGTTGGGTTCCTACGGCCATGGAAAATTTAAAGAAGTAATTTTATGGTAAAGTTAAAATTCTTATTCTGGGTTTAAGAGTTGTCTTTGGTTTTAACAGTGGGGTTAGAATTGACACACAGAGCTAACAGTCCTCACATATTCCAATGCATTAGAAATTAATGTGGATGAGCACCACTGTGGGTTATGTCACTGTATTTTAAACTGAATTTAAAAGTGGCTATAAAGAGGGGTTTTGTTTTCTTTTGCAACACTTACTCTGCACAGGATATTTTATTTATAATGAAAATGAGAGTAAGGAATTGCTAAAATATTGTCTACACCGTGCTGGGCTTTGAAGCAAAATTCTCAAGATGAGCTCTAATACTGAGAATGAGTCCAAAGAGCTCTCTTCCCTTTGCTCAGTCTCTCCCACACAATAGTTATAGAAATCAAGCCTCTGATACAGTAGTCTGCATGCTGACAGACTGTCTTTGAAATGCTGTGACAGAGAAGAGATGATGTGTGAGATGAGCAAAACAACAGCGAAGAAAATAAGCCACTCTAGATGATTTCTGAATGCTGAAAAATATTTCACAGAAGTGACTGAGTCAATATTAGATCTGAAAATGGTTTCTAAAAACAGAAAGGAAAATTTCTCCAGTCACTCAAAAAGCATACCTACTGTAAAGATGGTATTTACCTGATCTGTTCTCTTCATGAAACTGCTCTCCTTTAACCACACAAGGAAAACTTAGCCTAATTGAACTGTTTTTTCACCTGATGTGAGCTTTAACAGTCAACATAGAAAACAGAGCTGGGTTCTCTATCTTCTGGTGATATTCTATCCCAGTAAGAACACATTCTGTTTTTCCATCATGCCTACTAACAAGTGAGCATTCTATTAAAAGGGATGGTTTATTTATCCAGCCTTTTGGAAGCATTTTTCCTTTGGTAATACACTAGACAAGACATTAATATCCTCTAGTTCCTGCCTCTGTAGTTCATGTCTGAAATTTGGGGGGACTCTTGCCTGAATATTGTCTGCAATGCTGGGTGAAAACTTCTGCCCTCTGATAGAAAGGAGTCAATAAGTAGTACACCCATTCCTCTCCCAAATCAGGAACAGAAAGAATGGAATTTTATAAGTAAAATAAACTTCCAGAAGCATTTGGAGAGAATGAAAGTCAGTGAATGATCAGAGTTCAGGTAAAGCATCACAGCATAGAGCAGGTTAGGAATTCTGTCATGACAGAGAGAATACAAGAGGAAGAGGTCACTTGGAAGAATTATAAACTGCCCCCTGAATATTGGGAGGACAAGCTAATTTAATTGATAACAAATGGACAGAGTCAAAAAATATGGTTAGAACGAAAATCGACATTTCAAAATATAATTACAGAATTAATTCTTGGCTTTGTGCTCCTGAGTCCAACATTGCCTCTGAAAATCCTAAGCATTCTCTTTTAAAAGCTTTTCATGCTCAACGAGGAATAAGGCATATAAACAAGTAATAGTGTTGCACTGAACTTCACTAAACTTTGAACATCTTCACTAAGATATGATATTGGTCATTTACAAGAGAGGAAATATGCAGAGGTGATTTCTGGTTTTGTGAACAGCGTAATACACAACCCTCACATAGCTTCATTTATAATCCCTCATTGATTAGTTACTACCCCCTATTTAATAGAGGTACTTTTACTATTCATGCTCTTAACTGCAGCCACTCTAATTTAGTGGCTACCCTTGTTTAGAAGTCTCACCTTTAGCATAAGCTTCAGATTAAAGTAATTACATTTAATACAAGCTGCCCACTTTCAAGGCTGCCCTTGATTTAGAGCTTCAAGGAGAAGTACTTAAATATAATAGAAGCCATGGCCTGCAAATGAAGTCCAGAACAAAGATTAGTTCATACACCGAGTCTAGCACTATTTATAAGTGCAACATGTCAGTGAGATAGAATATTTCCTGGAAAAGACTATACTTCACATTGGAAGAAAACCTCATTCAGTGCTGAACAAAAGGACCACCATTCCAGTGTGCCACACTGCTTTTCTTCAGGTACAGAAACAGTCCTTGTGATCATCCTTCCATAAAATCTCATGCTTGTTTTTAAAACCCCTATCAACCCATTTGCTGGATGTCTCTGTCTCTCAAACAAATTTCCAGTATGGCTGGAAGGTGACATTTATTGTCTGTTGCATCTGTGAAAGTGAAATATCTGTTAACATCACATGCAATCCATTTGCACCAGTAAGGCAGAAGCTATTCCTCCTATGGATGAGCAATGTATCCCCTACATTTAGGGTGGGACAATACCCTAGAAATCACTCCAAACATATCTGTCAATAACGTACTCCCAAAACAAGCTACGATGGGCACTCTTCAACAAAAATCTCCAAGGTAGCCCTTTAGTTTCTGATTAAAATGGATATATTTTACTTCACAAAAAGTAATCCCAAGGCCAGACCCAGCCAAAGGGGTAGCAAGCAGTGGTGGTCACCCTGAAACAATCCCAGTAGCAGGCACAGCTTGCCCATGCAAACCAACACAGCTCTCCCCACACCCTGAGGGTCTGGTCTGGAAACAACCAGCAGCCCAAAGCTGAGATCCTCCACAGGTTACATTCCAAAAGCATGCCCAGCTTTGACTCCAATGAAGACAGAAGGAGGTTTTCCTGCCATCTCAGAATTGAATTGCAAGGGCAAACACACTAGCTTCCATTTGCCTCTTCCAATGGTTAGAAATGTAGATTCAGGACTACTTTCCTACTTCTATTGCTGAGCCAGGCAACAGTTTTTCAGTCACAATTCAACCTTCTCAGAGCTTCCCCAAGGTATAGAGATTAGGACAAAGAATTACAACATAATTTTAACAAGCATAAATAAATTACATATAGTAATATGCAATTACAACATAATGGAAGTATATTAAATGATAACATAAGCACATTATAATCTTACATGCTGTTCTTATTATGATTACATTAAGCCATACATGCCAGACATGGCAATGAATGTTTGCTTTGCACATGAATGAAAACTGATATATTAAGCTGTTTGATTGATGATGAAATTCTTCCTGTCTTCCTCCTCCCATTAAAAAAAATTAAACCATCCAGACTGAATTGATCTATACCTATAAGTAATGCAAGTGCTACATGGAAGGAGTTGCAATAAAATACTTTAAACATTCAATTCAGCTTTTCAACTGACCTCAGTATTTTTACTTGTAATCCAGTGTTACCTGCTTGGCAGACAACAGACCAGACCTCATCTCTGGTATGATCCCTTCAAGATAAAGGCTGTGCTTGAGACTGCTTAAGGACATCTAAATGTCTAATTTCTTTCTACCAAAAAAAACCCCAAAATAACTGTTTTCTGCCTAAACCAACAGGTTTCATGTTGCTGAATTTTTAACAATGTAATAAATGATGCTGGAAATGCAGTGTCAGTGGCTGGCAGAGATGGGCAACATACAGGAGTGCTGCCCACTCTCAAATCTTGTGACTCTTGCCCTGTAATCAGTGAAGTTGTGAATGTATTTCACAACAAGGAACTAAGCAGACATCTTTCAAAACAAGTCTTTTAATGCCCTTAAGTTAGTTAGCAGTTTTACATATTTGATTTCAAGTAAAATTACAGAAATTAAATTGCCTTAGACTGACCTCATCGAACTCCAGTCAAAAAAAAACCTCCAACCAAAGAAAAAACTTACATTATCTGACAGAAACTTTGAGTGCAAATGTCTTTCATCATCAAGCAAGAAACAACTGTCAATGAAGTGACTAAATTTTACAGCCATTCTTACTGATGAGTTTTTGAAGTATTAAAAACATTGATTTAGAGGTGGGAGAAGTGGACAGGAATCTATTATAAAGTAGGAAATATGTCTTGACTATGAAAATCAATGCAGCTGGCAAACAGAAGGACAGAAAGACGTGAAAAAATGCAATTATCTTTGAAGTGGCAATGAAGGAAAATGTGAAATAGAGCTCCCAAACACATGGGCAGAACAAAGATTCTTCGCCATAAGAATAAATCAACAAACAGGCATTAATTGATTTCTATTGGAACCAGGACATAAATAAAATCAGCTTATGATGAGTTTTTTAGATTGTCCAGATTTTTAAGCTTACTACAAATTTCCTCTATACCTTGCTAAGAGTCAGAATTTTACCTGGCTATGCAGATTAAACAAATTTACCAAAACCTTGCCATGTTTGCTATTTTATAGAGAATTTTTTTTCCTGTTTCTACCAAAGAACAGGTACTCCATGAGCACAGCTTTGCCTGGTGATGGTGCTCAGAAAAAATGCTCCTTCATCATTACACTTAGCAAAATACGTTGTAAAATATGACCTAACAAGAAGTGGCTTTAACTCACATATTATTAATATCTTTCAGAGAGACTTCCTTTTTCTTTACAAAACAATAAATGTTTTATGTCATCAATTTAAATAACCTTAAAATACCTCATAAAAATAAAGACCATCTCAAGCTGTAAGATTCAGAGCCTAATACAGTCATTAGCATTATATAACAGTATAAGTGTTAGAGAATAGATTGGTTTTTTCTCTAAAAACAGAAGTTATCCAGGTTTCAAAGATTTGCAAATATTTTTATGTTCAAAACATAGCAAAAAATGGAGCTTACACTGGGAATTCTATTGCTAGATAGTATTTTGGATTGTGCATTAACAAAAGAAATAAAAATATATATTTAATGTGTAAAAAATATACTACATTCAATTGCATATCTGTTTCAGCTAGCTAATTCTCCATCAGACCTCAGACTGTGACCACACACCAACTCCTTCTCATGGTGCCTTTCCTCTTCCAAACAACTGGAATTGGTAAGACGTGAGCTTCTGTTAAAAGAAATAATCTTTTCCCTCATTGCCTTTGCCTCCTGCCATGTTCCTTTCCCTACAGCTTGAGAGGGCTCAAATTTAGCCATTTGACTTGCATGTTGTCCTTGGGGGAGATAAACACAGCCACAGAAATTTACCCTGAGTGGCAAAAAATGTGGCAATGATCATGGCTGATGTACTGTAACTCTCTTACACCAGCATTATTTGGCTGAATTTTGGCCAGTTGTGCTGGGCTTCCTTTTCCTTACACCAAACATAATGTGGGACAGCAAGTGCCACCCTTAGGCTTTAATGCATGGGGTAACAACCTGAGTGCTCTAATCTTAAAATTTCTCTGGGTTGAAATAAGTGTAAACCAGCATATTTCACTGTTTCCTTCAGGAGATGACAGCCTGTCCCTGCCTTTTATAAATTCAGTTACAGGCAACGCTGAGTAAAAATAAGGTTCAGAGTTTACCTTTTAGTTTTCCCCAAAGCTCAACAGTGAGACAGTTATCTATAAGTCTATCAATCCCCTTGTGTCTGAAGGTGCCAAATCCAAATATAACCCATCCAACCCATCTTTGATAATTACTGGGCAGGGATTTAGTAGAACATCTGTCATTATAGGAGCCCAATATTTCAGTATGTTCTATCCCTAGTGACTAGATGGCTTTTTTTCAACTCTATCCTTATCTCCTTCTAATATTTCTTCCACCTAAAAGTTTTCAAATCATACTAGCTGACTGCTGTGTTTCATAATCATCCTCAATACATTAAAACATTGTTCCATGTGAAATGTGCTGTTAATTATTACCTTGGCTAGTAATTTAATTTAATAGGATGGCGACAACACATTGACATTCTGCAGGTTTGTGACCTAATGATTTATGAGACAAGTTACATTTGCAGACACATTGATTCTGGTAACTGTGCAATGAGCAGAACTGAAAAACAATTTACACCCTTTTTTTAACATCTATTTTTCCTCCTCTCCCAGTATTACTTTATACTTGCAATGACCCTTTTTAAAGCTCGTTGATGATTTGAAAAAAATTGTAGGTCTTGGCATTATTTTTTAAACCTTCAACATTTGAGGAGCCCCCTGCATCCCAACAAGTACCAATTAATGTGTTCCACATTGCTGGCCCTTAGACGTGAGACAATAAAATGCACTGACTGTAGTAAACCAATTTAAACTACAGTGAGACCTCTGTGCCTTGACACTCAGGCAAAATAAGGAGAGCAACCCCATCACATGCAGGGTGCTCCCCTGCCCCTGCTGGCTGACATGGAACAGGAAGAGATGGCCCAGTTCACTCAGACTAAATCCACTGGGAGCACCTGGTAGGAATCAGGATCCCTCAGTGCTCAAAGCAGAAGAAGTTTGCTGTGCTGCTGCACGGCCACACCAACCTCACAGTTATCTCATCAGGTAAATCAGACAGTGTGAGTGGAGAGGAGCTAGGACATGCTATGGGAGATAACTATCTACACACAGAAGAGGTGATAGTAGAAATTGTGCCATATTTTTTCTGCTTTTTTCCCGAGCAGTTGTTGGAACAAAGCACATCAATTTTACGGCAAGGGAGGGAGTACAAAAACATTTGCCATCAAAAATATGTTGCAATAAAAGGGAAAAGAAAATTTTGTGTGTCACAGCCAGTAACCAATGGCAGAGGCAGGCAAGGGCTGAGAGCAGAGAAGGTGTCTGCAATAGCTCTGATGCCAACACTCGGCTCTTTTTGCAGATCAGAAGCTACTGGAGAGTCACAAAGCCCAGGTGTAGCTCCACCAGAGAACATCTTACCTGCCTGCTGCTCAGCAATGGCCCTGACACAGGCAGAGAGAGGGGACCCACCCAGCTCGTGAGGAGGGGGATGCTCCAGCAGACACATCAGGGGATAAACAAGCACTGTCCTCCTCAGGGGTGTGTAACTGAACTCATCCACAGGAACCAGCAAACTTCAATTAACACTGGCACAGTTCAGCCAAACAGGGAGCATTCCTCCACTCCTTATTCAGTGAGAAAAATCACATGCTGGTCAGACAGACTCGTAAAGCTGAAGGCCAGAGATTCCATCATGCTAAATAAGACCACAGTACTGCAAAGTCTAGCTTAAATCTAAAAGATCTGTCGTTCTTTCAAAATATATCCCAGTTTCAATCTTTGCAGCTGATCCACAATTTTCAAAGGACTAATCCTTCCTCTCCCAGCTCCTGTCCTCATTATGACACTCTCATGTATAGCCCAGCAAATCCTGTTCATCTGCTGTTAGCAACTCAGCTCTGTTACTCAGCTCAGCCTGCTTCAATTTATGTCATACCACCTCACGGCTTTACTCACTTCATTTATTTTAAGCCATATTCCCTTCCTCATTAAATGACTTTTCTAGCTTCAGTCAGACATGGATATTTTATGGCTATGACAACATTTCAGTATGATTGTACATATAGCTCTGTCCACTTTGCAAATTCCATCGCTTTACTTGTACCCTTTACCTTTTTAATTTCTTCTCTAAATGACATAGTTCTAAAGAGGGAGAAAAAAGGTTTGAGTCTTTTAAGGATGTGTCTTCTTCTATATTTGTACATCCTCAAATTGCTGCACCTTACTTGCACAATGCTCCTTGGAGGGTTTCTGGCTGGTTCAGTATTGCCTCAATCAAAAATAGTAGAGCTGGCTCTGGCAGAGTCCTAATGAGAAGAACACAATGTATGGCACACAGCAAGTGCAATGCTGTGCCTATTATTTGAGTTAGCTCATTCAGAGCTACCACCAGTACCTTTACACAGTGCACACTGCCCTGTGTAGGCATACCATGAATGACACTTTAATGTGAATATGTGAGACAGAGGATTAATGATGGAGGTGATTTAAGGGAGAAAAGAAATCAAGGAGCCATAGGAAAAATGAAAGACAATGCTGGAGAAGTCTTTTGAATTCACTGCTCTGTTATGGCAAACCTTCTTCTTAAAATCACAAGAAATGTAGTAATAATAGTAGGAAATTGCTGAGAATCTCTTGCTGAAAAGCATAAGACCTTATTACCAATCCAGCAGAATCATCAATTCCCACCCTCACCAATGTGAATTTGAACACAGGATTTATAAGTTTCTTTTCATTTGGCTAAAGAATAAGAGTTTATGCAAAATATACCTATTCATTGCCTCAGGCTAGTACTCATCCCTCTTCTGTCATAAAATTAGGTCTTAAAATAAAATAATTTTCAGGTTTTTGTCAAGGTGTTTATGGATTCAAATCTATGTGACACTGATCCTTCCATGTCTATGAATGGAAGGATTAACTACATTAGGAGAGATCTGCAGAGGTCACAAGTGTTAAACTGCTATTCAGTTCAGAGTATTTCAGTAAAAATGGAGAGAATTTAAAAACTGTTTTTTTCCATGATTCATGAATTCAAATAAAAGTAATTGGTAAGATTATGTGCTTCCAGCTCTACCAAAGATCACAGCCTCTCACTGGTTTGAGTGTTCAGAGATGAGGACACTGCTTGCTTCTCAGTCACAGACTCCTCATGTGACCCAGAGGCCCTCTCACTTACAGACAGATCTAATTAGGTACAAGTTAAATGCTGCAATCTAGAACTTGGACAGAGTCACCGAGGGCCAATGGGGAAGGTGACATCTCCAAACAGTGACTGAACCCACAGCAGCCACAAGAAGTGCTGCAGAAAGCTCTTCTGCATTGGCTTCCTGTCTGGAATACTCTCCATGGGCAGAAGAGACCAGGATTAAAATTTTCTCATCCATCCTGTGGCCCTGAAGCCTTGGTCCTTTCTTTAAACTAGCAGGCTCTCTATATTAAGTGGGTTTTATCTCTTTTCCATGCTCCTCCTCTGGCCCTGAAGTCTTGATTACGAGTTTGTACACAGCACAACTTTTGTATATGTCACTGAAGAATCATGAAAGAATGGGAATAATGAGAAGAAATTATTGTTATAAATTATCAAAAGGAAAGAACATATTTGACTTGCAACTAAGAAAAAGGATTATATAGAAAGTCCCATATTTGCCAGGAGAGAATAAATACATGGGTTTTATTCCAAGTGCTGTAAGTTCCCATCACATCCCTGCAGACCATATATTAAATGTATTTGCAGAGAAACCACCAGATGCTCCCATCCACCACTGCAGCTAGAGGCAAAAAAGCAGGCAGTGGGAGAAGTGTACCTCCCTTCCAAATGAGCCTTTGTAAATTACACACAATTCTTAAATGCTTGCTAACTTCCTGGTGCTCCCATTATCATGGCAGTGACAGCAATCACCCAAACAAACACAGGGAAAACTAGAAATCAGAGCATTTTCAATTATGGCTTTTTCACTCTGAAATCCTCTACTCCAGGAAAATCTTTCCAATTGTCAGACTTGTCAGTTCTACTGAAAGTCTTCCAATAACCTAGGGAAAAATCCTGTGTTTACTACCCAGCTGTGAGACACCATGACTGCTGGACATCCCAGGAGGGCTCTCATTTGCCTTCACTGTTTTTCATATCACTGCACGACCTGAGATGCTCAGAAAGATGGGGAAGGTGAGTGCTGAACTCAACATACAGATTCACACAGAATCATCTGCATGGTCAAAATTAGTTCTAAGAAGCTGATTTTACTTTGCTTAGTAAAGCCCAGCTTGATGGGTACTTTCTGATTTTCTAAGTTAGCACCACTCTAACATCTTGCTAGAATTTTCCATTCCAGCAAAAAACCTCATATTTTTGCTCTTGTGATAGTGGTTTCCTCAGAGCATCTGGAAAATGGTCACACACAGACACTGCAGATATCTCTTTACAGGACCTGTGCTGGACCTTATGGCACACCTATTTATTGATTTATGGTTTACAGAGCTTCTAACTAAAATAGTGTTGAGTTCACACCAAAGTGAAGTACTGCTCACTACAACAACTTAATTGTGGAGCTACAATACATAACTGCTAACTAAAATTACTCTACATAAATGATAATACCAGTGACTATGTTTTGGGAAAAGATGCAAAAAGTAATTATGAAACAAACTTCTCTTAGAAGTCTGAGCTAGACTAATTAAAAGCGAGAGCTAAAAATATTAAAAATATGCAAACTGAATTGATTACAAATCAAACACTCTTATATGGAAAATATTAATTTCTGCAGTCAGTATGAGTAGTTGAAATGCTTTTTGAACTTAGTTATTTTCAAAATTACTAGGAAATGAAGATGAGTATTCCTTCCTAACTGCAGTTTGTTCTAAAACTACAAGTAAAATTGTAGTATGAGATATACAGTAACTAACAGGAGATCACAGCTGGCTAAGCTTTGCACTAGTTGTCACAAAAAAGCTTCATATTACATCAAATGGCTGGAATTAATCAATATACTGAATTCATAGTACAGTGAACATAGATTAGCAAGAATTGATCCAACACCAGGTGTGTATATAAAATCCAAATTCAGGTTTAATAAATTAGACCACCTTGCTAATTTCCACTTTAGATGCTCATTTATAATCATAATGTCTCAAATGTGCATCACCAGATGTATTGAAGAGCCTGTTCGTGGGCTGTCAACTTGTTTTGCAAGAGTGTATCTGCTTGGCCAGTACCAGAATGCTTCCATTTGTTACTAGTGAAATAAGTATACTCTCACAATATTAGGACAAATTACCTGTGTCAGTTTTGTAGAGCAAAACACAACATTTTCCTACAGATCATTTCACAGAGCAGGGCACAGACTCGGGGTGCTCAGCAGGGGAAGACCCAGGCTGGGGCAGGCAGGAGCTTGGGAGGGAGCCCAGCAGCAGGAACAAAAGCCAGCTTCAGCCCAGTGAGCCATGGCACCCTTCCTGCTCCCCTGGTGGGGTCAGATGAGCTTCTCCAGGGAACAATTCAGATTGGGAGCCCAATGGAGTGGTTTTGAATCACCTGTCTCTCCTCACTGCCCACAGAGAGAGTCTAGAAAGGTCAATTTTGTAGTGTAGTTACCTCCAACAGTGGCTAAGGGACTAAGACATCAGTTGAGACTCATTAAAAGCCTGATTTTCCTTTATTCCTTTGATATCAGGAAGCTCCAACAGCCCCAGACAACACAATGCTCCTATTGGGCACATTAAATTAAGATGCTAATTTAAGACATTCAACACTGTGGGCAAACAGTGGGCTGTGGGGGTGCCACAGAAATCTGCTGTACTTCTCTTTTCCATCTGTTGCATTGTCACCACACTTCCAGTGACAGAGGAAGAGCTTAGAGATGAGTTTTCAGAGTAGATGCCCAAGCAGCAAGTTTCTAAAACCCCTGAGATGCCTTGCTTCTACAACACAATGCCATTTGCACTCAAGGGCAAAGGCAGTCTGGCATCCCACACAGAAAATTCACTGTTGTTCCTTTGGGAAATGTCAGTGGGCAAAGCAAGCAGCTGCCTGTCAAGCCTGAGTTCAGTTCCTATGCAGAAATTAATAGCAACATTATAGTTTGTCTGGGTAGAGGTGTGAAAACCTGATGCTCAAAACTGGATTTGAACTAGAAAAACATATGTAAAGTATGTATTCATATAGAGTTTGAGGCTAAAATCAGACATTTGCCTCTACAACTACTGCAGAAAATCTGCCTTGAGGGAAATTGTGAGAAGTTGTTAAATATGACCTGCATGCCAGTTCCAGCTCTGGGATAACCTCACTTCCCAAGACAGATGGGAGAGGGCAAGGTTGGGGAATGGCAGAGACAGGAAAAGCTGGTAGAAAAGCTGCTCTGTGGGTCAGACACTAATTTCCTAATTTTCAGCCCAGAAACCAGAAGAAATGCAAAAGATTTAATCAGCTCGGAATCTTTTTCAGAAAGCACTGATCAACACAACAAGGATCTTCAGGAAGGCTAAGCAGGAAATCTGACAAAGAGGAAACACAACTATTTATCCCAAATATAACTTTATCTTCAACTGCAGCAAACCACAGCAATTAAAGTAGTGAGAAGTTCCATGTGTGAACACTTTTCTTCTGGATTCTCAGAATTATTCTTTAAAAGTATCTGATCAATCAGGATATATCATTAACTAGAAACTGATGACACTGAAGAGGTGGAGGGGGATGTTTATCTAAAAGCCTAGGAACAGAGCCTTCCAACACTTTCTTTGCAGCAATGTGTTTGGGTTTTTATCACAGACTGAAGACAAATAAATGTAATCTCATCTGTTCTATTTGTCTTTCCGTCTGTTTATCAGCTGTCAGCTTTTTTCGTGGTATTTTGAGGCAAATTAAAAAGTTTTTTTTTAATATTTTAAAATAATATTAAGTACCTCCACATTTTGCTTCCCCCTTGCCTCTGCCTCCACCTAAACAAGTAGTCTGAAAGCATCCTTTTTGCTGAACACAAATAAACCAATCTACAAATAGCTGTTAAATTACATTTAATGTAGCTGTTTGACAATACATGTTAAGCCCCAGCTACTAAGGAACAGTTTTATGCTGAGATGTGTTCAAATATTTAGAAAAGATTCCTAATGCAGCTGAGTGGGAGAAGATTGTGCCATTTTACACCACAGCAAGTGCCCAGCATGATTCCTTAGTGCTGAGAGTGGCACAGCAGCTCAGGAATCCTGCAAGGATCTTACAAGTGCTGATTACTGAGGGAAGCATCAGTGACAAGACCCCAGGGAATCGTCTGAAGTTGCATCAGGGGAGGTTTAAGGTGGATATTAGAAAAGGTTTTTCACCCAGAGCATGGTTGGGCACTGGAATAGGCTCTGCAGGGCAGTCACCACAGTCTGACATCACAGAGCTCAAGGAGCAGCTGGACAATGCTCTCAGGCACATGGTGTGACTCTTGGGGTGTCCTGTGCAGGACCAGGAAATGGACTCAGTGATCCCCCTGGGTCCCTTCCAACTCAACTTATTCTGTGTTTCTATGATTCTGTGATTACAGAGCACCACAATGTTCTTTATCACAGGGAACACAGGACTTTTCAGCCACAGCCACGTTGTGGCTGAAATACATAAATACATAATTCTATGTATTTTGGGCAAGGAATAACCTTGTGGTATTGCTAAGGAACACAGAGAATTGCATACACTGATGCTCTTTTGTTTCACTCTCGTTCTTTTACTGTCAGGCCAGGTACTGGACTGTGGTGCTGGCTCTTCAGGTGCCAGCAATGATGGCATTTTGTGAAGGACACACAATCAGTCAGCAAACAACTTCTGCAGACTTTAAATTATTCTTCTTTGTTGTTCATCTGTTGCTTTTTTTCTTCTTTGATGCCATGGAAGAATGGCCAGGTAATGCAGTCTGGATTGCAACATACAAATGCAAATTAAAAATCACAGAATAAGGTTCACATAAAAGAGCAGGCTGGTCTAAAAGCTTTTCATCCAGTGCCATTGGATCAAATCCTTGGTGCAGAGCAACCACTCAATAACATTGTAGGTGTTTCGTCCTCTTCTGGACCTGACATTCCAACAGGGCAGTGCATGGTTCAGCACACTACTGTTGCTTTGAGCCAATGAAGGCCTGGACAAAGATCAAAAGGAAGGCCCAGTGTTTACCACCAGAAAGGAAATATTTGCTAAAATACCTAATTAGTCCATTCTGCTCACTTAAACAGGAGAACGTGGTGTTTCACTGGATGAGAACAGCAAGTAAAAGCTGAAGAGTGACATAAGTGAGATTATTTGAGGAGACCTCGTGTAGCATCGGTAAGACTTGTGCTCAGTTCATGAATATTTCTTGTGCTTCTTAAAAAAAATACATTTATCTTCAATTTTAAACTCAGACCTGTACCTTTGCAGAGCAGATTTTTTTCATGCTTATAAGCCATCCTGACTGTTTTAGGTGCTTACAAGCCTCTTATTAGAGACATTCATAATCTTTTGTGAAAGGATCCTCCAAAGACCTTGAGAGAAGGGTAATATTATTACCTGCATTTCAACATTTGTGGATAATACAAGCTATAGGCAGATTAATGTGTTAAGGCTAAACAGATGGATTCAAGAACTCCAGGTGGGATTATTCTGAGACATCAAGAAGAAAAATCAGAAGTCCAGGTAACATGAACTTTTTGAGGAAACATCAATAAAATGAAGGCTGCTTAAGCCTAGAGAGAGATTGATTATATATATGAACTCAAACTTTGAGAAGAATGAAGTACTGGAAGAGACTGCCTGAATCCTAAAGATTTAAAGAGGGAACAAGGAGACAGTGGTCTAGGAAAGCCAGTGAAGTTGAAGTTGTTTTCACTTTTGTGCAAGAAGGGTGAACTCACAGCCCTCAGGATGGGCTCATTGATGTAAACTGGAAACCTCCCTGAGCCTTCAGAGTTATCTGAGCCCACATCTAGGGGATGTAACCCATCAGGGATGATCTCAGTGAGAGCTCAACACATCCCAGAGTCATCCTTTTAAGCTCAGCACAGAACACTACAGTAGTCACTGGGGTGGGTAAATCCAGGCTCAACCCCTGCAGCTTTTTATAATTGAATAAATCTCAGTGATGGGGGCCACTGCCATGGGCAGGTAATCCAGATACACACTGTGATTGTGCTAGACAGAACATTTTAAAAACAACAGCTGATGCACTGGGCTTGTTTTAAAACTAAGAAATAGTAGTCATTACAGATCTGAGTCCCAACATGCAGAGCAGCTGCAGTTACTAGAGAATTCTGGAGTTATAATAAGCTCACTGCATCTGTAAATTGGACATTTACATGTCTGGCCAATGTGGTGATTATTGTTGTTATTAAAGGAGAGCGGAGAAAATCTAAATAAAACACACAATGCTGTTGTTGATCATTCACTTATTTCTTTCCTGGAGCAGCCTGCTGTACTGCTAAGAAAAAATAAAATACAGTTATGCATTATAGCATAACACTTAATTAGCTTTACAAGAAAACATTAAGCAATGTACCAGATGCTAATGAAATCCTGAAAGTCCATTTTGTAATGAAGCACATATGTACTAACATATTTTAATTTCAAAGTGGTTTAGGGATTACAAAATGGAATTGGAAGTTACAACCTCAAGACTGCACACAGACATGCTAGAAGGAAATATTACTGGGAGTAGGGTTTATAATTTAAAAAAAATATCACTATCAACAATAAAAAAACCCACACACCCAGTGCATTCATCAGTTTAAAACAACTATGACAGCTGGCAGCACTATTGGTAAGTTCCCTGAAGATAAAAAGCAATACCAAGTCAGAAACCAGTGGTAGTCTGAAGGTAGCCTATGAAAGCCTCAAAGAAAAATATGCATAACCCATTTGATGAAAAGTGACTGAAGATCTGCAAAAAGGGAGAGATGATCAAAGGATTAAACCAGGAAAATTATCTATTTAAAATCCTTTGTAGATACCAGTGTGATGTTCTTAAGACTTCTGTTCCTGCCCAAATGTAAAGTATCTCTCCAAGGGCCCAGTTCAAAGATAATCAAAGTCACTGAGAACCATAAATTCTGAGTAATCCTGAGGATGCCAGTAATTACCATCACACCATTGTCCTTTTAGAGGGCAAGTGAGAGCAGCACATGGTCTCCAACTCCCCAGCTCACCCAGAGCAGGGATTTGAGCCAGACCATGCTCAAATTCTCTCTGAATGCTGGACCTGCCAGCAGTAAATGAAGCCTCTCTTACTCCCCCTGCCCATGCACAGAAATCTCCAAAAGTGGTGCTTCTGGTCATAATAAACAGAAAAATTCAAAGGAAAAGTTTCTGATGCCCTCATTTCACATCAAGTGAGGCTATTTTGCTGGAATAACATGAGTTTTGTGTTTTTTCAAGCTGCTGTGGTAGTGGAGAACATGGTACCCAGTAGAGTCAGATGCCTACAGGGTTGGGAGCAGCTATCCATTATCCAGCAGCTATCCCCTAATCCATTTCTGGATTGCAGGGGATGGATTTACAAAACTAAAGGGGGTGCTTCATGCTTCTGAGTGTATCAAAAACTGGAGGTCCACCCAAAGTGAATAGAAATGGGGTAATTTAGAATTAGTCTGTGTTTGAAAATCTGATCCCTTAACCGTTAAGGCAGCATTTTATGACACATATCTCTGCTGCCATATTGTGGCACTGCACAGCTGTGTTCATATTCTGACTATGATAAGGTAAAGAAAAAAACCCCAAAACAACACAGCAAACAAAACCAACCCAGGAACAAACCATAAATAACATGACTGTATTTTACAGCAACCCTCCAGAACACTCCACCTAATCCCAGTGGTGATACTACAGACACTAGCACAGTAAATATTTTTGGGGACTGAGGTAAAGCAGCAACTGTAGCACCTGAGTTAATGCTTAGCAGCAAAATTGTTGCTTCTTTCTACAGTTTCAAAACACTCAGTTCCAAACTCTTTGAGGCAATCAGAAGAAACTGCAATAGAAACTTATTCCATGACCTCTGTCCGGAATGTTATGGCTAACAGACTGCTGCAGCAACCAGGACAGCTCCCAGCTCTCTACAAAATGCTGAGTAGTTGTTACACATATTATCTGATAAAAAAAGCATTCTTTAAAGTATAGGTGGGATGTAAAATATTCATTTAATAGCTTTATGTGAAGCTAAATGAGTCCAAAAAAAGAGAACAATATGGAGAAGATACATTTTTTTAAAACATGGGGAAAACTAAACCCAGCAAATTCTTCCTTGTTTTTAAATTAGCAGTTATGTTATCATTATGCAGTTCTCTTTTTTCCTCTCCTTTTAAGGTATTGATTTTTCTTTCCTGCTAATGAGCTAGGCACTCTGACAAATGTAAACATCCCAGCGTCCACTAATTTCAATACATAAACCTACTAGGAAACACTTACAGAAATATTCTGCAGTAGTCACAAAATGCTTATTTTACCAGTCACTTCCTAACTCCCAGTGCATAAATGTATATAATTGCTCAAGTGCTCCATGAACCAGCATTACCTGGTTGAAGAATGTGGACAAATTGTTTGACTTATTCCACACTCCCAGCACGAGCTGGAAACGCGCCAGAGGAATAAACTACCCAACAGATGTTAATTGTGCACTAGACCACACTGCATGACTCCACATCCTACACCATTTTAAATATTGCAATTACTCAAAGATACAAGGGCAGGCTCTCCAGACAGCCTTTCACACCCTAAAAAATTCTTTCGGGAAATGTGCAAGGAAGCAGGGAAAAGTTAAGAGCTTAATGTAAAGCACACAGACGATAGTGGTGCTTCCAAAGAGCTCTCCCAGATCTTCCAGGTTTTATACCAAGGAAAACAGAGGGAGGTTCAGAAAAATGCAAGTAAAAGGATTTGGGAAGGAAGATGATAAGGATTTACAGTGAGATAAAAACCCATGAAAATCCAAAGGCAGAGAGAGGTTTGTGCTCCTCAGCAGCAGTGCTGAGGCAGGGACCCTCTATGGACCTCTGGCTACATGGGGGCGAAGGGCTGGAAACACGAGGTTTGCATCACAGGATCCCAATCTTTGTTTGGGTACCATTTTGATTTCTCACCTTTATTGTCCTTTAAAAAAGCCCCAATAAAAAGATTGAAAAATCTTGAAAGAATTTTTTAGACTCAAATATTTTCAGCCTTGTTTTCTCAGCCTTGTTTTGGTTGCCAAGTAAACACAAATTTTAAAGAGAAAGCTTTTTCCAGAGCTGCTCTTTTGATGAGAAAAGAAATTAGTTTTCTTTTAGAGATTGCTATCCAAGTATAATTAGATAGGTTTACAAAATATATTTATTTCCCCTCAAATGGAAACCATATTTTAAAGGAGATTTGAATGTGTAACTTCTAAGCAGAATCAAAGGACTCTTATCAACATATAAGTCTTTTATTGTCTGACAGGCATGGAAATTTTGTCTGAGTAGAGATTGATTTTATGCCAGCTTGCTGCAATTAGAAAGTAATTAGCATTCTTTCAAACTGAGGACCAGAAGAATGGCCTAAGGATGACATTCACTTCAGTGAACAAGGAAGAAAATTTGTGGCTCCCGCTTTTGCCTAAGGGATGATAGAATTTAGAAATCAGTGACTTTACTGTAAACTCCACCTGCTGCCTCTAAGGCCAAGCCCAAAACATATAAACAGAGAACTTGTTAATTGGTGAACACAGTATTTTGACTCTGACAAAGAAGTCTGCAAGTAGGTTTTTGTGATTAGCCACCATTTTTTCTTGCTCTTTTAAGATGCTGCCCTACTGTTTTTTTGACTAAGAAATCTCAGTTCATTTATGCACTAAGGATGGCAACACTGTGAAAACAACCAATCCTCACATCCTGTAGGTTCTAGTTTAATTCTTTGTAGAGAGATTTTTTTCTTTTGGTGTTTTTTTTTTTTCCACTTCAATCTCTGAGCAAAGGTATCAAACAACTTTGAACATGTGACAAACTACTTCTGCACCTTCACAAAATACCATAAATCATTGAATATAGCTTGCTGAATTAATTTTTGTCACACATGTACCAATGTTAACTTTCAAGAGCTAGTACTGCAACCAACAGCAGTAAATCCAGAATAAATACTCTACTCACTACCTGTTCCTTCAATTTTGCTGACTGATATGCTGTTAGGAATTTTGCCAGGAAGTATAGAATCCAAGAACAAAAAATATTTGAATTTTTCAAGAAAAGCCATTCAATTCTGGAGAGACACAAAAATGCAAACCAGTGATTTGTCATGGGCTTCTTCTTGCAAATTTTATTTATCCCTAAACTAAGAAAAAATTGAGAGATTAGAAGATAAGTCTTTGCTGATTCTCCATTTGAAGTAGAAACTACTTGGCCACCCTTTCAGCATCATCTCTGAACAATAATTTCCTGGAACAAGGGCAATAAAGAGAATGAATTATAGAATGTAATGCAGGAGAAATTGATCTAAAGACAGGTCAGGATGCAGAAAAATGAGGCACATTTTTCTCTTTAACTTCCCTGTAACGTCATGTTTTCTAATAATAATACCAATAAACAGGTTTCATTGTAAAATGGCATGTGAAGGCTTTTGACTTCATCAGTGAGCGTGGGACTCACCCCTATTTCATGTCCATCATTAACAGCTCTGAATTACCAGTGAAACAGAAACACAAATATTTGGCAAAAACTCTCAAACAGCAGAAATAAGGGAGAAGAGAAAAGAACCAAAGGGAGGAGAGAAGGCATTTGTTTCCTGGCCAGAAGAACTCAGTTTACAGAGAGGATTAAATTTATTTCTCTAATTAGGACCTTGTTAGTTTTGAATTATATGCAGCAGTGTGGAAAGCAAATCGTGGGGGAGATGGTGTATGAGCCAATGTTAATGCTCAGCAACAACCACAACAGGCAAGATTCAGCCAAAGGTGCAACAGTACAAGTTTCTATTTCTTCATTTTAAGTCCTGAAAAATAGAAAAAAATTTAAGTATTAATAAAGTAACACCAGTTGAAGTGAAAGTTTTAACAGGTCATTTGCCAGGAATACACTTGGTCTGACAGACTTCACAAAGAATAACTGCTGTCATGACATGACAAAGAAGTGCCTAAAAAATTACAGAAGCCACACCAAACACTACCACCCCCCACAAAAAAAAAAAAAAAAAAAAAAAAACAACACAAAAAAAAGTCCTAAAAAAACCCCCCTATTATTTCTGAAAACTGACATTCTGGCAAAAATCAAAACCACAATCTCATTCAAGAGAAATAAAATTTAAAAAATAAGAGAGAACTTAGGAGAATATTTAGTTTTTATTTCACCTCATAACATGATTCTAATGTCATGTCAAGATGAGCTTTCTGGCTAAAACTTGGTCAGGATTTTTATCTACACTGAAGTTAATGACGTTGCCCTTCAAGGGTGATGAGTTCCTCGGTAAACAATTACATGTAACCATAAAGCAAATTAACGCTGAAGCCTCAGCTATAGCTCACTGTCAGGGGGTGTACTGCAACCTCAGCAATCCTACATGCAAACACCATCTCAGGAGAGCTCTGGTTGGAGATGGATCCACCAGAAATTTGCAGAATCCCCTCATTAATGAGTGAAACTGGGGACTAGAGCCAGGGGATTAGCATAAGTAAGTTTGAGAAATAAGATACTCGTCTGTGTCTACATGAATGTAATTTCTGGAGCATGCTGCCATAAAAAGACAGAAATTTGTCATGTCTATTTGGCTTCAAATCAAGGCTCAAGACCTCGGTAGAATGTACACCATGACGAAGCTGAAGTAAACAGTTTCAACATAAGATAAAGTTCCCTGGCTTCTACTACACAGTGTCAGGGTAAGCAATCAAATATCCCAGTTTCTCCTTAAAATCTATGGCTCCATACTAAGAGTAATTTCTGAAGCAATGGAATGAAAGAAAACTACAAATTTTCTACGTTGATGAGGATAAAAGGCTCTTTTTCCAATTTTTATGCCCATCAAAGCAAGGAGACTTACTATCTAAACTAACCTTTCAATAAAAACAAAAGGCTGTTTTTAATGTCAATCCCCTTCCTGATAACAATTAGACAGTTAAAAATAAATGCCCAAAACTCATGGTTTAAAGCAAACAAACAAAATTCTCACACGTGTTGTTACAACTGTAGCTAATTATTTTCATGTTTCCTACCAAGGAACATACTTTTTGCAGCTTTGAGGCTTCTTTTCCTAAATATTGATACAGCCAGAAAGTAGGTTGAAAGCAGATACCTTTTGGGTGGGAATGAGAGGAACTGCAGGAGCAGAGAGAAAGGGAATGAAGATACCATCTTGGAAGCAGCTTCCAGAGCCTCAGAAACACAGCTGACATGACAGAGAACGATTTAGTGTTCAATACAGTTTGAAAACAGCCTAAAATTTCAGGGGATTCATGCATTTCATGCATTACTCTGCTCGTGGTCAGAAAAACAGAAGGTTTTGTATTGTTTTTAATCAAATGAGGTTGCACGTGAGAAACACCCAACTCCCTTACCAACATAAAAGGAAGACCCAGAGATTTTGACTAATTGCCCATATCCAATGGAGAGAAGAGGATAATACAGCTATAAGTTTGATAATTGGCTATTGTAGTAAGACTGACATTGCTGAATGTCCTTGGGATCACAATTTCTTTTGGCAATAAAGCATTCGGAATGGTTATGGTGAACATAATGAATGTTTATTAACGTAACTGCACATTCTGGTTCCACAACATGCAGGATGTGTACAATGGCACCACATGCATTATTCATACTGTGCAAGACCAAAATAATTCCTCGTTTCAGTCTTCTGGATCCATAATTTAAGATGAAGAGACATTCTCTCTCTTACAGCAGAGACATTTGTGCTGTTCTTACTTAGGTTCATTTGGGTCTCACACAGATGCTAAGCAGAGGATGTGATTTAACGTATCAATCAATATGAAAAATTGTTAACAGCACTTCCAAATGTCCAGATAATCTCAGAATTAAAAACAACACCACAGAGCCTTTTCTCATGCAAAATATTGTGTTTTAAACACAACAGATGGAAAATAACATTATATAAAATAGCCAATAAATAAATTGGGAGCAGGAGCACAAAGCAGTGTGTGTAGGAGCCAAAAACCTTTTATTTCTTCCTGTTCCTCTGTCTCTCTGGTAGCTCTAAAACTGGAAACAAACTGGCTTAAACTATTTCTGTAAGCTTAGACAACTTAAAGAACAAGCATTGGTTGTGCATGAAATTTCAGCCTGGTAACAATATCTGCCTGAACACCAAAGTTAATAAAGGAAGTGTTGACAGGTCCCTTCCTACAAAATGCTACAATGACAATTGAAATGTCACATGTGGCCAGCCCTGTCTAAGAGGTGACAATTGTCTTCTTAATAGCTCTTCTTATACAGGGCACCACAAAATTAATTTCAATACAGACAGTACTAAAATATTGCTTATTTACCAGGAATATTTATCTGTTTAGTTTATTATTAAGCATTATAGGACAGAAGATATAATTGTGATATATATATACATAGATTGATTGCATATAAATTCAGTTTTGGATCAAATATATCATTCAGGAATTTCAGAGAGGAGCTGTCCAATGCATACAGCTGAAAAAAAGTCTTCAGAAACAAGGTCAGATATGTTATATTATTCCATTCTTATATTTTCAGAGAAGATATTTTAATTTTTATCTTAAAAATGCAAAATAAAATAATTTTTTTTTGGGGGGGAAAGCATTTAAAAAAATAATTATATCAATGCAAAACAATTCATGTGGAGAGCCACAGCATTAATAAGAGGATTAGTGACAGAGTGCAGATGTGAAAAGCATGAGAAACAGAACATGAATGTAGTGAACCTAACCACAGCATTCAGATGTAGGATCTGGTGATCCAAGATCAAGGACTTTCCAGAGCCAGATGAAATAAAACCAGACCAGTATGCTTAAAAGAAACCCCAAAATAGTGAAATTTTCTAACCTGTTCTTAAATCCCTTCCCACTTTTGGTCTAACAATTTCCATTATGAATATCTTAGAAAATCTAATTTGCAGAAATTTTAAAAGATATTTAATTATCCACTAATTTATCTGGGAATATTAGGTATACATGATGTAGGAACTACAGAGCACCACTTTTAATCCATCAAAGCACTTCCTAGTGCAGATTTGGCACATGAAGTCCTCCACTGTCCCCTAGAGCTGGGGAACCCTGCCTGCTGCACCCCATCCCCCTGAGGCTGCCCTGTGCCATGCTCTGCACAGCTGCTGCTTCCAGGAGGCACAGAGCAGGTGCCACTCTGAGACCTCTGTGGTGGTCTCAACACTTCAACACCTCCAGTCCCTAAAGCACTTCCCAACATGTGCTGCTCCTGTGTCCCTCTCCACTTCTGAAATCTGCTTTTTAAACATTCACTTGGACAGGTGTTTTAATTTATAAATCTGACATAAATTATGCTGGAAACCACTTTGGTGTCTGACAACAAGCAGAGAGGAAGGATGACACTCAACTCTGAAAGCAATGATAAATGGCACAAAAGACAACTTTGTTCCATCCTTGAACACGACACAGACGAGCTCAGAGATGCTGCCCTGAGCACAGAGATGCTGCCCTGAGCACAGAGATGCTCAGAGATGCTGCCCTGAGCACAGACATGTTCAGAGATGCTGCCCTGAGCACAGAGATGCTCAGAGATGCTGCCCTGAGCACAGAGATGCTCAGAGATGCTGCCCTGCCTGAGGCAAAGGGAGCAGATCAGCCCTGGCTTGGCCAAGGCAGAGCAGCCCTGTGTGCAGCCATCACCAGTTCCCACTCTGTCATGGGCTCACTGTTGACAAGTCTCTTCATGTCCCCTTTCTAAAAGATACCTTTAAACATGCTTTTGTTTTATTTCCATCAAGCAGAGCGAGCAGCTTGTAGCTATCCACCAAACATTGCCATTAGGCCCATTAAATATCAAGCCCAAGTCAGAGAAAAATGGTGAATCCTTTGCATTACAATAACCAGAACACACCTGCCCCACACTCTTATTTTATTTCACAGTTTATTCAATGCTCCAATCTTTGGAGCACAGCAGTGGCATTTTTCCAAGTTCAAATACAATTAGTCTTCTCACTATATGACTGAAATTCAGAGTATAAAAAAAAAAACTATTGTGCTTGGTGTCATTTATTTAATCTGAGTGCAAGTAAAATTGCTTATTTGATTGTTTATATAGGACAGAATGTCATGTCACAGTTTTACTGATCACACAATTTATTTTTATTTTCATTTGTTATTAGAGACTTCAAACAGTAGAATAAAAAAGTATATTTACAACCTCCAGTTAAGAACTGAATTTCTTACCTGAATCAACAAACCACCCTCAGTGAGACTGTGTCTATGTGGAGTCAAGGCTATGCTGGAATGTATACAAGTGTTTAAGTAGAAAGATATTAAAACTTTGTCAGCAGGAACACAATCAATAACTGGTGTGCTGTCTGAAGGAAAAAAAAGCCAAAATCCAGAATGCCAAAGGGAATTTTAGCAGAGAGTGATGGCAGAGTTGTTCAAGCCCCCAGTACAGCACTTCTGATCACCATAATAAAATTATCAAGATTCTGCAAGTGGATTTTAATGAATACAACATGGCAAATATTACCTGAGAAAAAAGATTATCTGCATGTGTTTATTTTCTTTTGGCTCATAAGCATTTCTAAGTTAAGACTTTTTATCTTAAGACCAAACACTTCCCCAGCTCTTCAGAACAAGAACAAGTGCAATCTGCAATTTTGACCAAAATTAATGTGCATGGTATAAGTTAATTTAGTTCTAGTTCTACGGTAGATTTACATGTTTGTTGCAGCTTAATATCTAATAAATAACACAGAGAAATTGCCCTCACTTTTAAGTGAGCACCTGAGTGCCCAGTCTGAGAATTTTCAAATGAAGAGCAAAATATTCACAGGAAAATGCTACCACAGTGTTCTCTCTTTTTAGTGTAGCAATATTTCACACAATTTAAATACATTTTCTTTAAAAGAAAAAAAAAAAGATTTTTCTGTGGGGAGTTGCCTCGTCCATGACTTATTCACCATAATGTACCTACAAATAAATTGGGACTCAGAAATCTGACCCTTCAGCAACAAAATCCTTCTCCCTGCAGCATCATCTGCATTGCTGGAGAATAGTTTGTTTGGCACATATGCTCTCGGAGTGTGAAGTCATTCCAGTGAAATGAAAGACAGTCTGGTGCAGCTCATTCATTAATTTTCACAGCAGTTGGTGCCCTGTTGGCATTTCAAATTAACGTAAGGAAAAGTTCAAGAGATTTAACTTCATTTCAAATCATGTCTACTATGATTTTCAAGAAATGTTGCAAATAGATTAAATTGCATTAGTAAAAGCTAATTGCAGAGCAAAAAGAGAAGAATATTAAATGCTAAGTACCAAACTAATTTCAGGGTAACGTAATTTTGCCAGCTGAATCATCCCCTGCATGAAAGATCACACTCAAGGAGCTGCAGCAGTGACTGAGTCACAGTGCAGGGCTGAAGCCCCTAAAGATGCTGTTTTGCAAGTGTTAAATGACAGCTTGGACTGAAAGGATTTTAGTCCTGTTCATTGCACAGCTCCAAGCCCTTCCAACCTTCTCTGCAATTGCATCCAAGGTCTAAACAAACCATTTCTTATGTGTATAATAAACTCTTCAGGGCTGCTGATAAACTGCAGGTCCTTAGGAACATGCAGAGCTCTAATGATGGGGTTGGGGTTTCCTGGCACTTGCTTTTGGCCATTCATTTCTAAACTCTCAGTGACACTTTCTGTACTAAACTATCCTGATCTGACCATGAAATAGGGGACTTACATCAAAACTCTCTGCAATCTCAGGTGCAATTGCAGCTCCTTATTTATTTCTGCACTGGTTGGTTTTGCTGTTTGTCCTTTAAGGTCACAGACAACTCAGGAAATACATCAATTCAAGGGAAAAGGCCACTTGTTGATGGAGAGAATTAAAACACTCTTTTTTTTCCCCTGAATAACAGAATATCCAATGTATTTTATGCTTTGCTTCCTTCCTGCTGCGTGGGGAATTTCTGTGTGAAAATAGTGCCCTTCAAATGAAAAACTTGATAACTCAGAAAGAAGAAATAAAGGTGATAACACTGGGGAAAAAGGAAAACTGTAGCCTCAAATTACCTGATAACAAATCAGGGAGCCATTAGTGAAGTTGGATAAAAGCTGTCATAGGGACTGAGGTGCAATCACCTAATTTAGATATTAGCAGTGCAGATAGCTGCATTTAAGCATCTCCCTTCTATGTAATGGAGAGACATAGGTTCTTCAATGCAATGGGTTCTCCTCCTCTGTGAAGAATCAAAAGTGCTTATTTTTCTCCTTGCCTATTTATTTTCCCATTGCCCAGAGCCCAGGTGATATCCAAAGTCAGGAGGTCGAGTCCTACTCCCTGGAGTATAGAAGTTACTGAGAAGCCAAAATGAGGCACTGGCAACCTCAAGAGCTTGCACCAAAGGGATGTTTGTGAGGTTGGAGGAAAGGATGAAATTCATCAAGTTTCCCAAGTTTACTTAAGGACATAAGTGGCACCACATCACGCAGGTCCTCAAGTGTGCTGACAAATTGACAAATTTTCACAGGAATAGGGCATTTCATTGAAATTGTTCTGGCCCTACATTTTTCTCTAAAAAAACCCCATTAATTCATGATGAAAGAGCAGTGGGAGCTGTAGAATCTGTGAATGAGTTCAAAGCTGAGTCAGAAGAAAAAACAATACATGTCCAATGGCACTTTAAAAATACTGCTTGCAACAGGAGTGGGTGAGAACATCCATAAGGAATCCATTTTATCCTTGTTACATTCAGAGTGTGGGAGGAACACTGCGAGTGCATTTCTGATCTCAGTAGACACAGAAGGGTACTGCTTTGGTTTGTTTTCAAAGTAGAAGCTGAATAAACAGAATCATTATAACAGCTCAGTGTTTGCTAAGACTGTAGACCTAAGGAATGAAGTCTTGAGGAAGAAAAAAAAAAAAAGTGCATTGCAGACTACTGAATAAGCGAGCTAAAGAACAAGGCTCTGAACCAAAAGGAAAACTACAAGCTTAGTCTTTGGTTACACTAAAACATTTACATCCAGCCATAATAAAACCTGGCCTTGATGTTGCTTTAAATTAGTCTAAACCACTTAAACTGCCCCTCCCTTTCTATAATATAATATATATAATATAATACAATATAATGTTATGATATAAAATACAGAACCTCCACTTCAGCCACATGCATGTGCTCACTTCCTCAGTGTGACACAGAGATGGCTCCTGTCAGAAGGCACATATTTCTTTGTGCTTTGTGGCACAAAACCCGTGTAGAAATCAGTCTGCAGAGCAATGTCTTTTCTTACTTATGGGCTTCAGAGCAGCAGTGGAGAGCAGAAGGGCCAGAAGTCAGGGAGAAGAAAGTGAGATAGCTGATCACGGATTCCCCAGTTCAAAGCCAACAGAGCTGGCTGAGTCCCTGGAATGGCTCAGAAGCAGAGAAGCTGGGGGTGCTCAGTTCCAGGGTCAGCTTCAGAGGGCACAGTAACACCGTGTGCTGTGTCTCACCTGGCCCCAGGGTCAGTCCGAGCACGGCAAGTGTTTCAACAAAGTTATTTGTTCTTCAGGCCTGGGTGACAAAATTCTTGACCAAGCAAGCTTCACTTGAGGCTTTCTCTACATGTACAGGATTAGCTCAAAGGCAGTTCCTTTCCCCTTCTTTCCTCTTGAGTCCTTAAAGACGCTTTTGGATGAATTCCCTCTGCTTCACTGTGCACATTACCTAGGGACACTCATCTGCACATTCACCACTGCTCTTCCGACTTTCCTAAGTGATCAAAGCACCAAAATCCCTTCCCATAGAGACACTATTAATAGTTTCTGTAAATCTGTAGAGTGTTCTATATGTGATTGGAAACATGCAGCAACAGGCCCCACTAAGGGATTCCTGCTTTGGGCTTCTCCAGACTTTTCAACATTGTGGTTAGTTCAGAGGCCAAAGGGGGTCTGAATTATTGTTTACCAGGAGTTTTCTTGTGCATAATTACCCATGGCCACAGTGACTTCACAACATATCTGTAATTTCTTTGACTGAAAAACACTCATAGCTAGAATTTCTGCCTGGGACACAGAAGCCTTGGGATCAGCTGATCTGGGAAGCTGTAGCCAGTCATACCCACACCACAAACCCAACGGAGCTTCCACAGCTGCCACTGAGGAGAAACTTGTAGATTTACAGCCCATGTAACAGGTATGGATGAACTTGACCAATACCTTAAGCTTGACCTCACAGTCCCAGGCCTAAACCTACAGGACAGTGTGCAAAATAAAACTGCAATGCAATGATGGCGTGCTTTAAATCCAAAGAATTAATTTCTGCACATATGATACAACGTGCTGTGAAAGGCTTTAAACACCTTTCAGACAAATATGGGAGAGAGCAAAATGGATTGTAGCAAAACTCTTTTGGTCTCAAGCTGTTATCTTTCAGAACAAGGCAAACAAAATTGGCTAAATGAAAGGCCGGGACTTTGTAACTTGATATCCAACTGCTGTCTGACATTTCAACATAAAAATTGAAGGTCTTCTCCTTTGGAGCAGCCTCTGTTTGTCAAATGAAACATCAGGATTGTTTTTCAATTACTTTTAAGAAGGTTTCAAAGTAATAAAAAAGAGTGAGCATAAATATCAAACTAAAAACTTGAAAATGTACTATCTGATTCAAAACGTGCATAATGCATTAAATTAATTACATATATAATGCCGAGAGGCAAAACACTGCTGGCAGTGACTTTCTCCCAGATCAGGAAAGGGACTTGGGATTACCACATCCAGAGAGAAAGAGATAGTGAATCGTGTCTCCCAGAAGGTTTCCAAAAGCAATGGAAAAATCTTACAGGCTGAGAAATAGATTTTTAAACTGCAATTATCTAAAAATGAATTGAGTATTTCACCAAGCACTTTTGCCTCTATCAGCAAACACAAAAAAGAGCAATAGCAATGGCAGAGATACAGAAAATGCTGTGGCATTTGGAGTACTCCACATGTGTTTCAGTATAAAGAGCTTTTCATCAGAAGATGGTGAGTTCGACAATGACTTAATATTTCATGGAATTATATTGAGTTCTATATTTTAGGTAGTAAACTGGGATGAGACTAGAGTTTTTGGGAAAGTCACAGCATCATGAAAAAACAATTACCTTGCTGCCATCCCCACTCTCTGTGTGTTGACAATGCTTAGTGGAGCACCACCCTTAAGAACCTGGACTCAGGACCTCCCATCCCATTTATCAGAGGTTTTATAATGCAGACATCATACTCTGCACAACACTGCTTAATAAACACACTGTCACAATTCCAGAGCAGAGTCTCTAAGGAATTATAATGTTCTGTGCAGTCCTTTTTCTCCTGAGGAGATGCCAATCAGCCAACACGTGAAGAAATTTAAATGGACTATGCTTGGTTCTAGGAGAGAAAATGGATTAATTTGCACATCCAGAAGAAGAAAATAATATCAAATGTTTTCAACCCCATACACACACACACACCCCATTTAGGAACACTGGGCTAAAATTCATTCCTTTCCAGAACTCAAAGGGGGAAAAAAAAACCAACAAAAACGCACCAGAAGGTATTGGGTTTTTTTTCCACCAAAGTTATACTCCTAACATGATGTACCTGGACATATTATAAGAAACTCCAGTACACAATTAATGCAGCCATTGTATACCCTCATACTTCGGGAGCATTATTTTCATAATTATTAATTCTTTTCATCTGGGAAAAAAACTGTGGGAAAGTTCTCACAATGCATCTTCAAAAATAACAATACTGAATCCATCTTTTTACTGCCAAGAACACAAAGTCAATTCAGTTACTGTCAGACTTATTAGAAACATCATGATTATCAGGAGAGCCCCTGGTACCATTTGGGAGTTTCAATAAAACAATTAAACAGTTTGAAAGATCAAAGACCTTAAAATGTTAGCAAATTAAGTTAAAAGCCAAGTTAGCTTTGAAGTGAAAGATTCACCTAAACAGGCTGAAGGAGGAAAGATAGAATTTGAAATGCAATTTCTCAATTAAAACGCGTTCTGAATCCTACTAATCAAAACGTAAGCAGAAAACTTGTAACTAGAACTTTACTGAGTCACAAAGCTGTTAAAAGGGGCTGCTTTAGTGCAGTGCAACATTCATCTTCTGAACTTAAGGACTCTTATACACAGCTGTTTGTAGAGTTGCATAATTATGCTGACACAATTATTACTATTATCATCTGAGAAGTTATGGTATCAACACAAAACAAAAAGATAAATACATAAAACACAAGAATGAAAGTGTGATTGCAATGCTGTAACATGGTGGCAGACGTTTTATGTAAATAGTGGTGGAGAGATTTGTCACCCAGCCACACAGAGGAGGAACAGAAAGCTGGCACAGAGAGCCTGTGAAGGAGGAGCAAAGTCTGTCTGCAGCTCTGACAACAATTTACCTCTGAGATCACAAACAGTGCTGCAGAGAGCACACAGTTAATGTGATAAATAACTCTGCCACCTCACTTCCACCCATGTGCTTTCTTATTACCCTGCCTGACTTACAGATGGCAGAGCCCTGATCATGGGATTTTATCTGTTCTTTTTATCAAATTTCCAGAAACTATACACAAAAGGTAAAAGGACATATTTTCTTCCCTGTTTCCTGGAAAAATATCTGTAACAATATTGTTCATTAAATGGAAACAAGATCTATGCAGGCAACTGAATTCAAACACATCACATCTGTTCTTCCTTGAAGTGACTCTGAACAGTCACAGAGACTATTCTGAATAGTCAATAGAGACAGTTTGCCCTCAAAAAATGCCAAAGAACCATGTCCAACTCTAATTTACCAGAAGAGTTTACAGACATGGCTTGGGGACAATCAGCTTTTTTTTCCTTTTGCCACATGCCCCAAACACACACTTGATGTAAAACAGCAGCAGGCAACATACTAAAAGATTAATTTTAAACTTTACCAAGCATAGCTGGAATCTTTTTCCACCTACTCCCTCATTCTTTGCAGTATGCAAGAAAGCTTGCCATAATCATACAGATCAGCATAGCTTATATTTATTGCCTAATTATGAAAAAGTAATAATAAAAAAGAAAAATGGCAATATAGATTTTCAGTCATATAATTCCAATGTTCCACTTTACTAAAACGATGTAAAACACCTACCCTTATTAGCCAGGAATATGCTGAAACAGCACTTAAATAAAGACAAAACCCACAGCCAGGCAGAAAGCAAAAATGCTACAGACACATTTTACAGTTTCCAATTAGGTGTTTCACTGCAAATAAGACACGAAAAATACAATTTTCTATGTCCATAACTTTATACAATGCACAAGGATCTCAGATTAACACTCATTATATATCATCAATCTCAGAGCAGCATTTTGAGACCTCCATGTTAAAGTACAACCCATGTCTGGACAAAAAGGATATTTTGTTTGCACCTAGATTTGCTATGTATCTTCATTTGTGGTGAAAAGATGCAATTCCCTGCCTTCAGAGGTTTATGAAATACTGTTTACACGAGTCAAGGACCAAAGCATTTCTTGTTGTTATGGGAAATTGGAGCATCTAAGATGCTGCAGCCATTTGGTAATCTATGCATCAGACACAATTGTGTTTAAATTACAGCACATGTTGGCACTTTGATGGAGAAAACTACATGCATAAAAATCAAATTAAACCAGAAAATATTAAGGTAACGTTAAGGCTGGGAGTTTAATTAACTTTCCTGAAAGTCAGACTGCTGAAAACACTGGAGATCCTCGGATGGCTGAACAAACATAGAAGCAGCAGAGAAAGTGAGGCAGAGATAAGAGATTGTAAAATTATCTACATCAAGGTCACGGCACTGGGTGGGAGAGGGGCTTGCTCAAAGCAGGAAAGGGCTGGAAATGACTCAGACAGATGATGGAAATGCAGTTTCCACTGGTTTAACATCACACAGCAGATGAACAAGAGGTCTACTGTACTCTTGTTATACTGGGGGGGAACAGCAGACAGTCTGGGTGGGCACTGGAAGCTTGAGGAGCAGCCTCCAAGAACCTGGAAATCACAGCACAAGGAGGCAAGGCAGCTGACTTTATAGAAGCAGGGAGTGAAATGGCTTTTACAGATCTTTTTATTAGTGTGGCTGTGATGGCAGGTGCTTTCCTCAGCAGTGATCTCTCCAAAAAACAATCTCTTAATTTACTTTTAGTGCACTTGTGTTCCTTCAGTGCCACTTTCTATACACAAGAAAATGACAGCAGAAAAAGTCTTCTCTTTTTCTGAAATATCTTATCACAAATCTCATTCTCTCTAGAAGGTGTTTCTGAAGGCTGCCTAACCTGACAACTTCTGGATTTAAGGGGTAAGGCAGCAAAAATTCCCAAATCACTCTGCTGAGCCAGAGAATTGTTATGGAAAGGGATGTTTATCATATTGTAAATATAAGTTTCTTAAAACAAAAATCTGGAGATAGAATCCCACCCTTCTTCCCCTCTTCCCTCTCTCTCTTTAAATACTGAAATTAATGCTCTGGCTTTATCCAAATCTTACTTATCTCTCACTGCCCTGTCTTTAAGTTCAGAAGCTCTTTGTGGTGTCCCAAGTACATGAACCAGCATGGCTAAGACATCTGTGGATATAGGTGAGTTGTTTGGGAGTCTGTTTTCATCCTCTTTCTCCTAGCCTAACTAAAATTACTTAAAAACAATTATCACACAACAGATTTTTCATGTTCATTATCACCACAATTTTAACAGCAGCCCACATAGCACCAATGTCTGGAGAATTTAAAGCTCACATCCATTCTCCTCTTAACTGTTTAAGTCTTAATTTAGCAGCAGAGATTGTTTATCAATATTTTAGCCTCAGATTGGCAACACTAAAAATGGGGATGTGAGCAGATGGCTGTGGCAAGCTGCATGCCCAGAGTGGGTGAAGCACAACTATGCTTCTTGATCTTTTACAAATTTCTGTGCTGAGCAAGGCCAGGCTCAGGTTCTGTGATAGAAACTGACTCAGGTTCTAATTTAATTTGTCTTTCTACACTCTCCAGACTATTTCATAACCATGAGTTATGCTGCATCATGTGTGGACACATTTGGATTCAATGCATTCATTTACTGTGAAGTCTGTTTGACCTTGTGCCTGCAAAGGTCAAAAGACTGCAAAGAAAAGTCCCAAGAGCTTAAAATAATAATAATAATAAAAACCACCACAGCCAAACACACCAGAAACACTCTCACTCAGAAGTAGTGCTTCCAGAAGTCATTTTAGTTTACAACATCATAAAGTCTTATTAGCATCTCAAGTGAAAATGACAGCAATGAAAGCAGACCAGGAACATGACCTCTTCCCTCAGTCTCCTTGAGGCTTTGATAGGGATGTGCCATCCAGGACAAGTTTTTCTGGTGCAGCACAGTTACCATGAGAGCCCACTGTGTTCAATTTGTTCCTTAAAAGGCTTGACCAGCAAGAGAACATTTGTGTTAAAAATGCCCCAACAAAGGTGAAGAGAGGGGTCAGGTTGTTTTGGAGCACTCCTTCACCTTGCTGCCAGTGGAGTAAAAAGACAAGTGCAGCCATGGGAATGTTTTAGCACATCCAGGACTTCCTGGTGTCTCCAGTATTCAAGCCACAATTTCACCTCTCTGTAGGTGTTTTTAAGCACATTTTGAGGTAAAACAGCTCTTGGGATGCTCTTTTCCAGGCCAAGGGCGAGTAGCTGCTACTGGCCTCACACTTGGGCAGAGAACTGTTGCAAGGGCTCTCCTTGCAGATGATATTTTGTCTTTGATGCACCTGAAAATGTCTGATTTTTCTCATTTATGGACAAGTATAAAGGATCAGACTGGTTTCCAGTTGTACCATTCAGTCAGAAATCCCACTAAGGGGAGTGCTCAAAGTCAAGAAGATGGCAATTACAAGATTGATCTCTGCCTAAACTATAACTGCCTGCCTCATGAATAATTTTATTCCCCAGCTCTGTCAATCAGGTGCCTTCCGTGAACATTAAATTTATTAGGATAAGTTTAAAAAAAAAAAAAAAGTGGTGTCAAAGTTGTCTCTGATATTAACATTACAAGAAATGGGAAAGGTGAGCATGAGACACCAAGGGCACCCATGTGCCACACCCAGCTGAATTACAGCTTTTAGACCTCTGGTGCCCTCAGACTGAGGCCAGCATTCTGCAGAAAGGAACTGTGAAATCAGTGGTGGCAGGGCAAAGGCAGACAGAGCAAATTAGGTTAGAAATCTATTCCAGGCCTCCCAGATGGGCCAGGACTGACCCAGCAGTGGGACCCACCTGTCTCACATGCCATGCTTACCTACAGCAGCTGCACACCTGTGATTTTTTTTACCATCCTTACATTCAGTTTCAATTTCCAAAGCTAATTGTAAGCATTCAATCCATTCTTAACATTGCCTTTAAAGAGCTTTAGTAGTATTATGCCAGGATTTGACTTTTCTTTTGCCTTTTTTTTTCTCAAGTGCATGCTAGCAAACTAAAGTCAGATGCAAAGAATATGTTCCTATCATAACATTCAAAATATTTCCCAGCAGCTGGGGAAAGCTTAGCATTTTAACCGTGAGAAGATGTCATAATAAACTGGTTATTTTTATGTAACTTAAATACTCCTGCAAACACAAAAAGAATTTCATGTTTCTTTAGGACTCTCTGTGAAACATGAATTTACTGGAAACTACCCAAGCATGGTATGAAACAGCACATTGTTTAAAGAGTTGGTAAGTCTTTAGTTCATGCCGAACAACGACTCCTGATAATTCATAAAAATAGCATCTTCAGCAAGACACGGACTCCCTGCATTTCAGCTTAATTTTTTTTTACATTAAACTGACACTGTTAGGTGTTCCAAAGGAATGATACAGCTCTTATTTCTTTTTTTTCTTGGAACTGCAGTTGATATTATGTGAATGTGAGACAGTGCATTTGATGCAAAAGTTTAGACATATAATACTTTTTTTTTAAACATAAGTACATATAATATTTTTTTTTTTGAACATAAGTATGACAAAGCTCCTAAATCTTATTTGATTAAGAATTCCAGACCATCAGAGTGAACTGAATCACTCTCCCAGAGCTTACTCCTTCAGGAGCAGCACCTCCTAAGTAGAAAGCGAAACCTAGCAACTCTCAGCAAAAACAGTCCAAAACAAAATTAAATTATAAAGGGGAGTAAATAAAAAAATATAAAATGGTGGGGGGGGTAGAGTATCCCTATTCACTTAGTAGTTAGTGGAAATTTTTGCTGCCCACCTCCTATCTCTGGCGTGAGAAAACCTCATCTTTTGGATTTTAACAGCCCCAGAGTTTTTTCATCTGTTCATTTTGAAACTGAAATAGCTGAGGCTGATCACACTTCTGTTTCAGGCTCCTACTGGAGAGCAATTTGGTGTAAATGTTCAGATAATAGCAGAATGCCAGTGAAATATCCCTTCCTGCAGCTTCAGTTCTGCCACTTCTCCAAAATGGGCGCTTTTTGGAACATTCTAAGCAATACTTTGACTACTATTACTGACTACTCAGGCTCAATTCTTGCAGTGTCGTGCTGTAAACAAGCTTCCCAGTACATGAATATAAACATAGAAATAGCAACAGAAATAATTGACCAGGTAATATTTTTTGTAAGGATATGAACTGGTCCAGGCAGAAGAAACTTTTCACTCCTGTTGTATTAGCAGAAGGTTAATTACATGAGCCCATAAGCTGTAAAAAGCAGAAGACAGTATGAAGTTCTGTTACAATTAAATGCTGCTGCTAGCTCAGGTAACAGCAGTGTGGTTTTCACCTCAGGAATCCTCAGGGTGGGTCCTTGGGCCCATTTTTATAAAGATCAGGAATCTTTCACATGTGAGTAAGACAAGCAAATATTGAATAAATGCAGCTTTAAAAATCAATATGCACTGTGGATACAGGGAGTGGTGATTGCTTCACAAGAACATACCTAAAACAATCTTAAATATGACTGGCACCCTCTGCTATCATATTAATCTCAACAGCTGTCTGAAGCTCATAAGTCTTGCCTGGAAATCCATTGCTCCTTGGTCCACATAATAAAATACTGTATCACCAAGAAATCAACACTATTTATTCCTGTGCATTTATGAAACCTGAACTCTTGCAAGATTCCACGTGCAAGTGCTCAAGGCTGCAGTTGTGACCATGGCCCTGTACAAAAGGTCTGTGCAACAGAATATTTGCATGGCATGGCTCCTTCTGAGCACTGGGGTCTGTGCAGGCTCAGCTCAGGGTCTGACACTTGTACACACATGGCAGAGACTGCAGAACATCGTGGTTAAGGGGAGGTAAACCACCATCACCACGTAGCTGCTGGTTTTCCTTGGGGACGCACAAGCAGTGTGAGTTTAATTACAATGCAGTGTCCCCGTAGCCCCAAGAACGTGCACCTGCACACTTGGATTTTGCTTTTAACTCACTGAGTTAAAACTCTGCAGAAGACTTTCTCCTGTGAAGATGGTTTATCATTGTTTTACTTCATGGCTGCTCTTCACTGACTCTTTAACTTCTGCTTCTCTATCCACAGTGGGAAGTATGTGGATGCTGACTTCTTTGTTAAAGAGAGATTTTTTTTCACATTTCTGTGTCTGAGACAAACTGTTCTCATGCATCCAAAGTTGAGAGAAGAAAACAGCCCTGGCAAACACCACCTGTTTTTGTCTGTTTCTCCTTGTTTTTCTGAGATATTTTTGCACTGGTGTCTTTCCTTTTCAACCTGTTGTATTACGGGGTGTCTTTCATTTCAACCAATTGTTTAAATCCGTTGCGCAACTAAAAACATAAGGCGTATGCTGAAATAATAAAGTCAGTTCCTGCCTCTTCAAACTCCTCACTGTAGAGTTTGGTCACCTTCTCCCTGTTCACGGAGCACAGCAAGGACAGGGAGTGGATACAGACTAAGGCAGAGTTGCTTTGACCGAGGCCATCCCCAGCCACGGTTGTGTGAGAAGGTGTGGCTGACACATGAGGTGTGCACTCAGGGCCTGGGGATCACAGGAATTAATTCCTATAACCAAGGACATGGTGAAGGAATATAGCCACACATGATTGCTTGTTATACTGACAGCCTGTCTTAGTTTGAAAGACAGGTCTGCTAAGGAAGGCAGAAACCTCCCTTGGAATAGAAAATGCAACCCCCTCCCCTCCGAATTATTATAATTTTGAAATCAAGGGCTTTCAAGCAGAGATATGGGAAATGGGAATAACAGTTCTTTACTAATGATTATATAAACACATATATAAAGCAAGGCAAACAAACAGCAGTAACTTTGGTGATGATACCAAACAGAGCAGAGTCCGGTGCAGCCTCTCTGGGCTGTCAGGCAGCGATGTTCCCCCGCGGCTGCAGGGGGCGCTCCGGAGCGAGCTCGGCCCTCAGGAAATGGCGGCGGCAGAGAGTAAACTCACAAACCCCCTGGGGCAGAGAGGAAGGACCCTCGGGGACAGGAGGCTGGAGCAGGAGAGATGGATCCAAATCCCGGGCTGTAGATGAGATGTATCCAACTCCGGAGCTGCAGCGGGGTCTCAGGAGNGTTCAAATCCCGCCCAGTTCTAGTTTCTGCTCAATGAGAACAGCTCCAGGCAAAAAGGAGGGCCGGGCCCCTCTCCGTGGCCATGTCCCTTTGTTTCTCTTAAGTACCCAGCCATTTGTTCCCTAGCAACCAAACATGGGGAAAAATTCCTTTAAGAGAGGAGAGGGGAAACAAAAAAAGAAAGAATGGGGAGCTTCTCAATCTCCAACACAGCTATTTCAAGATCCTTTGCAATGAACCACTTCCCAAATCAACAAAAGCAAGGCGTGTGGGAAAGGGAATCCTTCTGAAGAGTGCTTATCCAGTCATGTTTTGCGAGTGCTTGTGCAGAGAATAAATCACACATTGTCAGGATTTTGCAAGGGTTTTGCTATCCATAGAGGAATTCTCACTGAAAATCTGGCCCACAATGTTGTGTTTTCTCATTTCCTTTTTCTGTTTCATGGAATGATGTTGCTTGTTATGTTTGCCTAACACCACGGTGTTAATTGTTTAATGTTACAGTGTTAATTAGAGGTTCTCTACCAAGAACTGCTTCTCACCCTTCTCATATTCAGAGCTCATTAATTCCTAGGTATGCATTATACAAAAAGGTATATTAATTAACATTCTAACATCATAATTATATTATGCATTAGCAATATTACATTTAATTGCAATAATAACTGTGACTTCACATGTGGGCGACACTACAATTTGTTATATTTTCATTTTTCAGTCATAAGAATCATGACCTAAATTCCAGTAACTCCTTCAAAAACTGATCTAATTTTTAAGCTTTTCTTCAAGCCACTGCTATTTATTCTGCAGGAATTCTCTGATTCAAACATGGAAGCTGCAAGCTTAAACTACATTTCTTTTTCAGATGAGATTCCTACCACACACAAAGATGAGACAGAAGGTCACCGAGTACAAACTGTGCAAGCTAAGGGGAAAAACACACCCCACAACTAAAAACATTTTTACCTTTTATTGTTAGACCGCTGTATTTCTTTGATAGATCTTTCATGCAGTAAATGCTATTGATGTCTAGACACCTTATCTTGTTTCTGGCTTATTGTTAAAACGTCTCATTTTCCTCTAACTTCACTACCACAACATCCTACTAAAGACACGCTTGAATGCTTGGCTGACCTAACATCAATACTTGCTTCTGGCCCTCCTCCTTCCCCCACAACTCTTCCTCTGATACATTATTTAGAGACTCACTGATTTTGTGCCCAGTCCTAATCCACCCTGTTCCATCTCTGAATGTAAAATACCACAGGTGGTACCTCAGCAGGCACGAGGATGGTAAAGTTTGATCCTCAGGAACACGAAGGATGCCATCAGTACCCAAACGCAGCGCACGCTTTTTCACAGTTAATAAAAAGATACTAAAAGTTACAGGAGTCATCTTCTTCCTCTAAAAAGTTAGATTTGCACTAAAATTTCTCCTACATGCAACAGGGAGATGATTTAGCAGAGTCATCTTTCACCAGTCTGGTGCACAATTAGCCCCAGAAGGAACTAAAGGAAGATGTGCTGAACACATAATATAAAACTGAGACATTCACCTGTGTGATTCCAGAAGCCAAATCCTGCAAACATTTTATAATTGAGAAAGGAGATAACTGGCTGTCTTTTCCAAGGACTTTCAGAGACTCCACTTTACCACACACCCAGTCCTGTCACTGCTTCATGTCCCTTTTTGCTTTTGCTTTCCCACCTTCTTCTCATAAAATTTATGTGCTTCATCATATACAGATCACTACTAGAATGGAAACAATTATTTCATTATTTTTGTGAGGAGGAAAACATTATTTCAGTCTGAGGGAAGTTATCTAACATGCCTAAAACACTTTCCTAAGAAAGTTCTTAAAAGCAAAGTTAATGTATTTTCTCTTAGAATACCTAATAGTGCCTGTGGCTGTGTTTGCATGCACAAATGTTTGTTCTCTATTCCACTGTCAGTAGTGTTCTTTGCCTAAAGATCACATGCCAACAAAACATGATTATAAAGGTGTTATTACTCCTTTGAACTTTCACATTGAAGCAGAGAGAAAGAAATAAATAACTGGAATATTTTTCCATACCTACAAAAATCCTGACTGCCTTGAAAATTCTTGTGTAGGGTTATTTCAGGGAATTCTTGAGGCAAACACAGTTTAAGGGATGCAGAAACTCACACATCCTGACGTAGGGAGGATAAGATTTCACAGTCCAGAGTGACTCAGTGAAACTGCTCAGGAGTGGGAGAAACCCTTTAGAGGTGATGATCTACAGGATCCTACACAGCAGTTTTATCATTTTGTTCACAAACACCTAAAAGCACCATGGGTCCACTGAAGTGCAGACACTGTAAGAAAAGCCAGACTGAAAATCAGGAGGTCAGGATATTATCCTTGCCTGCACACCACAACCTCTGGATCAGGGAGAAGACAGAGTCCCCTCTCCCAGGAGTCTGAAGGACTTGAAAATGTCCTGTGATGCCAGGATCTTAATGATGTATCTGGCCTTTTCAGATTAATCATATCCTTATCTTAAATTAACAATTCAACCTGACTTTAGGAGAAAGTGGAAGGTATTTTTCTTTATGCTTGTTCTTTAAAAATTTAAATTTTTAAATTTAAAAATGGCTAGCAATGAATATAAGATTAGGTTAAGTATCTGATCTGAGAAGAGATTTTTCCTGATACTTTCCTATTTTATATAAAGATGAATGCGTGGGTGTTTTTTTGAAATGAAAAATTACTCAGGTGCCTTAGGAACCTATGTCTTTGGAAACATGTGAAATGTCTGTGTTAGTTTCAGAAATTCAATTTAGTTCTTCAAGTCACTTGGGCACATTTGAAAATATTACCCTTGATCTAACTCTTGATAGAAAAAGATTGGTGTCTTCATTAAACAACCCTGTTGAAATCAAACTTCTGTAAAGTTCTCCATTTTGAGGAAAAGAGGTATTAAAAAAAACCCCCAAAAAACGAAAAACCAACATTTTCACTTGCTTGATTAAACACACACTATGGATTATTGCCAAGGCAAAGACAGCTTTAGCAAAGCATGAGATCACAGTTTTCTATTTTAGATGGTTATTACATATAGTCTTTCCAATATATACTACTGTCATTTAGTCATAATAACTCCTTCATGTTGAGTTTGCAGAACACAGAGCATTTAAGCTGTTTAAAACCAAAAGCACTAACAGAACCCTAGCAAAAGAATCTCTTTTCAAATGAAGAGGTTATTAAGTAATTGGCCATCTCTGTTCAAGTCATTGCAATGATTGTTCTTTACAGTCATTACCCTGTGCTTTCAGTTTACACAGTTTTTCCATTTAATACAAGTAGAAGATAACTCACCAAGTTGGCAGTGTTCTGATTAGCAAAAACATTTTGAGCTAAGACAAACTCAATGCAATTATTAGTATAATCTTATTACCAAGATAATTCTTTAGACAAAGTTCAGACAGGAGCCAGTAGCTTCTATATATAATACTAAATTTAATTACACCCAGTTAAACCATTAAATGAGAAATCCTGGGCTAGGCTGGAAGTTTGTGGATGTGTAAGAAATGGCCCAAGAGAGCTGACAGGTACTAATCCTGTCCTCCTGTTCTTCCTGCATAGGTGTGGTGAGTGATTAAGAAGTGGCCTTAGAGGAAACAGAAGGATGAAAGGGATCTGTTCCTGAACTGTTATTGCAACTTCCAGCATATATAATTCCATGTATTTAGTGTGCCTGGGATATGGGACCAAAACTCCTCCCCAGGAGGGTGTCACAGGCTGCTGTGTGTCACCAAGACACTGATATTTGTTCACTTCCACCTGCCCAAAGCTGCTCCTGGGCCAGCTGTGACACATGTCACTCAGAACACTGAGCAGAGACTCGAATCAGATTCAAGATAAGCCAAAATCAATCTCTAACCTCATTCACCGAGCTGTTAAAATGTGACCAACTCCAGCTAAATGAACATGCATTTTACAACATTATTGCTGGCCAGTTCCCAGTGCTGTGAGAACCTCTGGCAGCCCTTCCCTCTGGCATTTTGCACTCCTGGTGATGCAAATCCAGAAGGACACAGCTCCAAGGTCTGCCTTGTTGAAGCAGTGTGTTCACACAGCCCCAGGACCTGGGCTACAGATCCTGACACCACTGTTCCCATCTCAGAACTGTTTTCTCCACTTATGCTGCTGCCTACAAGAGCACCCACCTTAAAGAAATAAGTTGATTCTTTTAGAAGTTCATATGGTTATTTTAAAAGGCCTTGTGACAGTCAGATTCAGTGGTGACCTGCTCTTGGTTTGCAGACATCTGGCATGGACAGCAATAGCCCTGGCTCACCACAGTGGAGAATTAGACAGGATCTCTTGTTTCTGCTAATTTAAGCACTGTAGAGGAAAAATGAACCAAGTCCTGCCAGACAGGAAAGCTGAATGGGATTTACCACAATCACAGAATGCAATCAACAAAAATAATGCAGAAAAAATATTGCACATGGCACTCGATTCACAACTGAAATGGTTCAGTGGTACAGCAGACGTGGATACCTAGGGCACCCACATGCTAAATAAATGATGGAAGTCAAGGGAAATATTTGAAAGAACACCTAAAATTTATAAAACTATAAAAATCAAATCCAGCCAACTTTTGAGTTTGCATCTGTGCAGATCCAGGCTGTACCTATGACACGTTGGCTATACTGGGAATCTCCAGAATACACTGCACAGACCAAGAAGTAATTTTTTAGTGTCTAATGAATTCAGTAGCATCATTCCTTTTCATTCTATTGTATTCTTGATAATGGATGGGTTTTATTTATTAATACATATTGATGGTTTCAAGATAAATTTTATTCCAAATTTTCCATCGTAACATTCTGGATTTGTGCATAGCAGTTGCTTTCCATTAGGGAAAGAGCCATTGGATGCAGGCAGCAGTTGCAGAGTTGTTGCCATTCTAACTGCAGCAGAGCATATAAATTACACCACCCTACTTCGTGGGAAATCAGTCATTACTGTAATTAACCACCTCCGTTATCACCTTATGCTTTTGCCTTATCACATCATTGACTATCTGCTTGTAATGAGTAATACTCAGGGATTATTGCTACATATACAATTTACAGTAATTATTACGTTACTGACAATGAAATGACTTATAAAACTAATAGTGCATCTTTGTTTCTCCAGGTTCAATTTAAGGAACAGTGCCATTCTCACTTCATTTCAAAATATCAATAAAGCTGTTTCCAAGTTGAAAATTCATTTTCCTTTGAACATAGACTATACCTTTCTTAGGACAGAAACCCATTTCCATATTAGTCACAACAGCAAAATTATTTCTCATTCACCCTCAAGTTTATTAAAAACAAAGTGCTTTTAATATTGGGTGAAGCTGGATTAAAAGCATACATTAGCTTCTGACATTAAAATTGAGTAATTTTATTTCTTTATTCCACAGTCTGAGACAGCATTATCAGTAGACTTTCAACTGATATTTTGGAATTGCAATTACTGCATTAAGAGCCAAATCTGGACTCCAAGCAATTAATGCAGTAAGAGATGTATGTAGACTATAAAGGTGGATACACATAAAGGTTTAATTATAATTTCTTTTAAAAAATATGACTGCAAAATACTCAGTGAGAAGCAGCATTCCAGACATTATTGATATATTTTTCTTGCAAAAGGAGAACATTAAAATCTCTGAAGTTAATATGTGGCA
Source organism: Erpornis zantholeuca (assembly GCA_013400515.1). Taxonomy (NCBI): domain Eukaryota; kingdom Metazoa; phylum Chordata; class Aves; order Passeriformes; family Timaliidae; genus Erpornis; species Erpornis zantholeuca. The sequence continues at coordinate 63,806 of VZTN01014879.1, forward strand.
ACAAGAATCAAAGCACCTCATTTGGAAAACTGCTTAGCAGAGCTGCAAACCAATAAAAGTGTCCTTTCACACACATAATTTTCAAAACTCTCAACAGAAGCACTTCCAGGTCTGCTGCCTTTAGTTGCTGGCACTCCTCTCTAAGCATTCCTTCATGACTTTTCTGACAGCTCTTTCTGGAGAGAGTCCCCCTCTCCCTCCTTGTTTCCACCTTGGAGAAGTTAATAGAGACACTTCAATGCCTCTGTCTCACCCTGTGCCACCAATTCACCTCTGGAGAGTTCAACAAAGTGATCCACCCTTCTTTTGTTCTCTTCTCCCCTTGGTTGCCTTTTTCTGTAGCTTCTTGAACTACACAGACATTTTCCACCTTGATACTGCCCTCCCACACCCAGCAGGTCACCTCGGGCTGCCCCAGCGGGGAACCTCTGCTGACTCTAGGGCAGTAAATTCCACCTCTCATCCTTCACCAGAGATCTCCAGCCCTCAGGGGACAATGGGGAACTGGCCCCTGTCAGCAGTTTCTGTGAGTTCCCAAAAAATCCAAGCCAGCTCTCTTCCACTGAGAAAGCATCCACGAGAGCTGAGGTTGCTTTTCCTCCTCCTGTCTGCTGGCTTCTGGTACCAGCTCTTTCCAGGATGGGCTGACACCTCCCACAGGAGCTAGAGCTGTTTTATTTTTAAATGAGTGATTAATGTGACCCTGACTGACTCCCCTCACCAAAGATAATTGTCATGTCTATGTGTTGAGGTTTCAGGAGTTCCCTTTTTTTTGTCGTTTGGGTTTTTTTTTATTCCTCTTAAAGAATTTTCCCCATACTTTGTTGCTAAAAAACAAATTAAAGATAAAAAAGAAATGTCAGGGACTTTAAATGTGGGGGTTGAGAACAGAGCAATAGACGATGTGAACCAATTTGGTTTATCATGCGTTCTCCGTTTATTATCTTAAAATGTCGGGTTATATAGAGTTTAGATAGTTTACAAACTTAGGTGCTTTTTAATTGGTATACAAGGTGAAAAAGAATTCAAAACAATTTAGTCTTAAAACGGTTACTATGATTACAATATAACCATGCTATTTAAAATCAAACACACTTTAATAAAATTTCTTTTTGTGCCACAGGCTTTAAAACTACAAACTAGGCCCAAAATTTCAAGCTTAGCTAAAGCTCTTCTATCAAACAATCAGGCCTACGCTCTTGCAAAAATTCTGCTACAACAAATCACTAGGTGCTTAAGAGAGACAAAAGTCCTGACCACAGGGGAAGGGTCCAGCTGCCTGCCCTCTTTTTGCCTGAGGTTTTCTCTTGTAGGGCAGGATGCCACGAGATGTTGAACTTGCAAAAAGAGAGCCCCTAGCTCCCTTGTTCTCCTGGCATTCGGAGGAGAAGAAGCCACTCTTGTGCTGGAGGGAATCCATTGCTGTTGCAGACTCCTGCTGTCCTTCTGCCGTGAGTGGAGCTTGCTCTCTGGAGTGGCTGCTGTGCCAGGACCCTATTTTAACACCCCACCTCACCAAAAAGGGACTTTTCTCACCATCTCCTCGGGGGACTCAGGGGACCCTGGGATCCCAATCCCTCCTTTCCCTGTCCCACCAGGAGCCGAGCTGAGGCTGTCCTGTCCTTGCCATTCCTCTGCCCTGAGCTTGTGCCACACTGTAGTGCCTCACCTCCTCCTGCCTGCAGAGAGCCCCGGTGTGGTGCTGACTTGGGAGTGGGTTTTTGAGAAATCTCAGGGAAAGGCTGGACAAATGCAAGCTTTTGTTATCCTGTCCTGAAATCCATTTTTTAAGGTAACCTTTTGTAGTTTCCCAGGAGAAAGCTTTGATGAAGAATGTAAATAAGAGAAATGTTGATGGTAAGGCGGTTGCCTTGACCAATGAAATGTCTTCCTTGTTGTGAATTCCTGACTGAGACACAGTCAGAGACACACAGACAGACAGACAGAGAGATGTTCCCTGCAGATGAACCTGCTGGAGGGAGAAAGATTTGTTCTGTTTTCTTGATATTAATGAATAAACCTTCTGAGGAAATCATGGGCATGAGTGGTTTGTGGAAAAGCCCTGGGAAACCAGGGCAGGCACCTTTCTACACCCTGGGGTTCCCACTGCAGCTCTGGAGCTTGATGCATCTCATCTACAGCCTGGGATGTGGGTCCATCCCTGCTGTTCCTGAGGGTCCTGCTGGGGCCCAGGCCTGGCTGCCCCAGGGGTTTGAGAAGTGACCTCTTCCTCTGCCATCACTGCAAGGAAGGCTCCTGCCTTTCCTAGCATATACCTGTCTTTCAAACCAAGACACTGTGTTATTCCTATTTTTTCACGCCAAGAGGAATGTATGAGATTAGAATCATTACTTCTTGTCTACTGATTGTTTTCACACATTGAAAAGCAAGACAAATCTACCTTTTAAATTGTATTATTATTGTTAGCAAATTGCATGCACAAATTAAAGAAGAAGGAGCACTATTTATTTTTAAACATGCCAAACAGTTTACATGTTTCAACATTGCATTGTAATGACCCAAGGTATTTTTCCTTCCTCTACCATGGCCAAATCACCTCTGAAGTGTTGATAAGTCAAGTTGGCTGTTTATTTGCAAGATCAGACTGAGTGGCTTTATTTTTGATGCATCAAGGACAGTGGCAAAATGGGCAAAGTAATACAACTAAAGTGCAAAATGAGAGCTGGGTTGGAAGGAAGTGCTAGGATCAGGGCTACCAGGGATGCTGACTGGAGCCAGTGTGCCACAGTTGATCAGGGGAGAGGGGGACTGCTGGGGGTTTGGCAGCTGTTATCTGTGAGCCAAGACAGCCAAACTGCACTGCTTTTGCATGGCATAGCACAATGTACAGCAGCACAGGTTCTGTAGGTGCTGGACCTGAAGAAATTGGGCAAAAAAAAAAAAAAAAAAGACATGCCAATGAAGGCTGATGCAAGTTAGACTCCCTAATGGGAGTGGGCAAACCCAGAGTGGCTCTGTGCTCCTGCCCTGTGGGGCACTAAGAACTACAACCAAAGTGAACAGAGCCCAGAATCCTGCTTTTGACAAAGAACAAACACAAACTGCTTAGGGAAAGAGTTCAAGGCTGGGCTGGATGGGGCCCTGAGCAATGTGCTCTGGTGGAAGGTGCCCCCAGCCCACGGCAGGGGGGGTTGGAACAAGATGATCTGTAAGGTTCCCTTCTAACCCAAACCATTCCATAATTCTATAATAAGCATGAGAGCATGAATCATACCAGCATCCCCTCATCTCCTCTGCCAAGAACCAGTTAATTGATTTGCTGAATTAGAAATGTAAATAAGACTCATGATTTTAAATAACCATTAATGGACTTATTCCTCATGAATTTATGCAGACCTTTTCTTAAACATAACTAATTTTGACTTTCAGAAGACTTTGAGGCAGAGTAAGCTTAACAATTTAATTATTAGTTTTCCTAGTGAAAAAAATTGCTTTCTATTGTTGGTCCTTCATCTGTAACTTAATCATTTCCTTTTGGGTCCTTGCAGTAGCAAACCCATGCCTCGAAATTACTTTAAAATCTGTGTATCTGCCACCTTCAGGTCTTCTGGATCTCTTATCTGGTAAGGAGTAGAAGCAGATACCCCACAGCAATCTATAAGTGCCCCACGAGTAATACCCCTGCAGTTCCCTGAGATTACCTCAGTTAGATTAATGTAAAATTGAAATTCCATTTCTTAAGAGGTCAGTATGAAGGCTACCCTTAGGAATGAATTCCAGAGTCAAGCCCTGAGGGCACACAAATGCAGGTGGGTACCTTTACACTGCTAAAGCAGAATTTTCCTAAAAGGAAAATGTAGGATTTTTTGTCATAAACCGACTGATTTCAAAAGAAAGAATTTTGTAAAGCTTCAGTCACAAATGTATGGGGGGAAAAAAGATCTTTAGTAATGAGCCTAATGCCACTAAAGTGAGCAAGAAGCACATGAATACCAGCATAAGATAAAACTTACAGTTATAATCCTGCAATGATACCAGGCTTCTCAATATGCTCTCTTTCAGTAGAACAAAAATCAATTTTGCTTTTATGGAAGAATATTCAACCTCATCACTGTTCATTTTTTTAAGCACTCAGAAGGAAAACAAACAAAATCCAGTTATTTTTTGTTATGGTATCCCATAATACCCCCTAGCAGGGCTCTAATGAGCCAGGCATCCTTCAAACACGAGATGGGATCTTCTTGCTTGAAGTTCTTACAAAGCAAGTTGCCAAAAAGCTGAGGTGGAGAAGCAGCAAATCTGTAATCATCAAGTCTTTAGTTCCTTTCAGTGTTGGAAGCTGTTTAATAACTCACAACCATTTCTATGCAATGAAATCAGAAAAGTGACTTCTGCTGCCATCTCAGTCGTCAGCCCCAGGTTTTTCTTTTGAGTTTTGCACATAAATATATGAGTCATTCCTGTTTTTTTCCTCTGCTCTACAAGTAATTTGTGTGGCAGTTCCATGAAAGTTACACTTATTTAGTTGAGTCAAATTACACAGTGTTTTTTAACAAGGACCACGAGGACCAAGAGGGATTTTGAATCAGACAAGTGGGTTACAAGGTCATTCCTAGAGCCTTTCCCTGCCCAGGTAGGCCAAATGTGTGGCCACATCCATCCTTAACTTAAGGGTACCATAGGTTTAGAAACAGCATTTCTGACATCACAGTGGTTTTTTAAAACGTAGTATTTTAACTTCCACACTTTGTGTCCAGAATGAAATAGAAATCAAACACAATGAAAAGTGAAGTATAAAACTCAGCCAAGAGACACTCACTGTAATGTATTTGGTCATCACAAAGAGGGGCAAAATCAGTTCCAACCAGGTACTGTACAACTTCTGATGAAACTGTCCTTCATGAAAGACACTACTAATTTTACTTTTCAGGTAGGTCTTGCAAAGCTGTGTAAAATCACTCAACTAAGCTGCAAAGTACTTTAAAGAGTCAAGCTGATTGATAAAATCAAGGGCTGCCAAGTGACCTTAACAGATGCACAGAAAATACCATTGTAAGATTTTATTCTGCATTTGTCCATGAAGGCATGCTCAAGGTTGTGATTCCCCCATAAATTGACTATGCTATTAATACTCACAGAAGCATTACTGGCAAAGTAGAACAGGAACTACAGTTTCAGCAACAACTCAGCCAGCAATACAACATTTGAAGCAAGTAAGCTTGTCAGAAGTTGCTTTCAAAACCTCTTTCAGTGTTTCTGTTACTTAGTGAAACAGGTGATGCCACCTGTGAGGCAGAGCACTGTGATGTGCTGGTGTCTCACTCTTGATGCTGATTCCACACCATTTACCACCTCCCTGGACTGGGCTTAAACAGAACAAAGTGTTCATACAAAAATAGGAAGTTTCATGGACAAATGTAAGCAGTGTCTTGAGCTGTACAGATTCACTTCAGTGAACAGAACTGAGCCAAGCTTGTCCCTTATTTCAGGGCTCTTCAATCAAGGAATTTGCACCAAGGGTAAATTTGTGCCAATACCTTTAGGTATGTGAGACAATCCTGCTTCTGTTGGGTGGGATTTGACAAAAAGCACTGAATCAAAGACCACGGGAGCCAACCAATATTTTGAAATGCTATTTGCTCTTACTCAAGAGGCTGAGGGAATGAGGAAACAGAACTTGCTTTGGTACAATGGCCTTGTGTTTCTTCTAGTAGAAGGGATAGAGCTACTTTTTTTCCCATTTTACTATGAAAAGGAATTGCAGAAAATTTTGCAAAAAAAAAAAAACAACCTCAGTGGAGTCACTATTTTAATTTCTTTTCTCATATTTTCAATACAATCGATGCAAAGCTGTCTGTTCTGTACTGTCATCAATAATTTAAATGTATGGAAAATTTTATTGATTTCTCAGCTGCATTTGCATTCTGTATCTTCCTAACTTACTTTAATCATAAAATTACCATTTTTTTCCAAAATGCTTAAGACATGCACACACTGTAATGTCAGTTGGTTTTGATACAATCTGTGCTTATATTCAAGATCTGGTAAAGATGAGCCACTGTAAGAAAACACAGTGAAGGCTTTCATAAACAAAGATTTATATGTACAACAAACAAGTGTTCTTGAACAAATTAATGGTCTGTGTACTGACCTGAGACTCTCAGGTTAATATCAGCATCTTCTTAATGGACTACAGTAGAAAATAAGATTTCATGGACATTACCCCTGAGACACCCAATCTTTACCAGCATCATCAAACAATTACAGCATTGTGGAAACTCGACCAAGTGTGAGAAGAAGAGAGAAAAAAACCCACAATTTACTGTAATTAATATTATGTTAATAGCATGCATTTCACAAACTCACTGAAGCAGGAATTCCATTGTTGTATTCCTGAAATACAATGCAAAAACTGGGGCTCTGTGCACTCAGTGCATGTGGTAGCAGTGCTGCAGGAGGCAGGGAATAAAGGGCAGATTTCTACAGTCAGGTGAGCAACTCCTTCCTCCTCCTGTTATAACTATCTCACTATTCTTTCTGGTACCAGTGTAAAGCAACAATTCTGCTCATGTTTTCACAGACAGATATTCCCCTCTGTCTCTCCCAGACAGCTTCAGATTTATTTGAAAGAAGCAATTGTGAAGGGTAACACTAAACTCTCTATAAAATATAGATTTAACAGATCTGGTTGTGAGTAAAGCATGTTTTTCTACATACTACCCTGTGCTTGGGGGGAAAGTCAGTTCTCTAACACAAGAATCTGTTTTATAGTTGGGACTAAGATGCAAAGATAATTTCAATTTCCTTCATTTACATCCATACCATCCTGTAATTTATTAGTCAGTATTGATAAGTTAAGTAAAAAGCTTGATAGCTAGAGGAAAAGGTATCATTTTGTACTTAGAATTAAATCTCCATCTCTGCTATCTCAATAATATCCTGCCTGGCTCCTTCATTCTTTTTCCCTCTTCCATCTTTTAGAGACAATTTTGGAACATTTCAAATCATACGTGCTCCTGGCACATATCTCCTGAAAACAACTTCAAATTTTTTTTTTTCTCAGCATATTCCAGTTTAAAAATAATCCCAGGTAAAATTACAATGTTCTTACAGAGATAGCATCAGCAGAAAAATACAAACTTAGAACTTGCAGGCAGGAAAGTCTACACCAAGAACTTTTACCTGAAAATCTCTTAGAAAAACTGAAATGGGAGATGAATTCATTAGCTAAACAAGTGGATTAAGGCCATACCTCATATCTAGTACAGAACAGAGTGTTTCCTGGGGCAGCAGATCAACAGCAGCAACAAAAACAATCTACAGCCCCACATCTGCAATTCTTATGTCTCCTCTATATCAGAGGAGATACATATATACAAGTGCACACACATAATATAATACTTAATAATATACTACATAATAATATAATATAATACAGCCCTGATCAGCTGCCTATGAACAAATTTTCTGTTTAAATGATTAATAATGCTCACAGCTATAAATTGACAAAGTTCATTTGCTACTTTGATAAATGGCCAATACTCCTCAGACACTTAAATTTCTAAGGTGAATCGAATTATCTGCTAATCTGTTTGCTGCTAAGTGGGAACTAGACAAGTTTTGATTTGAATGAGAAGGAGGCTGATCAGAGGAGAAAATTATATTAAACGTTAATTACTGTAAAAAATTGATGCAACAGTTTAAGTCATGGCTAGGAGTGAATATTTGATTCCTTTTGTGTTCAAGGCAAGGAGACATCCATTAGGTGGCTTGAGAACACAGAAACACACACTTCCAAATCATCATTATAACCAGCCAATGTACTGTCCAATGAAAAAACATTATGCCTGATATAATTCTAATTACAGAAATATTGTATGCTTATACTTATGTCTTTTTACAGTGCACTGACAAAACCCAGGGTGCTACAGGCTCGGAGTCTGCCCTGCAAACAATTACACACTCGAGCAGCCTTCCTCTTAGGAGAGGTTCCACTTGAATGGCTTTAATGACACAGGTCATGTGAGAAAAATTCCTCTTACATATATTAGAAGTTTCTTTCCTTAGTATTTAACGTTTGGGATTTTTTACATTAACAGCATTGATTTAAATTTGAGGGGGATCCCCCAGATATATTTTTTTTTCATCTGCTTATATTTGCCTGTTTTTAGTAAATTGGCAGAGCAGATTTATTTCAAACAGACTTACCAAGACAAAAAAAAATAAAATAATTGTTGTTGTGTTTTAAAGCAATGTCTTGGTTCATAATAAACAAAAAATCTCAAACATTACTTTGGGGGGAGGAAAATTTAAAATGGAAGTCTGAAATAGAAAAATACTACTACTTCATTTTGTGGCAATAATAATAAAGTTAGTAACCATTACTGAAAGATTCAACAATAAAATTTGCGTTTCATGCTATCTTTTATTAGCTTTATTGCTTCCACAAATCTGAACAAATCAGTTTTTTAAATATTCAGGACAAGCTGATGTTGTGATATCCCTGTTGGCTTGACAACCAGCGGGGAACCAAGATCTGGAGCACAACAGCTGCTTTTCCCTCTTTTTGCCCCTATTTCAGCTGATTCTTTTCATCCTATTTCCCTCAGCATATCAAGCATCCAACAAATACTGAAAAATCCAGCTGCTAATCTCAGCCTACAGCAGTATAAATCTTCAGGTTGCCCTGGAAGTGACTAGACATCATCCTTGAGAGAGTGAAGATTTATCAGGACATGGCTGGGTGTTTCAGCCCTGCTCTGATCCTCAAACATTTGATTAAAGAGATGTGGCACAGTCATGAGAGATGGCTGTGAACAGTGGCCACAGAGCTCAGCCAGAGGCACATCAAGCCTGCCCTGGTATTTGAACAAGGTTCATTCTGTATGAGAACTGCTGACTCAAACCTCTTAAAAAAAACCAAAAAACAAAACCCCAAAAACTGAGGACTTGGCTCATTAAGTTCCTTTTCAATCTGCACTGTAATATACACCTCTTTAATCAAGTCACCCAAAGTTTACATGTAGCCACAGTACATAAACTGTTCACCATAACTTTTCCAAAATCCTTCAAGGAGGTCCATCCCTGGGTCTGAAATATTTTTCCTACCACTCCAATTACATTCAGTAGGATTTGAACAGGATTATGTCTGCAGAGAGTATGACATTTATACTCTAACTAAATTCAACATTTATAGTGCCAGGCTATTTATTTACTGTCACCCATAACTTACAATGGTGTTGGGTTTTATCTTGTATTTTTGATACACTCATTATTGATACACACATTATTGCTTATTTATGAAAATAACCTGGGCCATCAAGAGTTCTATTTCTCTTTCTATTAGAGTCAGCAACTAAAATTACAACTGTAGAGACAGATCAGGCTTGCTGACCTGTGGCAGAGTGCAATCATAAGGAAAATAAATACTAGTTTTGAATTACCATGAGTATGTGCAATGTAGACTAATATTTTTCTATCATTACTTTTTACACACAGTCTTTTATATTAATTTGTTGAAATGAACTTGAGCAGCACTTAGGGATGGTTCATATTAATCTCTAAGGTAAAGCATCTGAGTTATCACTGTCACAGGACCTCCAATACTGTTCGAGATGTACAACTGGATCCATACTGGACATTGTGAAAAAGAATTATTTTGCCTTTTCCTCTGTCTCTGCTGTCTCTGTATGAAAATATCTGAGATTTCTGAGACTAAAATCTGCAAGTTTTGACTGTGGAATATCAGTTCATTTTTCTGACAAAGAAAAGGGCTGATGGGCCCTTAACAACCAGGAGAAGGGTTAATCTCTGCTGTGGACTAACTGAAGCACCAAGGGAGATTTCAAACTAAAAGTATAAAGTCAAGTTATAAAGGAAAAAAATGAAGAACAGAAAAGTCCAAGATTTTTTGAGAGTTCAGATGAATTAGAAAAGAAAGACAAGAAACGCTTCAGTTATCACAGTATTAATAACAGGAATCTGCAAAACAAAGGAGAAGGAATTGGAAACGCCATTGGGAAGAAATTTCATGTAATTAGCATTAGTGAAGCCAGATGGGATGGTTTGCAGCATCACTGAAATGCTAAAAATCCTGTTTTATAGTCTGCTTAAGGGCAGAATGGGTGATAGAGGTGGAAGTGTATATTAAAGACATCATTACTTGTTTTATGGTTAGTGATTACTGTGGAGTGCCTGGGTTGAATGTGTAGCAGCGTTTCCAGCAGTAGCTTCCCAAAAGAAGCACAGATGTAGCAAATGCAGCTGGGGAAGAGGATGGGCATCTCCTCCAGCACATACCTGCATTATGCAGGAGAAAGCATCTGAGACAGGGCTTTGGCTTGAGAACCTCACACAAGTTACTCCTGCCTCGTAGTGTAAAATTTCTGTGAGTTACTTCAAGTTACACTTGAGAACAGACACTGAAGTGAACTAACAGAGTATTACTGAGCTCTGTGTTCAGCCACATCCTTAGCTAGAGCTGTAGGTTTAATCTTGGCACCAAAGTCTGAATTCATTTTTAAACAAGTGACCACAATGCTGGATGTGAGCAGAGGTAGAAAAACGTGGCAAAATATTAATTCAGAGGTCTGAAATAGAGTTTTTCCAAATGAAAGGTTAATGGATTCTATATTTCCTTACATTATCATCTCAAGATGGGAACAGTTTTAGAAAACAAGCCTACTCCTACAAGTTATGCTCTCTCTCAAGAATGGCACCAGGAAGCAAAATGGAATCAGTCATGGAATGATAGAATATCCTGAGTTGGAAGGGAAGAACAGGGATCAAAACTCTAAAGTTAAGAGAGTTGTATAAAACAGCCATCAGGTCTGAGACCCAGATACAACAGTTGAAAATGGACAGAGTACTTTCCAGGAAATCCCTACAGAAAACAAACATGGTCTTCTTAGATTAATATTTTCACAACACTCACTCACATCACCCAGCTGAGCCCAGAGAACACCTCAGGAACTTGTTTTAAAGGCAGAATTCAGATACAAGAGCAGAATTTGGGAAAATACTCCATTTATTACCACGATATTGCATAGTCTAGCCTGATGTGTTCATAACAGAACATACAAAGTTTCTGTTAACACAAGTCAAAATTACTCAGAATGCATCAACAGACAGCTGCAATGTGTTCAGCCTTGCCAGTGTGTTTAATGACACATGTCTTTGTGATTAGAACTGGAAGACTTTATTAAAACAAGCTACTAGGTAAATAAAGGTATCTTCCTATGACTAGACAGCCTGCAGAGAATTTATAAGCAGAAGGAGCAGCTGATGAGAAAAAGCTATGAGCTCTTACATCCTGTCCTGAATTGTAAAATACCCCAAGAGAACTTGCCAAGGAGAAATTACTATGCACTGTGAATGAGCACCCAACACAGCACCTGCTCTTTGCATTTCAGGTTTGATCATCATCATCACTGGAAGTCTCAGCTTCACCAGAAAAATGCATTGAGTTCTATAGATCAAACTTCTGTGAGACCTGCTTGCTAAAACAAATACATTTTCAGTCTAGTTTTCCAATATTATCCCCACAGAGAAAACCCAAATGTAGCATTGCATAGAAATGTATTTCATGCCTATCAGACATAAGTCTTAAAGTACATTATTATTGATTTCTTCTGTTCAATAGAAAGAACTGAGTTACAGACTGAGCCTTAACTGGAAACCCTGGTATTAAGGTCATTACTTTCAAAACACCACATATTACAGCCAAACCCACACAACTCTTGAGCACACAGCAGAAAGTGTACCTCCAAGGCTATTTTGGAATTCATTTAAAAGCAGCTGGAGACATCCTATTTCAATGTCAGAAACCATGATTTGGTACTTTGAAGGCAAAAACTGCTCACAGCCATCAAATTCTAGGATTTTTGCTCCTTTCAGTCCATCTGTTTGTTATCCCTGTAGTGCTAACAATAAGAATCCCAGGTTTTTCTTTGGAGTGTTGAATGACAAGACAGGCTGTTCAAGGAATCTTTTCTGTATGTCTGTAACTTTTTGTGAGTATGATTTAAGTGAACAGGGAAAATTGTAACTCAAAAAATTGAAAAAATCTATATTGAGAAAAACACTTAATCTGCTTGACAGATTTTTGTTTTACCCTCATTTTCAAATGCTTTAGAAAATATATTTGTCATTGGAACACAGGAGAACAAATATAAAAAGAGGAACACGTGTTCTAAACTCAAATTTCTAAGAGAGAATTTAGAAAATAAGGAAATTAAATGACGACATGAGAGAAAATTCAGTGTTTTAGTAAGAAACTGTCATTTAAGGTTTCCCAGTCCTGACCCGGTACTATAACTTTATTCCATCTGTGGAGCTTCTTGATAAATACAAAGTCTGAGAGTGGCTTAAAGCACTGGAAATTATATTTAATGAACCAAACTGCTGAAGCTTTATACTACTACCATTTTAGATAAGGGAAATTAAGCAGAAATATAAGCATATTCAGATTTCCAATGGGTACTTGATGAGATTCTATGATTTAAAATTGCTTAGCAAATTGGAAACCACCAGGTTAATTAGGAAAATTTGCTTGACAGGCAATGTCTCAAGAGCAGGAATTCATGCATTAGCAGTTCAGAAGTCAGTGGTAAGTACAGGAATCCCTTGAAAAGTCTAGAAAGTAATAATAATTTAAAAAAAACCCCTAACATATCACATCCCGTAAAGCGAAAAAGAAATGGCACAAGCTCACGTGGGCTGTAAGTATGGAAGGTTGAAGAGGAGAAAAACCAAAAAAAATGACATGTTAGAGAAGTGATCAAAAATAAACTATACAGTTCTCCAAAAACTTCAAACACAGGACATCAGAGGAATATGGATCTATGAGAAGTTGATGGGGAAGAGCTCCTTGGTCACAGTGTTTTGGAAAAGGACTAATCACGGATGATAAACAGCCATTGATACCACACCACTGTGAAATAAAGCACCATAGGGGTGTGCTCTAAATCTTCATTATGGGTTACATGGAAGCAACAGCTTGAACCACAGAAGGAAAGAATTCAGGCTGGCTACCAGGAAAATGGGCAGGGAAATTGGGGAAATGAGAATCAAGGGTCTGAAATACACTCTCGTCATCAGTGCAATGGATGGTTCTTCATCCAAGACTTAAGAGGAAAAATAAATTGCAGAAAATATCTTCCCTACAAACCCTGAGTCAGGCAGAGTGGCTTGCACAGCCTGCACAAGAAAGCTGCTCTCCCTATTTCCCACATACACCCAATGGAGAAAAACAGGCTTCTACACAGGGGATGGGTAAGAGCTTTCTTAAGCTTTTACTGTGAGGTACATTCCAAAAAGACTTTGTCTCTTTTCTGACTACCAGAACCTGGGGAGAAAAATTGTCTAATGTGGGAAACACTTGAATTTAAGCACTGTGAATACTGTACACAGCCCCACTTGATCAACAGGATTTGTGTTAGTTTCACAACAGTTATTGCTAAGACCTTCAATATTCTATAAATATGAAACTAAGTTCGACTGAAGTTAACAAGGAAAAATTAAATCTGTCACAACAAGCAGAGGTAAGAAGGCATAAACTTCACTGCAGGACAGCTCATCCCAAATCTGCATGAACTACTGCACACTACAGACAAAATGCTAGGAGCCAAAGAGAGGGAGCGTGCCTCAGTAAGTGGTTCAACAGAAGGAGAACGCAGTTCAGTGCAAATTAATTTAGAAGCAAACAAGCAATCTGTCCATACCCTACCCAGAAAGGGTTTGAAAGTTCTTGTGGGATCATGTAACAACCATCAGGGAAAGAGCCTGTTGCAGTTTTGTTGAAGTTACTGTGTTTTTAACAGGCAGCACATCTCTCTGATGCTTGGCATCCTGGACACAACACTGCCCCTGGCTTGGCACTGTGTGACACCAAAGCCTCACAGCCTCTGAAGAACATAAACATGAAGGATATTTAAAGGACCTAAAAGAACCTTTACAACATGATTTCTTATTGGGGGGGGGATAAAATGCTGAGATAGCCTAACATGAAAGATTTATTTAAAGAGCTAAAAAAAAAAAAAAAAAGAGGTTAAAAGAAACAATTCAGATCATCAGATGGTGTCAGCTGGCAGAACTCTACTGGCTTTAAAAGTAACTACACCAGTTCCTGCTAGTTCAGGATTTTCTTGGCCCCTAACATACTCCATATTAAGAGTAGTCATTCTTAAAAAGAAAAAAGGACAACATTTTAGGACTGGTCACTACAGAGAAAGAATAGAAATTTGGAATACAACTGACACAAGAAAAATTCAAGATGTAATTGTCTGACTGTTGACAAATGCTGTTAGTTACATTTTGCTCACAAGACAAACAAAAGGAAGAGGAAAAATGCAGCCAAGAATATCAAGAAAATGTATAATAATGATGCAGTAATGCTATAAACATTTCCAAACCTAATACAAACCAGAATTATTTCATATATTTAGCTTTAAATCAACATAAATTAAACTTCTCACTGCCTGTTTACCAATATTTTCAAATATTCACAGTACCAAGTTTATCTTCCCTTTGCTGAATTTTACAGTAAGATTTCTAGAGCCTCTAATAGGAAGAGCTTATGCTAAACATATCTGGAAGGTATTCTCCTGGCAGAGAAAACTGTTTCCTATGGGTATTCCTCATTCAGTGTTTGTCATTCCCTTTTGGGGCCTCTGCTTTCTTCTGGGAAATGAGAACCACAGGCCAAGGTCTTTCAGATCCTCCATTACAAACACAAACTCCATCACCTCAGCCTGCCTTGAGGGATGGGATAACCCAGTCTGGTAGGCAAAATAATGTAATTTTCTTGATCGTGTCTTTTCAAATAGAACAGGTTTTTAAAGACTTGAAATACTCCAAACCAGCTACATAAAAGTCCCTTCCCATTTGACCTCCTCAGGGTATTTTCCCCCTTTTTTAAATGAATCCTGGTACAAAACTTTCTCCTCTAGAAAGTCTTTTTGCATTGAGAGATGCTCTTTGCCTTGCCCACCAACAGAAAAATACAGCTACATTACATTTCAAGCCACAGGACTTTACAAGCTATACAAGACATTTGCTACTCTTTTCACCTAAGCTGAAGATGTTATTTGTCTTTTGCAGTCAATTCTACTGAGAAACATCTACTTCCACACAGAACAGATCTCCTGTGTATCTGGAAGTAGGAAATAGGAATATTGCTGTGGTTAAGCAACCCCAGCGTCGATTCAGCATAACAAAAGCATCTCTCCATGACAGAGAAGATTCCCATGCCTGATTTTATTCTCTATGCTCAGGAAAATCCAAGACAGTAATCATAACTATCTCTGTATGAGCTGACAGCCTGCAACAATATTTGCCTCAGTTGATTACTTAGCTCAGCCATGGATCCTATTACCAGGCTTCCTGGCTCTGTCTGTCTCTCTTTTGAGAGTTTGAGATATATTTATTTGATTTCCTCTAAGATTCACACTCACCTTTTGGGTTTTGGTTACGGTTTTGGGTTGTTTTGTTGGGGTTTTCTTAATAAGTCTGCCAGAACCTCAGAGCAGACATGTCCAAACCAGGCAGACTGATGATTTTTTGCAACACTGTGTTTCACAGACAGATAAACTACTAAGATGTGTCTGTGATATGCTGGATACAATCACAGTTTCAGATCAAAAGGAGAATTATCTTGACAACAATCAAAACACACCTGTCTGATGTCAAGACAAACCACAGTTTACAAACAAACCAAATTTTTACATGGCCTTGGGCTCTGCTTTTCAATTTCTGCAGAGAAAGAGACATAGCCAGAGATGATGGTTTTGCTAACATTTGTTACCTTTAGTTCATGGTCTGATCTTCAAAGAAATAGGGAAATTCTGAATTTAAAAGCCACGCCAAGTATTTTCTGTCTGGTTGTACCAATGAGAACTCACTCCAGGTGAGACACTGGTGTTGGCTGAAGTCAGGTGGGAGCTCTGTGCAGCCTCATGTCAGCTACTGCTCACCTCATCCTGAAACCTGGCACCAGTTTCTCTTTGCTGCACCTTTGCCTTGCTCCTTGCATGGATTTCAAAACACTTTTGTGCATCCTGTGTTATTTATTTGTCTACACCAATTGATTGAATGATTTGGATTGAATGAATCACTTATAATGAAAATTGCACCAATGGGATTTCAGCTCTTTTTCTGCTTGCAAATTGCCCATGAGCAAATTGCAGAATGGATACGATGGATAACTGAAAAATATTGACAATTTTTCATAGAGTAATTAATTGGAGTAACAAGCTGCTAGCAAATATTTCACTGAAGTAGCTGCACACTCCCTGCTGTGCTGGTTAGTGTTAAAAGCTATGTTGTACCAATTCTGCTCTTTTGTTGGGTCTCTTCAGAATGGTAGACTCAACATCACCTGACTTGAAACCAATGCATCCAGCCACGAAAATAAATTCTGAATCATGTACTTGAATGTCAAAATTAAAATTCACAGTTCAGAATTATCTTTCCAATTATGAACATATTGCAGTTTTGGAGATTAATAGAGTATTTTTGGTAATGTTCATTTTGCAGATTTTCCACACTCTCTGTCCTAGGAAGTATCTCCAGGATTACAGGAATGTAACCAAGGTAAAGTCATCTTAAAGTTCAAATGAGTATTTGCTATTTCTATCCTGTGCTACCTCTCACCTTCGTTTTCAACACTTGAACAAGTATGTGATTAATATGTAATTCATGTCATTAAACTTCTTTTCTTCCTCCTGGATGATTAATGACTGTGTTAAACAGATACTCTATTTCCTTCTCTTAGAATCTTTAGAAAAATTTCAATCCACATTTCAGTTCCCACAGCCAAGTCAATTTCATTTTTCTCAGCCAACATCTTGTTTGCTAAAATCAGGAAGAATTATTTTCTATCACACACCTTAAAATGAGTGTATTTCATAATTAAGGAATTTACTCTTCATAAAAGCTAAACTTTACATAAAATATCTTCATAGCACTCGAGTTATGGTGACAGCTAAAATATTAAGAACTCAACTAGCAGTTCTAGTCAAAAGGAAGAAACCACACATCTGAAAATAAGATACAGCTGCTAGGTCTTGTGGCAAAAGGTGACATTTTTTCCTTCTCCAACAGTAAACAACTCCCACTCCTCACAGACTGCTGTGGCTTCAAGAAACCTTTGTCCTCCTCCAATCTGGTCTTATCTATGTTCCTTCAGACACAGGGATTCACCATAAAATCACCACCATTAAGTTTCATGCAAAGGTAAGGTATCTCAATTACACTTAAATATTGATATTTCAATTATACCAATAGTTCCTAAACACTAATATTAACATTAAAAAATGCCAGAATTTTTGCAATTTGAAATTTGGGACAAAGCTCTGTCACTGTGGGAAATCATCAACAATTTCATGTGCAGCTAGGTTAGAGAGAAATCTAATGTTTCACTCACAAGTGGAACAAGGGAAAAGCTTCCCAAAGAGGGCACGTAAAGAATGAAAAAGTAAAGAAAGAGAAATTTCCAGCATTTTTCTTCTTTTACAAGAGAACATGAGAGAATGATTGGAAGCTGGAATTCAGACTGAAGATACAGCATGGATTTTAAATGATTGGAGCAGTTATGGAAAAATATTTCCAAGAGATATATAGTAGGTTCTCTGCCTCTTAAAATGTAGAAACCATATACCAAGAATATACACCATATACCATATACCAAGAATGCTTTGAAAGAGGCCATGTCCTACCAGGGACAAGGTTCTGAGAGCTGGTACAATAGTCATTGCTTGGCATTGTGCTCTATATGAAGCTGGGCTGATCACAATCAGGCCTCCAGGACTCAAAATTTATTCATCTGCAAGTCTGTTGATACAAACACATGTGAAAAACATTTACTTTTTTTCTTTCCAGAACACAAGAGCAGTATCTGACCTGAGACATAGTTGTTTTGTTTTGAAGAGCCAGAAATCCTATGGAAGGTAAAACAAAGATCATGATGTGAAAAACTGAGCTTTGAGGGTCGGCTCTAACAGAAAGTTACAGTAACAGAGTTGCAGAAGGAAAACAGCTGAAATTGTTGAAGATGAGCAGATGCACAACAGAAAACACTCAAGGAACTCGTATTCTGATGTTTTTGAGTTTTTCCATACACACTCCAGGAAAGCCAAATGGAAACATCAATGTAGGGTAATTTCAGCCAAAGCCTTAAAAAATGCTTTTTTTAAAAAAAAGAATCCAAAACTATTTGACTAAAGTCCAGAAAGAGCATTCCTGATTTCTTTCATTTTGATGTTGTGGTCCACATATTCACCCTTCCTTTCTGTCACTTGAAGCTTTTCAAAAGACGGGATGGAGAAGGGTTATAGGTGTTGTTTTTCCAAAAGAAACCAATGCAAGAGTATTAAATGCTGAAGGCAGTGTATTCTCCCTGACAGCAGCAAGTGAGGCAAGGAGTTCAGAGGACTGTCAACCCTTCTGCTCTGAAACCCAGGCCAATGTCTCCAGCTCCCTGCAGAGCCCAAGGTCACCAGGGACACCCAGGCTGCATCAGTAACCCCCTCGTGTCAGCAGACAGGGGCTGTGTGTTCCCCATCACAGCACAGTGTGGAAATACACTAAGAATGTTGAATATTCCTTTGGGCACTGCTGAACATCAGCAATTCAGTTTTAAGGAGGCTTTGGGACCTCCTTCTTCCTTCCCAAGCAAATGCATTGAGGAAAATTAAAGTAGGGTTCTATGAAAACTAAGGTGTGAATTTGAATTTCCCCTCTGGATTTGGACCAATATCTGCCCCTTCAAGGGGACACACGTGGAATTAATATTTGTCTATTCAGGGTAGAGAAACAAAGCCATCACCACATTGCTCTTCGCTGACTTCTGAGAGTGGTGAAGTCTTGACATTACCCTCATAAGCCAGGGTAATCCACTTTCAGGGTAGCTCTTTCCTAAGGACAACATGGTTTCTCCTGATTTTATATTAATCAGATCTAAAACCCTTACAAGTAAACGATGATCAAAACTAAAATACAACTCTACAAAAAGTGCAGTATTAGAAGACAGCGTGCAAGCACTAGGAGAAAAAAAGACATTTCCATTAATTCATATTTCTCAGACAGATATTTTCTCATATGAAGGAAAATAACATTTGTCCACTTTCTTTCTGTGGTAACTATATAGTAAAAAAAATCTTTACAAAATGATATTTTAAATCATTTAAGCCACCATTTTATTACTACCTGACAATTCGATATTAAGTTGCTTAGGGGATATTATCCCAATTTATTCTCAGTATACTGAATAGAGTTTTTAGAAAGCTTTTATCTCCCTATTGGTATTCATATTCTTTTGTGTTGATTTTCTTATGTGTTGATTTTTCTGTAATAGAAAATTAATAAAGGATTATTCCTTTTCAATTACAGACTATATGGTAATGTGAAAATTGTAGACTTGGCACAGTGAAAAAGCCTTCAGTAAAAGAAGGCTGAGTACTACAATAGTGGGAGTAGATAATACACAATCTTTAGATGAAAAGGAAGCATCTTCATCAATTTGGACTGGTTAATAATTACATATCTTAATGCTCTCTCCAGACAATAACTCCCACTGGTGAAGATCTGCACCAATATTAGGTTAGACAGCAACATAATAAACACTAGAAAAAAAAAAAAAGCTTGGGTGACAATTTTGTAGATAATTTCTGTATGTTTGTGTGACCTCATGTTACTTCTGTTTCACCAGAAGGAGGTTACCTTATTAGCTGGAAGTAAAATGAAATGAGTGCAGAGTTATATCATTGTAAGGACCGAGCTTTTTGTGAGATACACAAAGATTATCTCAAGTAATAATACACCTAAGAACAGCAATCTGAACAACAAAACTAAGCTTGTAATGCCAGTTGTAAAAACATTTCACATGTCTTTCCATATGAGATAAAAACACTCTAAAATAGCCTTAAAAATACAATTTTTTGCAAGGGCAGTGAAGGCACATCTAAACTCATGAAATTGAAAAGCAGGCACAGAACCAGAGCAGATGAGTGGGCTCTTGTATCTGTGCCCTGAAGCTGCTGACAGAATTTGAACTTCGGGATAACAGTTTCTCCTCTTCATATCCATATCCATATCCATATCCATATCCATATCCATATCCCTCCCAAAGGAGGGAGCATAAAGCATGTATAGCATAATAGACAGAAATGGACTGGAGTTCCACTGAGATGAGAAGTTGTCCTTGTTCTAGGAAGTACAGAAAAATCAACAATCAATTAAAATCCACATTTATACGAGTGCTAAAGACAGAACTTCTTCAGTGACATTAGAGTGCTTTGACTCCTCCCCATTCCAGAAACACTGGCAATTAAAGTTCTCCCATCCAGTGCCAAACAATAACAAAGAAACTTGTATTAAAATTTTATAGTATGAATTTGTTTTCTAGTTTTCATTTCCACAGTCAGGTGTAGATGAGTAGAGTGCTGTCATGTGTACAATAAAATAAATAGATCTCAATCTTATTGATTTCAAATCTGAGGCAAACCCTGCTGAAATAAAGACAATGGCTAAATTACATAGACTATTTATTTGCATGAATTGAATGAAATTAATAGCCAAATTATATTTTCTGTTAAAAATCTGATTATTATATCAAAATTGGTTTTTAACCTCATTTCATATACATAGATCAGTGTTTTATCTTCAAGATTTCCATCTTAATAACTTGCTATTACTGCGTATTACATAGATTTATTTTTTCTGCTACAGCAGAATTACAGTAATTAACTTTGTACCAATTACCAGGGTGCATATTAATATTCATATACTTTTACAGAAAGAATGATCTTGAAATCTCACAGCAGGGATGGTTAAAATGATTCATTAATGTTCTGCATAGGTTTCTTTTCCAATTCATTAAGAAAATATTAGCATAATCGTGTGAAATTAATTTTCTTAAAAAGGTTGATATAAGTAAGGGATTAAGGGGACTGGTTCTAATATAAGAAACATGGCTTGCACCATGCTCTTGGTCTCCAGAGGCTGAATATCATATTTGAGGTATTACTTGCCACTGTACTTTGATAATGAAGAAGAAATCAGAGATAGATGGAGGTAGTTGAGCTGAGGATTTCATTTTCACATAAAATAAAGGAAGTCTCATGCACCCTCTTCTTACAGAGACAGAGAAAAAAACATTACTCAACAGGAACAGGAGGCTGAAAGGAAATAAAATAAAGTGATAGGCTAGAAATGAGAAGAGCATCAAGAGAATGGAATGCATAGTGATAACAAGGGGTGAAGAGAAAGTTCAGCAAAGACAAGGAAAAGTAATCCAAATAGAAAGGACTTGAAAGTTAAATGTCCACTCAAAAAAAAAACAACCAAAAACCAACGGTTTTAAGGTGAAAGAAAAAGCAAGCTCAATGACAAATGGCAGTGGGAGTGTAACAGACCTCGTACACAGACTGGTGTAGAAAGGAAGATAAGTGAGGAGGACATTAAGATCTCTTGTGCTATAACCCAGAGTGTCTCTTGATAAATTCAACTCTGGTGCATGCAGTTGAAGAAAAAGGTGAGTTGTGGAGGCTACACTGAGTGAGAATAACTTCACTGAAACCAGTGCAGGAAAGTGTGTGCTGTGAGCCAAGGCGAGGGTTTTTGTCAATACCACCTTATATCTGGCACTGCTGTTCCATTTTCCTCCTGGTGACTTCACTTTCCAGTCAGCTTTAGCTCCGTAACAAAACCCAGCTCCGTAACACTGGAACTCCTCCAGAGACAGAGAATTGGTCTTCTGCTAAGAAAGTAAATGCCAAGGTTTTAATCTTGTTCACTGGGACTGTATCCAAGGTAGTATTCAAGGAGCTCATTATAATGACATATTTGGGGGCCCATTTTTTATATTTGTTTGGGTTTTTATTTGCCTTATAAGACCCAACTGTCTTTCATGACCTGAATGCTTGAGCTCCCTGTCCACGAATCTGCTTCCCAGCATCCAGCTGTGCCAACCTCCTCACTCCTTTCCATGAAAGTGCTTTATTTAATAACAGAATTATGAAAATTGATTGTAAAACCACATTGTTTTATCTAAGTCACATAGCACCTGGATATCTGTACCAAAAAAGTGCACACAGACTTAACTCTTTAGGTTCAACATCCTGAAAATTAGTATTTCCTAGCATTTTGCATCAGTGATGCAATGGTTAAATCTTGGTACGATTTCCCAGTGCATTCCATTATTTATGACCTCTGCAATTATTATTCTATGGCACATAGAGTCAAACCTTTCAGGAGTAAATTATATGCACATAAGTCCCACGGATTTATGACGGACATCCATTAATTCTTATATGTGCTCGTATTATTCAATCTATTGATGTGAAAGGGCCATATCTCACTTTAAGCAGCAAATCCATACATATAGACAGGAATGCAGTACAGTGGGGACCTGATAATGTGGCAGGGGCAGAGGGAAGGGCACTCTTGGGTGAACGTGCACTTGAGAGAGAGACAAGGAATGGCCCCTGCAATTTATCTCTGTTCCACATTAATACAGCTTAAAAATACTTCATGAGGGTTTTTTTTTCTTCCCTTCTAATTGCTTTGAGTCTAAAATGAACTCTTTCACTTTAAAAAAATTTCTGAATTCTTAAACATTAAAGTGAATTTTTAAATTTATTGGAATTGCAACACAATTGCCCCCACCACCACCACCACATTCACCCCCCTCCCCCGTTTAATTTTCACTTTTAATCATTTTCTGCTTCAAACTCATTAAATCAGTATTTGTAGATACAAATTCAGGCCTCCAGGTATTTCTTAAAAATTTCAAGTGTCATTAGACTTTTTTTAATTTTCTCCTCTAATGTTCTGATTACATCTACTGCTAAGCAAGATCAGTAAACTCAGTTAATTCAGTTTTCTGCTTTCCAAAATTTTCTAAGTCATTTTAAGTAAAGAAAATGCTCTTTTAAACATAGAAAAAAAAAATGGATTGTTTTCCCTAATTCATTTTTCCCAATTTGTCCTAATTGCAAAGGTTTCTTTAAAACCCCAAAACATTATTGCTTTTCTAAAGTTTCTTTTCTTTTAATCCTAATAAAAGCTGCAATTCTGAAGGTTTTAGATCTGTGCCTATAATGTTCAGCTCAAATATATAACACAGATCCTCATTCTTATATTAACATCTGTCATTGATTGTTCCTGAATGAGGAAAGGGAACACACAAAATATACTCAAGGGCATGCTTCCATCCTTTTTCCACATGGTCTTTTCTTTTGTAATTTTTTTTCTTGTAACTTCACCTGCTCACTGGTGGGAAAGTATTTTTTACTGACATGAAAAACTTCTTTGATAGAGGAATGAAAAACCACTTTCTGAAAGCTTTCAAGCTCCTACTGAAAGATCATCAACAAGAAAAACAAAGGAGATTATCTTTCCTCAACAATAAAACAAAAAAAAGTTAGGAAGTCAGGGACATACCTCTCAAAGAGCTTCATGGAAACTCTTTTATAAAGAGCATTAACTTCTCCCAATTTTTTGCATCCTATTCTTTTTTGTCTCTTTGTTATAAAACTCAAGCTTTTATCCACATCTAATAACTCTGTTAGCAGGATTTCCACCCCAATTCATGATTCCTTAACTGTAATTACATAGAGACTTATTTCAAATTGCTTTTGAAAACTAGACAGCTTAAAAGGGGGGAAAAAAGCCAACCCAGTTCCACATAACATACAGAGAAGAGACTTTCAAGCACTCTTAGCAAATGAAGTTCAGAGTCCATTGCTGTCCTGACAACTGGGTCAGGCAGCCACAGAGGTAATTTATTGTTAAACCCTAAGCAGATCTAAACTTTTGTGTTATCTCTCTAAAGCCTCATGGACACTGTAATTATTGCCACTCTATGGATAAAACTGAAGCAAGCCAAAGGCAGGGTGTAGATTCAAGGGCAGGGTACACAGAGAGAACCACACACTGCATACCACCATAACAATAAGCACTTCAAATTAAAAAAAAAAACAAAAAACAACCCAGACCAAAACTTGCACAAATGTATGCAAAATCTGTGTATAAGGAACAACCTGAGAGTCACACACTCAGTGCTGCCTGGTGCTCCTCCATGCCTTAGGTGGTTTATGCTCCACCCAACATCTGAGGCTTCCTGCATCCCCACCTTACCTGTTTTGAGAACTAAGATTTGTTCAGTGGGGCTTGATCCTTTTGGCTTCATAAAGGCAGAACAAGGTGAAGATGTTTGAATTTCTCTTAAAAATAATGCACTTTTCAGTGTTCTCCACTGCCTTTGCTGCATCTCATTGAGCTTTGCAAAAGTCCTAGCTGCCTAGGTGCTCCCTGTCTGCTCTTGGACTAACATTTTTAGTTTATCTCAGCTCTTGGGTTTTAAAATGACCATACTGCTGGCATGAAAACAAGGGTAGTGAAACAATTCAATTAAATAATCCAGTCATCCACTTTTCTACAGCTCTTCTATCTACTCTACTCCTTGTCCTCATTTATCAGCACCAATGCTTGAAAAATTGGGTTCTCTGCCATTCATCAACATTTCTGTGACAACCTTTTAACCAATTCTCAGTTTGATCATCCTATTAAAACTGGCAAACCTGATTTCCATTTTTTATGTCAGCTAGATCTATTCTCTTAAGAGCCTGAACCATTTGTCTTTTCCAGCTTACTATCTAGGGTCAATGCTTCTTTAAGTCTTTTATGAGATCACAGTGCACTGTGCCCTCACTTTCTCTGGAGGTTCTCTCTTTTGCTGCACTCTTTTCTCCTTACTTCTCTGTTTGAAATGAGGTTTCTGGTTTTGGCTGTTTTGGATTTGTTTATTTTGGTTTTAATAACACATTTCATCCCATATATCTTGTCTGAACCACGCTGATATCAACTACAGACAGCCTTCTGGAGATAGCTGAAAAATTCATTACAAGAAAGATAATCATGAAAATTATACTGGGAAGAGTTGCACCTAGCTATAAAACATTTAATAAACCAGACTTTCATGAGCATGCAAAACCCACTCTATTTCAGAATTCACTCAATCTTTCCTTTCTAACATCAAATATCACAGGCATCAATCACCACACTTCATTTGTGAGATGACATTCAGCCATTACATAATGAAATAAAAAACATAATAGCATAGATGTTTTGAAATTGTTAACCTCACCAAGATGCAGGGCAGTAGGGATAGGTTGACAGCAATAAATTAGGTCCAAAATGTAAAAAGTAAAATTCTATCAATGAATCAGATATCAATTGGTTCAAGAGAAAACAAGAAATGCAAATTACTGCCTGGATTTAAGTCCTTAGGGGAATCTTGCTATAAGAACTGGAGATGTGAATTAAGCTTGCAGAAGTAATAAAAGACAAGTAAATTCAACTTTATAAAACTGCAGATGTGTACAGTAAGTTGACATTTCCTCATAGCAGATTCAGGAGACTGGTGAGGTCTCACAGATACTGTGATGCACATCAAGTGGATTACACCAAACACATCAAATCCATAATAGAATCATGATACAGGAAATTACTTTCTTGATTAAGTATTCCTTGGAATGATGCTAATGACAGAGGTTTCTCAACACACAGAAGTGTAGTAAAGTAACAATTTGATCATATGTCATTGCAGACAACCCAATTAAAATGTCTATTTGATATTCAGTAACAGAGAAAAAGTAGAGTTGTGAAGTTCTATTAAAATTGAATAAAAATAGCCTAAAAATATGTAATTTTTAGTTAGATTTCAGGTACACTGACATTGCACTAGTGTCTGACTTGGGCTGTCATATTGCTAGAAACATAGGACGGAAGAAGTTTCACTAAGCTAAAAATAAAACTAAAAACACAAAGCATTAGGAAAAGGAAAAAAAAAGACTAGAACATTATTTGAACCTCTTATTACAGGAGTTGTACAAATCCAGAAGTGAACAGATCTCATCATGTAGGCATAATTGCTGCTTCCTTTAACACACCCACCCCATGCAGGCACTGATTTCTGCCTCTTCTTCCAATATTCCTCCCTTTCCTGCTCCAGGGCAACAACACATCTTCCCATTTCTACTGTACATCACCCCTATTAAAAGTTAACTATTATAAAGCTCACATGCTGCTCAGCTTCCAGCCTGGACTCTGTTAGAAATATTCAGTATGGTGTCCTGGGAACGCCCATGTGTATCCCAAAGGTGCCCTAAAGGCACACTGCTGCTGCCTGCTGCAGCATCAATGGGCTCCCACTTCATCCCTCAAGAGCAGCCACTCCATGGATACTCAGGTACCTCTTTTTTAAATGCAAAATATCGTGAAGCTGAGTTCCTTATCTCTTTGGAATATCTCAATAGTAATAAGTATCCAAGCTCCCTGCTGGACTCAGGAACTCCTGCCTGCAAACTTAACCAATTTCAGTATTCTTGTTACCTCCTTCTCACTCAGCATTGTAAATGTTGTTATAACATCAGGTTGTGGGTTTTCTTTTGTAAAAGTCATGTAGCAATCCAATCCACTAGAGACAAAAGTAAATGAGAAGTTAACATGATCTCATCCTATAAATTGGACTGAAACTAACTCGAGAAAAATTCTGATTCTAGAAGCCTGCAGTTCCCTCATCAATGCCTGCATGAGATGTCTGTGCCCAAACATATAATTCTTTCATTTGCAGCCATCACCTTGAACAAATAAATGAAAACATGCAGAGGGGCAGGTGGCTGTGCAGCTGCAGACGTCACTGTGAAATAGATTTGATCAGGCTAAACTTAGCGATGACCCAGTAGGAAACGAATTAGAGATTATAAAAGGGACTGTGGGCATTTTAAACAACCTGAATTGCATTTAAATTAGGCAAAACCCTTATGCAAATTTGTGCCACTTTGCAGCTTCAAAGGAATCATTTCAAACCTATTCAAAACAATCTGAGGACATGACATTACCCCACTGTTCATTCCCTCGAAGAGCAGGAGGGTGCTGTGGTTTACAGCAAACCATCACAGATAACAGGAGACAATTGTACTGCACGTTGTCATTATTGGAGACTCCGAGTTTGGCAGTGCAGTTACTCAGAATAACACATATCAGCTCAGCAGAGACATCAGGACAGCAGCCATCCCTTTCTGCTGGTTTTCCCTCCCGTTTCCTTGCCTTGCAATTTGCCACAGAGACACTTTTCAGCTGTTTACTTCTGAGCAGCTCATTCTTACAATGTATGACACAGCAAATAACTCAAGTTCCCTCCGTGTTATTACGTGGGTGTGCAGCAGGGGAGCGACACAGCTCACTGTGGGGCTGTTAAATCACACTGCTCTCTCCACAGCTGCCACAGACATGCAAACAAACAGAACACATCATTCCCCTCCTGTTTCTTCATTTACCCTCACACCTCTCCTCGCTTTTGCTGCCTCACTGTCCTCCCTGCCGCCTTTCTAATATAAATAAACAAATAAATAACTCCTGGAGAACATGTGTTATTCCTTGTGGGTTACGCTCATCCAAAAGGAAATTAATGGCAAAAAACCTCATTGACTTCAGAGGTGCCAAGGAGGTTCCATTTGTTGTGCTAATGGGCTGAGCGAACACATCACTAGAATTTCCAGCCTTCTCCAACCTCTCAAAATGAGTTTGCATCCTTGCAATTGCATCTAACCATTAGTCCCTGTGCTCAGAGTGGCACTTAGTGTAAATTTCTGCAAATTATTAAATGCAGTTCCAGGCTGCAGCCCCTGGCTGGATAAAAATATGTTTCTATAGGGAAAAAAAAAAAGGACAGAGACTATCAACTCATCTCAAACACCACTGTGCACATGGATATGTTACAAAAAATAGAAATGTCTGAGGTTATTCCAATAATCTGGTTCTGGAACAAAAAGCAACATAGTAACAGTAGCCCTTTGACCCACAAGTCAGCCTCCCTGAAAGTGAGGGATGTGAATGTGAGCTGAGCACTGGATCAGTTGCAAATTTCTATTTGGTTGTGGACAGCTGTCCACATCCTTTGTGGACATATGGTCCCTTGTAAAAACATTTTAGTTTTCACTGGGTTCCTATGCACAAGTAGTCCCTTAAGCTCATTAGCTTTTTTGCCTTTAATCACTTAAGAAAGAACAGTTGTTAATTCATCCCTAGGTAACCACGCAGCTCAAATTCAGGCTGACCAATATGGGGACAGACTGGAGGGAAGTTTGTTGTGGTTTGATGGTTTGGGTTTGTTGACTTCTTTCTTTGTTTCCAGCCCTTTAAAAGGTTTTGCTTCTTACACAAAAGAGTGACCTGCAATTTTCAGATATCAGTCTAAAACATGTCACAAAATGAAACCCTCTGAAGAAAAGACACTGAACAAATGCACTGCAAGCACTGGGTCACAAAAACTTGACCAATTCTGACACACAGAAATTTTTATTCCTCTCTCTTACTAATCCTTTCCACCAGCAGGATCTTTTGGGCTAAAGGGATTAAATTCAGTACTTTTGTAAAGGTCAGAAAGGACCATTTCTAAAATCTGTTCAACTTTCTCCTTTGCTTCTTTTGAACAGTGCACAAGAGAGAGCAACTGTATGGGCTCAAGTTTCCATTTAACATATTTCTGACATTTTGCTCCTCTAGTGAAGGAACAAAGGGCAGTCAGTTAACTTTACCAGAGCTCACAAAGGAAGAGATGTCAACAGAGTTTATCCCATTTCTTTAGAGCTGACACAAGTCTTCAGAATGCCTGGAAGGAAGCCACATGAAGTATTTTGTTATAAAATTCTTCTTATTATTTTATATTTCAAATCCTTCAGTTTTCCCTGGGATGGACCTAGGGTTAAAATGCTATATTTCAATTTATTTGATAAAGCCAACTCTCCATGCTACTACAGGTTATTTTAAAACATCCCTTAAAATATTGAGTAGCATTTTGGGTCTGCACAAGGAAAAAAAATTATCACTTAATCACAGCACTACTGAGTAGCAGAAATTAGGGATGGAAGAGAACATCCACTCTAGCCCCATGCTAGTAAAGGATTGGCCTCTGGAGTACTCTTTCTACTGCTTTTTCCTGTCTAAGTTTTAACTGTCTTAAGTGATGGGTCTTTCACCACTTCTTCCTCCCCCGTATTCTCGATTTAGTGCCATGAAGCTTTATCAAGGAATTGAGCCCACATTTTATTTTTTCTTAATTTCAACCCATTATTCTCTCTTATACCCCTCTGCTCCACTTCATAGTCATTTTTTTTCCATCATTATTCTTTACTGAGCAAGCATTTCAAGATAGTTATAATTTCCCTTGTTCTATTTGCATATCCAGTCTAAATATATTGCACTCTTAATTTTACCTGATAAATCAGATCCCTCTAGTCACTTAATCTTTCTGGTTGCTCCTCTATAACTTGCCCTCAAATTGGGCACATCCCCAGGGTGGCAACAGGCAAAGGCATCAGTTTATCTTTCAAGGCTACACTCAGGCTACACCACCAGAGCAAACCCTGGTGTCACCCTGCCAGTCTCCAAAAAAAAAGTGACCTTGCTGTTCTCTAAGTCCTGTGTTAGGGCTGTGACAGGAGAAGGTAGGATGGACAGCTTGCAAATAAATGCTCTGAAACTGTGGCAAGGATTAAAAAAGAAGAAAATTTCATGGAATGGAAAGGAGCAATGCATAAAAGATGACCAAAATAGGGGAATATAATCCTTTTTTACTATATTTGTTGGGGTTTTTTTCATAGACGACTTATGGGAGGAGAAAGAGAAAATGAAAATATTGGTTTTAACAGTTATTACCATAACAAATAATACCAGATTTTCAAAGGCATGACAGAGAAATATCTGAAAAGGGAAACAGTAAGTTTCAAGAGTGGAGGAAGGGCAGAGGAGCCACAGACAGTGGAGGTGTCTTACAGGCAAGGAAGGTGAGCAGTGTAGGGACAGACCCCTCTCAATCATGGTTTTCTGCACCCTTGGGTTCTGATCTAATAAAACAAGGTCTGAAAGGGTTTTTGTCACTTCTTGAGACATTAAATCTTGTACTGTTGTGCCCCACCTAAAAGAACCTACACTTGTTTTGTAGACAAATATCCTGTTGGCTTTGCAGAAGACATAAATTAAAAGGCATTCCTTTCATGAAGTACCGATCTTTTTGGCAAGCCAGCTGACAATCTGGTCATAGATAAATATCCTTTTAGTGAATTCATTATTAGCATTTTAACTAGAAAGAAGTTAACATCTGAAGTTACTGATACACTTTCTCAAGTATGGGTTTCCTTTTTTCTTTTAAATAATTTTTATTACCATCATCTGGACTTGTTCTTCAGGGCAAAATAAAAGTCCACTTTAATTGCCTTTAGACACATTGATATATATAGATTTGAATATAAAAAAAAAAATCTTGCCTAAAAAATGACCACAGGAAAGAAGAATGTTGCACAGTCAGAAAGATTCCTAGGGCAAGAAAAAATAACAATCATAATTGAAAGAGAAAGAAGAGAAATCAACTCCATGCACCAAGGACTGGAGTCAGGAATTTTTTTTTCCCCTTTGGATTGACAAAATGAAGGTTTCCACATAACTGTGAATCTTGGAATCACTCTCCATTGAGATTAATAGTATCAAAGGGATTTTTTGCTTAAATAATACTAATCCTAAAAGCACTTGTCACTCAGTTTCACTAGCCAGCTTTGAAATTGCCTGTGCCTCATCACTCCTCAGCCCTCAATAATACAGGCAGTACACTCTTCCACCCTCCCTTTTCAAAATAGAAGAGCTACAATTTTATATATATATATATTTTTTTGTAGAATCAACAGTCTCAGTATCAATTGTCCTACTAAACCCTTGTCACTGAGGACACACACAAGAGATTCCCAATTTTCCCAGCCTCTGTCTCTTTCTCCCAACCTCACCACACATGCCTTGGTAAATCAGTGAAATTAGTTGATCTCCATTTCAATCCAGGCTCCTCTTCACAGAAAGGAAACAGAGTGGGGCCTTCTTCTGTACTACATATATATTTCCATTAAACATTCTTTCTATTTCAGATATGCAAGAGTAAAGATTCCTTGTCTGACAAGGTTATGAAGTAAAACTGAGTGAATTTCAATATTTTCAGTTTTGATTTTTTATTTTTTTAACCACAAACCCAGCACAGATGCATCCCTCTAGAAATATTGTTCAAATTAGCGTGTAAATTTGAAAACTACAAGCACCACCTCAGGGTGTTCAACATCCTTCTCCCTTATCTGTTCTGATAAAAACATTTTATAAAAGTCCAGAAACATCTCTCAGCTATTTAATCCTTCTCATCCCTAAACAATAATGATTGATTTTGTTTGGTCTGGAAAACACAAATTATCCCATAATCATTTTATCTTGCCAGCCTTGCCTCCCTTGACTTGCTTGCATTTTAAGGAGAAAATGCAGTTATTGTAATGAAAAATGAAAAAGGCTGGAGGCACACAAAAGATTTCTCAGCTTCTGGAAACACATCTACTATAATTGTCTACACAGACTAGACCTAGTTTTTCTGTGAAAACAAAATGAATTTAAAAATAAAAGGTCACATTCCCTTTAAATTTGCCTTGCAACAATCCAGGGCTTCGTTTCCACCTTTTTCCTGCTTTATAACAAAATGACATATACACAACAGCAAATGTTTTTTTCTTCTTATCTTTTCCAATAATTTTATTCCTTAAAAAGACAAAAATAGAACAAAATTCAAACCTTCAGATGCTTAAAAAAACTTTGATTGAGACAGCAGAGTCAAGAGAAACAGGGATTGGGCTGCAGCAAGGTACCCTGGTGGCTAGAGAAGTTTATAAATTTCCTACATGGCAGGTTGGTGTGCTCTGGAAACAGGCTCAGGATTCCAGATATCAGGCCAGGATATCAAACACCTGCCTGCTGAGCCTTATCAAGGACTCGTCTTCTCTTCCATGCAGCATCATGACTGAAAGAAAACAATGAAAATTCACCAAATTTATGGGAAAGAGAGAAAAACAGGATGCAAGAAAATGCTGGGTTTTACCCATGTAAGTTAATAACCCTACATGTCAGCATCTGAAATTTAGTTTTTGGTGACAGAATAGCTGAGAAGGGATAGTGAGATGTCTGGGGAAGGAAGGCAGCCTGTCCTGAAACCATGGTTATGGTGTTCTCAAAGTCCTGGGCTGAAATCATTAACATGAAAACAAAATAGACTGTTCCCTTTTTTTCTTCCAAAATCATTCTCCAAGTTTCACACAGCCTCACAGATAACTATTCCTTGAGAAATATTTTTCAGGAATAACTTTCAGAAAACCCAACCTGAACATGAGGAAGAACTTCTTCACTGTGCACTGGGAAAGGCTGCCCTGAACTGAAAATAAAAACACCAAACCTCACCAAATCTGGACAAGATTATAGATCATAACATCCAGGACAAAGTGGAGGCTGCTGCATGGACAAGAGTCCAAGGATACACTCACGAAGTAAAGCAAAGGATGTTTGAGCAAACTGCCAGGGAGCTTCAAGTTGTTACCACAACCAGGCTGAACATGTAAGCCAATTCGATGTGGAAAGAGCTTTCTGCCTTTAACAAAAGCTTTATTACATTCATAGAAGTGTAGAAAGGGTGTTATAGTAATATTGCTTCTGATCTACATCTCCACTCCCAGTAGAATAATCCCCTATTAAGGAAAGGGGAATTTCCAACACTTAACATTAAGTCTGACTATAATCTTACTAGATTTTGATACCTTTATGGTTCTCCAATTTCCTGTCAGCAAGATAACCCACACAGCACTTCTCTGAAACAACAGGAGGGATATGCCTGCACTTACTGCCAGTAATATATCATATTTAAGAAGTTCGATCAAAAGCCAAGGCAGCCATTTACAAGGAATTATTGGATCTCAGCTCTCAAAGACCCCATAAGCTAGAAGGAAGAAAACTTTAAGAACAATAAATCTATCTTTAATGTCAACATAAAACTCCTTGCTGTGGTCAACAGCATTTCAGAGTTGTTTCAGGATGTTCAGACGCAAAACACTCCCTGGAAGTTCCACCAAATGCAGCTGCTGTGTCAAGTCAGCACGTTTGAAATGCTCTATTTGGTAAAATTGCAAACAGCTATGACCTATTAAATTCTTTATTGATTCAGCCCAACAGTGATCCAGCCATGGCTTCAGCCAGCAGCCCCTGCCCTGTCCTTGTCCCCTCCCCAGCCAAGCACTCACCTCTAGGACAGTCTGAGCAGTAACACACAGCCCCCACACATCCCCTTTAGCTAGCTTTAGTTATAAACTTCAGTTTCTTAGACCCCTCTTACCATGCAACTGTTCTAACAGCA
The DNA here is from genome assembly GCA_013400515.1 of Erpornis zantholeuca. Lineage (NCBI taxonomy): Eukaryota > Metazoa > Chordata > Aves > Passeriformes > Timaliidae > Erpornis > Erpornis zantholeuca. Next base: position 97,026 of record VZTN01014879.1, read on the forward strand.
GAATTACAGTACTGATGTGATTACAGATCTAGAAGCAAGTAGTTTCACTGTAATACATATTCTTAAGTATTGGGGATTCTCAGCTACAGATCTCCTTTTGGTGTGCACAGAGGCCTTTGAGGTAGCAGGCAGGTTTTAATAAGGAAGAGAGATAACTCCAGTGATACTGCTCTAATCAGTCCTCAGCCTCTAGACTCAAGGCACATGTCAGAACTCAAACTGGAGTTCATTGCATGGGAGGAACCTAAGGGCACTTCTGACTCTCAATAGTGTACAGTTAGTTTTCTTTTAAGGTTGGAATAAAAATTTGACAGCACAATTAATCTTTCACTACAACGGAAGCTCCAGAAGAAATGCATCCAAACCAAAACATTTTGGTTTGTTTTTCCTTAAAGCCAAGCACCTCAATGCTCGTTCAAATTAATTATTTGTGTTAGTTTACTGAAATGAAGGCAGCTGATCCAAAACTCATCTGTATTTTCATATGATATTTCCTAAGTCAAAAAGTGTATGAAACCCAACAGCGTGTGATGATAAAATCAAGAACACCTGATTCATTTAATCCACAGCCTGTAAGTGGCCCAAATTAAAAAAAAACAAGAGGGAAGAAAGTATTTTCATGAGTGGTTTTAATTCCCACCAGCAAAAATAATATCCCTGTCTCTCCTGGTTTGAAAACAGTGTCCCTTTGACCCCCAGGTGTTCAGATGTTCACCCAGAATCAAGAGCAAGCCTCGCCTATAGAGCCTGGAGCATCTGAACCGTGTCCCACAAAAACAGTGACCTGCCCTTCAAGCTCTCATGTATATCTGCAATCAGCACTCTGCATTTGACAAGATCAGCCCACGGAAGACACCAGGTTTCCTATCAAGTGCAATGAAATTCCACCATATGATCCAAAGCAGAATTAGCAAGCTGAAGCCCAGGATTTGCCATGCTCTCTGGAGGCAGTTCATTTATTTGCCCAAGGGCTCACCACTATTATTAATTGCAAATCCCCCCTCAGTGATGAGCAGCATAACAGATCACAGGTAGCTTTTCCCTCTCACCACCTGGAGGACTGAAGCCAATCTGAAATTACCTTTTTTTTCTTTAATTTCCTTGGGGATCACAGCTCCTTCTCACTAAGGAAAGGCTGCAAATGGCAAGGCTGACAGGGAACCATCTTGATCTTGCGTCAGTGTAAATTTTGTCTCTGCAGGGGGCTTGCCCACAGTTTAAACCAACAAATGTCATCAGAGAGCCTGGATTTAAGTAGACAGCACTTAGCTAAACTCTGGCAGGAGCAAACAGACAGCAAGTGCTGGTGCTTAATAAGAAGCTGTTAGCAGCTGGACAGCACAGAAGTTCAGATTTTCTGAATGAATGATTATTTGAGCTGCAATTTCTCCCCTGTAAGTAGCCAGAGTCCTTCCCCTTGCCCTGCACTTCTGTTATGATATCCCACAAGCTGCTCTGTTGAGGAATGCCATGGATACTACCCATGGGTACTGAGTACTTAATTTAAGTTCATTAGGAGCAAAATGGAAACAGATGGAAACCCACTGCAATTAACCTCCATTCTCCAAGCTTCTCAATTTCTCCCAAGCAGCTCTGAGCCCTGCAAAACAGAGCCCCCAGGCCCAACAAATGAATTACCCACAATTTGCCCTGGAAGGCTCCAAATACAATCCTTCTCAGCAAGTACCTTCCCTAAAGATCACAAAGGGTGTTTATATTGTCTTGCATGCTGCAAAAGTTCTCAGTGCCCGGCAGAGGCATTGATAGGAACCAAAGGGAGCACCCTGCACTCCTGGAACGGGCACTGTGTTTGCACAATGCTATCACAGCTCAGAAAGACCCTACACTTTCATGTACCCACTATCTTATATTTGTCCTTGGATGAAAAATGTGCATCTATTATGCTTTAAGGATGTTCCTCGGGGCACTGTTATCACAGATACAGAGGAGGATCAAAATAACCTGTGGTTTCATAGCTCCACAGCTGTAAAAATCTGCAGGAAAATAAAAAAAATTGCAAGGATATCAAGAGTAATATTGCACTTCTCAAAGAGACAGGCAGATACATCTTTAAAACCAAATTATTTGCCAGTGTGCTGCTACAGTCTGCTATGTATGAATTACTGCCTGTCTTGGGATCTAAGCTGAATAAACATTCCAAGCCAAACACTCTCAAGCCAAAGAGCATAAAACAAAGGGGAAGGAGATGACAGAGCTGAGGGCAGTGTTCCCTGCCGTGGTGCTGGGGAGTTGCTGCTCTCACCTCTCCACCAGTGAGACATGGTCCTGTCACCTGGTGAGAGGTAACCTGCTTTTATGCACAGCAAGACAAAGGAGGGGGCAAATAAATAGATGTACTAACCACTGGCCCAACAAGTGTGGGGAATAGTGTATCTATTTTCAACTACATCAAGACAGAACACCACATTAAAAACGGGCAAGAAACTTTTTACTCAGGAGTGTTTATTTAATTCTTAAATAATTTAGGGCTTTCATTCTTATTTTCTAGCAAGCTATCACATCTTGTTTAGCTATCAGCTCAAGGACAAAGAAAACACCCATATTTATCTACACTTATGCACCAAATGCAGCCACTGTAGTTCCTGATTAAGTTATGAAAGAGGTCAGGCTTGCAAGAGGAAAAAAATTAACAAAAGTAACATTTGAAAATATAGTCTTGAAACTAAAGAGGACAAGAGGCAAAGAGAGAAAGCAATCTGCTTCAATTCACAACCATTTTCAGTGTTCTCAGCCCCCAAGGGTTTTGCAGAAAAGAAAAAGAAAGTGGCAGAGGTAACAAGCAAAAGCCATTTCTGAGTATTGGTGATAATACAGGGGAACACACACTGCCAAATCACATGTTTTACAGTGTTATTCTAACAAACTGACAATAAAATGCAGCAAAATGTAGTGCTGGGATTGAATCCCATCTGCAAATGTAAATGCATTTTAGACACGTCAGCTGTTCACAGCGTTCATATCACCCCTCTGGTTTCCTCCAGAACGGTCCTAGGAAGCCTTACCATGGAAGAAAAGGCCATCAAGGGCTATTAAATGCAAAGATAGACTATAACCTCCAGCTCTGAAAGTCCCTAAACTGCAGATTGCCAGACGCTGGAAGAGTACAATCAGAGCTGCAGGTTTGATTCATTCCCACACTCTTCCCCTAAAGCATCTGCTGCTGGCAGCTGTTGAGGGTGATGGGGACAAGGCAGGGCTTCCCTCTCCCACTCTGACTGGTGTCACTTTCCAGACTGGCTGAAGGTTCAGGTTTTCAGTGGTACCCCCCAGGCCCCCCAGAACATCAATAGGGTGAGGAAAAGGATACTTTATAAGATGAAGCAAAGGGGAGAACTGTTGTGACCATAAAAAAGTAAGGCATAGACAAAAAATTCTAGGCAGGAAAAATGACTTTTAGCAAAATCCATGGGAGGAAGCCTCAGCAAATTGTAATCCCTTCAAAGTAAGGGATACTGACATGAAAATACCTGCTGGGAGACACCAGAGGCATCCATGTTACAATTAAAAGTCACGTTAATATCACCTTTGCTTACTCACGAGGCCAACAAAAACCAAGCCTGTTTGACAGAATCATTAAAGCAGGAAAAGTTCTAATTAAGCTGTTATTGCAAGTGCAAATAGGAACAGATTTATAGTGATCTTGCATAGTTGCTGTAGTCTTGAAGGAGCACACACAGTTTTCAGAAGGGTTTATGGTATTTCAGCATATCTTTCTTAGCCTAAAGAATAATTCAGCCTGTGCAGAGCAAATAGCTGGGAGAAACAACATGCACATGAAATTTTGGCATAGCAAGGGTGATAGACAGGAGTACTCAACTCTCATCTTTGCTTCTACACTTCCATCAAGTGCTCTCATCAGAGCTCAAGAACAATCCTTGTCTCTCACCAGTCATTGGATAAAGTCCTAAGAAGGGTAAGTAAAAAGAAAACCCTTTGATTCCCATCCCCAAGCATCTCTTCACAAGCATGGAGATCACAGTGGTTCAGTGCTGTGAGTAAGAGCTTCTCCAAAGCTGCCATGTTCTTAAGGAAGGGAAATCCAAAGACTTCTTCCATTAAATTGTCTCTTATTCCCCACTCAAATGCACATTTTCTACTTTAAGCTGCTGGTGCAGCTGGAGACACATACACACCAGGGATGAAACGTATCTTTCCCCTTCCAGTGATGTACAATCCTGGATTCAATTATAATGACATCTCCCATGTGTCCCAGGAAAAAAAAATCTCCTGAACGAGGTATTCCTCTTAGTAATACTCCATAAAACTGCAAACACGAGACCTCAATTATTCGGATTTCCATTACTCAAGCCAGTAAGTATCCATAATTAACTGCTGCCTGGAGAAATTGCTCACTAGAATCCCTGCTGCTGTGAGCAAAGTAGAATCCACCCTAAAGAAATAATACCACAGTTAACTTTAAGGTAAATAGAACCAGAACTATTTTTAAAAATTAAAACAAGCAACAGAATAAGATCAGATACTTAACATCGGTTCTCCTTTTCCTCCTCGCAATAAAAAAGAAAATAATACTACTACATACAGTGTGAAAGCATATTAGTTCTTTCAGAAAATGCAGTAGAGATAGATCATCATCCACAGGAAAGAAAATCCTTCTAGGCAAATCCCTAGGCATTTCTAAGACAGGCCCAGTGTTAATAGACTTGCTCCCTCACACAATAGCTGGTACTGGAGTTGGTTTCCTGCAGTCACGGGCTGCAAGTTCAGATCAAACCTGCTGCTTGCAAGGTCTAGGAAACATTTTGCACTTGAAGAAGTCCTTTCTGACAGTGGAATACCAAAGCAACTCGGTATGGCTCTGTACTCCTCCAGACACAGCATCATTTGAGTTATAGCCCTAGACAACCATCCTAACTCAAGGACTCTTAATTGCTGCTCACATTTCATGACTTCATTGATTCCCTGGAGAAGGTAGGAACAGAGGAAAAAAACACTTGAGTCATCCAGCACTGTGAAGGACTAATACCTCTACAAATAGGGAATTTAAAAAAGTTAGCAACACAAGAAAAATCCTGTCCAACATATCTAAAGTAACATGAATCACAACTACTCTGAATGGGAGAGGAGGGAGAAACTGCAGCAGAAAGAAGGCAATTTATAATGGTGCCTGTGTCCAGCCCATGCTCAGAAAGTCAGCAGCCAATACTGTTTTGGAAGACAGATAAAAGAACATCATATCACTAAGCACTCAGAGGAGGAAAAAAATAAATTTCTCCAAATCCAGTCAATCGATGCTGAACCTCTATTGATCGGAGCAGCAGTGGAACACTTCAAGTGTGGGTGTAATTCCGAGACATCCTGGTCACTCACACTGCTTAAGAAACCCTCACAGAACTACTGCAAGGTACAGCCTTGCAGAGGCACTGCAAGCAGGTCCTGGAGCAGCAGGGAACACACAGCCATGACGAGCTGGTGGAGCAGAGCACGATCACTCTGTTCTCTCTGGATGTGCAGGGACACAGCATCACGGGAACGGGAGAATCAGACCAGCAAAGCTCTACCAAAACTCACAGCAACCCACTCAGCCACAGAAAATGGAATTCTTTAACACAGCCTTTCTCTACAAGAATAAAGGAATTTCCAGAAGGTCTGTTGGCAGCTCTCCAGGTGAGCTATAGCACAGTTACTTGGTGGTGCCCAACTCATACCTACCTTTCCTCTTATCCATCTACTTGTATTTCTTCCACATGAAAACAGCACAACAATTCACACCCTGGGTCTTAACTTACAGCTGAGACACTGACAAGACACAGTCTAGGAAATCAGAATCGAGAGGTGTTTCTGAGTCCCACACATTAGATTCTTCAGCTTATAATTTTTACTGGGCACCTATGTATGCAAAAATCCAACCCAACACCATCCAAACTCAAGTCCAGCTTCTTGAGCAAGCACAGCTGATAACAGAGTACTCATAGTGAAGGATGGCAGGTTTCCATCCCAGGAGAGCCTCAAGGCTTGTGGAAACACTAGAGCAAAGCAGACAATGTGACAGAATCAACTAAAGAAACCGCACTGAATATAAACAGGCAGAGTTTTATAGCCAAGTGAAAAATTCTAGGTCAGAAACTGATTTGACAAGAGCACCTGTTCAATGTCTTTCCATTAGTCAGTCAAATTTCTGGCTAATAAACACTCTTACATGCTTTCTGAACAAGTCCTAACACTCCTGAGACAAAATAAACCAGGAGAATAATTGTATGGGTCATTCTCCATGACAAATCTCCATTTCATACCTTCTACATAAATTTTGTTGTTTACAGCTTGGAGAATTTCATGCATCTTTAAAGCTCAAAAAGGTTTTTACTGAATAATTATCATCTCAAAAGCACAGCTTGATCTCTATAATCAAAACCTTAAAAATGCAGTTATTGCTTGGTAAAGGCAATTGGCTGAATAAAACAGGATGAAGTTTGTACCTTTGTGGTGTCTTGTTTAAAATCAAAATTTCTTTTGACTTAAATAGAAAAGCTGGAAGAGAGAAACACTTCATTAACTGATTCAAATTCCAGTAGCTCCTCATCTCCAGATGGTTGAATGGTCTTCTCTGGAGTCACAGTAAATCAGACTGAGACACTTAACTGATTTCCCCTATTTTCCAATATTTCAAAAGTAACAACAAAAGTTCCTCAAAAAGAGCCAGCAGCTCAAGTGAGAGCTTTTGTATCACAGGTAATGGGCCACTGGGGATTCAAGCAGCCAACTGGGGAAAAAAGAAAGCTGTTGGAAAAAAATGTTTGGGTTTGTTTTTAAACTGTAAATGCAAGAGAAATACAAATAAATAGATGGAGAGAGTGCAAGCAAAGCTATGGACATTCTTCATAAGAGTATTTGGAGCCAAAAGGAAGGTATTTATCAAATTTTAGTTTTTCCCTTATGTGGTTAAATTCCCTGAAAGTTCCTGCCTTTTCTTTTTTTTGTGTTTTTGGGCAAAAAGATACTAAATAATATCATTTACCCCCAATTTTGGGGTTTAGCAGCAAGGCTCCACTGACATTTGAATCTTATTGTCTCTCCACGGGATCTACCAAAAATGACCCAAATTCGGTTTCTAATTTGCAAAAACCCCACTATATTTTTTCCTTTAAAAACTTAAAATATTTTGGCCATTTCTGTTTGAAAGAACAGAAAAAGAGACCTTAACATCTCATACTCTAAGCTTTGTACTTCTGCAGCTATTTCATGGTGACTGTTGATTTGTTGCTGAGGAGTTTAACACACACAGGGGCACAAATTGCTTTAAGGGCAGCCCCATGATCTGTGGGGCATCACAAAGCAGACAACACTGGTGACCCAACGAAGCACAGGTGTGGTGTAAGAACCAGAGTGGTCCAGAGGTGGAAAAGGTCTGATGCCATGAAATATGAATGGCTTCAAGGAACAGGAAATTACAGACAGAAATAACATTAAAAAGTATTTATGAAGAACATTTGTCTGCGTTCATCAAAGATGGAGGGCAGGCACACATTGCCAAAACAACCACGAGAGCTAAGCTGAAAAGAGTGCATCAGCAAACCTACAGCTATCTACAGATATGAAACCCATATGTTATCCCTGTGCTGCATTAACCTTTCAATTTGAACAGGAAAGTAGAGCCTCTTGGTTTTCAGCAGTTTGTCTTACATGTAGTTTTTATTTGTCATTGATTTCCTGTTGTAACCATACTTTGTGTGAAATAGCATACAATGGAAAATAATATCTGTGCCTATTTTACTGTCCCAAATTGGATTTCTGTGCCATTTCTTCTGATAGACCAGTTTTATTTCACCCAATCATTATTTTACCTTATCTGCTCTCAGTCTTCATTTCATTTCAAGGAGAAACTCATCCTTATGCAGGAAAGCCAGCATATGAAATCTCCAACATTAAAAACTCGCTGAAGCTTTCTTTGGAGCACATAGTTCAAAGCACACAGATGAATTTCGCCCCTCAATAAAGATTGAGGATTTCTAGCCAAATGAGAGAGAACACAGCATGCCAGTATTCAGCATATTTTCCTCAAAACACAGTCAGTTCTTCATTTCTGAAGTGATTTGTGGTCACATCCTATTCCTGACTTTCAATATCTGCTTAGCATTTTCTCAAATGACAGAATAGCTGAGGTTTTGTCTGTCAACCAGCTCCTCAGAGTCAAAGGTATGGCAATGTAAATTTGACTATTGATGTCTATTGGACCTTTTTTTCAGGAAAAAAAAAAAGCTCTATACATCTAACTCTTATGTCATGTAAATCAGGATGTAATCACATATTCAATTTTTGTTCTCAAGAATACAAAATGCTTACCTTTCACCCTGTGCCTATTTTCCACATTTAACCCATACCACTAAAAATGACTCTAAATTTAAATGCTTTAGAGGAATCCAAGCTTTTCTTCTTTGTAATTTTCAATAAGATTTATTTTTATGGGGGAATATCTAAAGTGTCTACCTCCCTGAAAAAGTGAGAATCTGCAGAATATATGTGTTCCTTTAGCCTAAAACAACTGGAGTGGTGCAGTAAACAAGGACATCCCAGAACATCTTATATGTGGTCACAAGTGAAAGCACAGGACTCCCAACTGAAATTCTCATTTTTCAAGTTTTTTGTTTGTGTTGATTACTAACTCAGGAATGAGGACAGTCACATAGTCCTGGGAGAAAAATATAGCATTGACTTTTAATGTTACCACAGCTGAGTGCTCTTATCTGCCCTGGTCTTGTTTACCTTCTCGCTCAGACCTCCCTCATCTGTGGCAGTGTCACCTAAAGCCAGGAAGCAGCCAAGCTCTCAGGCCAAGGGTTTCCAACTCCATGGAATACTGGAGGCTCCCCATAGCTCTGCACCTTGTCCCTGAGGCATCTCTCCTGTAAAACACATTCTCCATTTCCCCTGTGATCTCCCTAGAGCTTCTTCAAAACACCCATGCTTGCCTTGCTTGAGGATTCACCTTACGTTAAAAGGTGTTTTTCTTGTTGAGCACTCAGCAGTATCTCCCAGCCTTGCCAAGCTGTTTCCTCTCTCCTCAACAAGAGGCACCACCTCTCAGTGTGATATACAAACTGCAAACAGAGTCTACCCACAATGAGCTTGTACTAAATCCAGGCTCATTAAGTAACTCCTGCCTTTAAGTCAGCTGTGTTCAACTGCAAAATCTTCTTTCTCAAGGCTTTTTGGTTTGATTTACAGGTTGCTTCTTTTCCCACTTTCTCACTGTTTTAGTTGGACTTATAGTTTCACACCTTTTGTTATTCCCTTAGACTGGCAGAGGCATCTACAGACTTGCAAAGTGAAATGAATTTTATAAGACTCAACAGGGAAATGATGCCGTGGGTTTCATCATGGGTTTGTACCAGTGACTAATTGGCAGCAGACTAAAAGCATGATATGGTTCTGATTTCGTGATTCCCACCACAGCTCTGAAACTACTTTTTTCTTTTTCCTATTGAAAAGCAGAAAATAACCATCAAAAGCAGCATCAAGTAGTCAAAAAAGTAGACAACTATGCATTCACATGAACAAACTTATTGCAAATATCTTTGCTAAACCACATCAATTTCATGAAATGAAATAATTCAATAACTAAAATAGAAATTAGAAAAGAAGGGGTTATCTGGTATTTACAAATGAATTACATAGACATAAATTGGTTCAATTTTAAAGGGTATAAATATACACAGGCCAAAATGATCAGCCATGTTTGAGAACTTATTTTAGTGGCAGGAAAGACACTGAGATTTAATCTCAGGCACTTGAGTCCGGTTTAGTTGTAAGTAGGAGATTAGGCACAGTCACAGGAGTTTGTTTTCTTACAGTGGCCCATTTTCTTATCTCTGCTCTGTCTGGTTTGAAAATAATCTTCCATGAGTAAGTGCATTAGTTCCTCCTGAAAGTCTCCTGGTTTCACATTCCACACGCTCATGCCGAATCATCTCATGTGCAGTGACAGCTGCCAAACTCTTCTATCCCCCCCAAAATATGAGACCTGTCTTCTGTTTCAATCTCTTAACCTCACAGTCACAGCACTCCTAATTATCCACAAGTCCTGGATGGCCTCCTACACTGCCCTGATGGAGCAGTCCCTTGGAACCTCCACCCTCCCCATCCACTGCTTCCAGGGCATGGCCCAGCTCTGTCCCTTTGGCTTCTGCTGGAGACAGCATAAGTGCTCAAAACTTGCTAACCACTCTCCATCCAACGTTAAAAACCATTTTCTGGTGTTTTGGAGGCAGTTCCTGGGATGGGAGCAGAAAACAGGGTTTTCTACGTGGTGTTTTTTAATCTTTCCCTTTAAAAAAAAAGACAAAAAAACCCTCTTTCCTCACAGCAACAAAAATACCAACATGCCAATTTCCTACAGAGTTCAGTACATTCTTAACATCTCAAATTTTAAGGCAATTTAAACTCAGAAGAGGGTAAAAAGTATAGATTAGAAGCCATAGTGACTGCAAGCACATCAAGCTATAATGTAGGGTTTTATTTTAAGCCAGTTAAGCTGATAATTTGCCAGCTTTCTATTCTTGTCACTAAATTACATATTGTGACTGATGTCAGAGAGTCCCTTCCTTTTCAAAAACACTTCAGATCATTAGAAGTGCTTGTTGTTCCAAGAATGTATTACAATCACATAAACAATTCAAAATTACCAAAATATTAAAGTCCCATGCCAATGAACTTTATTTTTTCCTGGTTTTCCTCTTTGTTAGCAATGCAGTTGATAAAGTACCATAAATGCAAGTTGGATCAAAATTTTCATAGAAAAATGTAGGAAATGCACAATACTATTTCCTTTACTGTCCACAATGTGTTATATAAAGGATACCAATTCCATGAAAGTGCACAGATTTGCAAGATGAACCTCAAAATACTTAGGTTTTACAGAGCCCAAGCCAATACAAACACCATCAGGCTTCCAGAAGGACCCTGACTTTCCCTGCTGACACCTTCCCAAAAGGTCTGGAGGATATTTCCACAGCCTGCAGCTGTGCTGTCCAAGGTTTGTTCTTACACATACCTAGGGACACAAGCATCTCAGCAGACCCAAAACCTGTTGATACTGTTTTTCTATTCAAATGGTTCACTAAATCACACCACTAAGGCTGTAATGGGTAAGGGTAAACCAGGGAATTTCTCACACATCGAATGAGAAGTCAGTGCCACCTTCATGGAGGGACCTGCTCACCCAGACAGACAACACAGTATTAAATCACCTCACAGCAATGGACTTTCAGGGATGACATTTAAAATGAGGAGCATTTGCTGTTAAGACAGCAAAAGCAGTGACTGTAACCACACATTGCACTGGTACTGTGGCATTGACTGTCAAGGGCAGAAAGCACAGAGGAAAATGCACATGCAACAACTGTGCATAACATTTAAGAGGCCATGTATCTTTAATCCACAGCAACAAGTAGATTGTGAAGCACTGGAGAAACTTCAGTGTGAAATCTCCTCAAGGTAATGAAAGTGGAGCAGGAGAACCAGGTTAACTATTCTTATCTAGTCTTAAGAAATAAAAAGTGCATAGGACTGCAAAAAATTATGTAGGACTCTCCTTTTCTCTAACAATTTTTCTTTCTCTGCATCCATCATCAAGATGAATCTCACACTGGGGAAGACAGCACAGAAATATGTGCTTTGAAGTTTTATTGTTTCTCAGTACCATGAAACATTGGCACTGCTTATGAGCCTATCCTGGACTGAAGGGATACAAGTGACTGTGAACAGCTTAACATATTTTATCCAGACAAAAATTTAAAAAAAAAGCCCAAAATTACAGAAATTCCTTTCAAGGAGTGAAAGGCTCCACATGAAATTGGAGCTTTAGGCTGTTCCCACTGTTGCAGAAGAGCACAGGTGCTGCATCCAGGGGGCATTTGAGCAGTTGCAGAGCTGTGTTGGGTAAAACCAATCCTATTCTGCAGGGTAGCCTCAACCTGTGCCAAAGAGAGTAAACTCAAAAAGAAGAGCAGCAACCAGTGAGCCCAGGAACACATGAGAAGCTGAAATGGCCACCTGTTTGTCCCTCAGGTAGAAGGGAACATTGCAAAACACACCCTTTCAGAGAAAGCTCTCCCCCTCCACCTAGATGAAACCAGCTGATAAAGCCTTCATGCCACCTCTAGGTACAGTAACACATCCAAGCATCCAAGAACTAGTTTTCTCAATTATTTAAAAAGTGGAATTTACTTTGAAGCTCCATTTTAACAGTTATTTAACAGAACTACAATATAATCAGGAACACCTGAGGCTGGCTGCACTATGTTTGATGGTTCTTGAAGGAGGAAAGCCAATAAATTGATTAAACATTAGCTGTAGGAAGCTGTCAATTTTTTCCCCTCTACAGAGATGCTTTTAAGCTTTACAAACTTTAGTGTAACTTTAATTTGCCATATTTTTGTCCAGTAAAGCAGGAATGCCTACCAGAAAACTGGACAGATAGAGCAGATAGCATTAGAAGCTTTTAATCTAAGCATTATCTATACCTGGCAAACTTAATTTCAAGCGTCAGGTATCTCACAGCACTAATATATCACAGAAACGTTTTCTTTTTAATACTTCAGCACCTGTCAAACAGTATTGGCAGAAAAAGCCAAATGAAAATTAATGTTTTTCCTTCTCTCTTGCAGCATGCATGTGGTGTACAGCCCTCAATCAGACAGTATGGCTCTTCTTGTTTGGATCAGATTGAGCAAAGCACTCCTTTTTACAATTTGTTTAATCCAAAATTGAACCAAAATACATCTTTTTGCCAAACAAACTGCAATTGCAAGTGGAGATGCAACTGCAAATGTAGATGATGTGTATATATTGTAGGTTGATTAGATGAGGCTTTTTGTGTACTCTCAACTTGAATAGCTTCTCTTCAGAGATCTCTGCTCCAGCTATCTATTAGTCATGGTTAAATGAGCAAGAATTTCAAATATAGAGAAAACAGACACACTTAAGTCATAGAAATTCGGTGTGTGCCATGCTCAACATTAAGCACAGCAACAGAGGTTATTGAGAGGCAACAAAGTGTGTCTGCAGCAGTGGAAGGAGAAAGGGATGCTCTCCTGCTCCAGACACAGGAGAGCAATCCCACCTTCCTGCCTGAGGTGCTAGGGCATTTCAGAAGTGAACATCAGATCCTGCAGACCATGCTTTGGAGGCAGATTTTGCACCACCGTGGCTTAATTGTAAGATTTAGCACATAGCATATATCTGCTGCAGGGATTTCTGGTCACAGAGCTTTATATTTACTCTTTGCTTCAGTGGTTTCAGAATATAACCAAACTCCTGGTCGACAAAATTCAAGAACTGAGGTCCCAGAACATCTGTGCAACCTTTCTACTCTGTGTCCCCTCTATCAAGCTGATCTTCCAAGCATGATACTGATGCCCCTCACCACATGAAATACCACAGAGCTTTTGCTTGACAGCTACCAAACCCTCGCTGTGGTCCTCAGAGTTTTCATGGTTCATAAAACAGAAAGGATGAGTAAGGGGTAATAAATGTGATGTACCAGGATAAGAAAAAAATTGCATGTGGAAATGCAGCACTGAGAATCATAAAAAACTACAGCTCTCCTTTTAAAGCAGGATTTCAATCTCTTTTTTCATACTTGTACAGTTTTGAAAAAAACCCAAAACATAAACACCAGAGTGATTTATATTCCATATGAATGCAAATAGTTCTCCATAGAAGCCTAAATGTCAAATATATCCTGACTAGACAGAGCAAACTTCTAGGGAATGAGAGGGGAATTTTTCCATGCATTTTTCACATAAAAAAGCACAGAACACAGGAAAGATCAGTGATCATGCATATGGTAATATATATTATTATTCTTAATAAGTAATGTAGCATTACCACATTTGTTTTCCCATCTTGGGGTGGTGGGAAAAGAAGAACCTGGGTGAAATCTATGAACCCCACCTCCAAGTGAAAACACGAGCTTAGACTTCACAGCACAGAGACTGAGCTCAGCTTTCAGCCTCACTGGGGCCTCATCCTGAGAAGCATCATCAAATCAGAAACAGTGCCTGGTGAGCCAGACTGGGAGACCAGACATCCCTCCTCTCTCAAGTGACCTTTATAGGAAGATGTTTAATCATGACCATGCAATTCCATGTATCTCCCTTCTCTCCAAGCCCTGGGCTTCCTTACACACAAAATCTTCAGCATTTTGAACAAGACACTGCAGAACAAGATCAATCTCTGAGACAGAGTGTAGAGACAGAAGTGACCACAAGCAACGTGAGCCCTCCGTGCCCAGGCATCAGCCTTCACCCTGCCCAGAGCCAGCTGTGGGATTCAGCAAGAGCTCTCACACACTTGCAATTTAAACAGTGGGTGTTTCTCCAGTGCTGAACAAAGAGATAGACATGGAAGTACAAGAATATCCTGATAGACAGAAACTCTCTCAACAGGCACAACTTTTGTTGATTTGAAAATACTGGTTAAGATTTCATAGTTACAGCAAAACTAAGCACTGATTTCTTCTACCAAACTACATATAAAGATTAAAAAAAACAAACAAACAACAACAAAATAAAATAGTCAGAGAGGACTGGGATATCAAATGAAATGATTAAGAGAAAGTAGCTCATGTTTTCCTGACCATGCTTCCCAGAGATAAATCACGAACCCAACCAAAATGGCTTTGTAATTTGTCAGTATAAGCCAGAGCCAGCAAGGTGTGATTGGAGAAATTGGACATAAAACCAGTGCTGGTGTGTGAAGAACTGCATGGTGGATAAATGCTCAGCCTTGACACTCCCTGTGACTACTCAACACAGGCATGGCTTGGGAAGAACACAAGGGCAGTGGTGTTCACACTCTGTGCAGCACCACAAGGCTCCAACAGAGATTTAAAGAGTTGCTTGAAAGGAGAGCAGAAGGTAAACTGGAGATTGAGAAACTTATGGGGTCCAGGCTTTTCAGAAGCACAGTGTGATGTATGTTTACAGAGGCCTCAAATGCCCTTTTCCATAACTCTGTTTATAGCTCATCTGTGTGCAGTAAGTCTTGACCAGAATTAGTCTTTGACACAGACTGTAAAATAGAAACCTTAAAAGGGCCCAATGGAAAATAAAAGTCAGTATCATGACAAAATGGATGATTTCTGATGTAATCCCCTCCCACTTGTGCCTTCCATGTAAAGGAGACATGGAAAATATGTTTCCCACTATAGAAATTAGGAATTCTGCTTCAATAAAAACACATCTGGCTGCTATGACATTGAAGAGCTTATTAGTATTATTGTTGCTATTATTACAGCTGCTCCCAAACAGGCAGCCCTCCTTCTTGAAGAAGGTCTTCCTCAGATGCCTGCTTATTTGTCAGAGAGAGGAGCTGTTGATGCCTTAGGTTTTAACTTTTACATTTTTCAAATTCTGTACTGCTAGTTAAATAGCTAAATAACTGTAGCTTGTTAAATGCTGCTCTCTTATGCTGTTCTCTGTGCTAAGATAGACATAACAAAACCTCTAACTTGCCCTCCAAGGACACCCAGAAACAAGAACTGTAAACCATCATCTTGGGTAAAGGGGGCAGGCTTGGGGGAATCATATCATTGGCTGGGTTCTGGTTATTGAATTGATATTGTTATAAAAGTGTGACCTGGGGATGTCCATTCTGGGATCCACCGAAGCAAGACCTGTGGACCCCGAAGCGTGCACCTGAAGGCCTTTCAAATAAATAGCACCTTTATTCCCTTATTCCTGTCTAGTCTCTGTTTCTAAGCAGCCACTTTAAGGCATCACTGTTATAAGAAGGGATGGCAGTGGCCTCCCAGTAATATACCAAATTATGGCCATGAAAACAAGCTGAATGCAGCAAAGCTGCTGCTGAACCATGCAGAGATAAAATACCTATTTATCTGTTGTAGATATTTTGACATTGCCACAGCTTGGTGACAAAAGACATTAAAAAAAGTTGTCTTCTACAGCTAACAACTTTTGTGACACAGAGAGCTTGAATAGGGGAGGAAATACAAGTAATTTGTTTCCTGGGCTGTCAAGCCCTTTGTCTTGACCCAACAACAAACCTATCGATCCACTTCAAAACACAAAGGGAGTGGTAACTGTCATGACAGTATGACACAAACTAGATTTAAAAATAAAAAGAGAAAAGTAAAAGCAGCTTGTTTATACTGTGAGGGTTGTGTGCTCTGGCATTGTGTGCAATCACATCTGTCCCGGGTGGCTGTGCTCTCTGGGTGCCACTCAGGATCCCCTCTCCTGTGTCCCATGAGCCCTCTGGCACCAGCTTTCTCAAGGAAGAAAGCATGCTGAGAACATACAATGTGCAGCTGCCATCTACCCAGACAAGGAATTTCTCAGCCTGCTTTGGAGGAGGGTTCCTGGCATGAGGAGGTGATGGTGCAAGCTGTGAGCTCAGCCGCACACCTCCAGGAATGAGAGCTGGTGCACAGGAGTCAGGCCCTTCCTACTGGACACCTCCCAGCAATGCTGGGGTCACCATGATTGCCCTGCACCTTCACATCCACTTAATTTCCCTCCCCCATCCCTCAGGCAGGGATATCCACATATTTCACTTGAATCCAGATGTCTCTTTCCATCTGGTTTCCTTGTGATACAGGACAGTGTGGCCAATGCCTCCACACCTCCCCTCAGGTTTGCAGTTGAAACTTCCTTAGACCCTCTCCAAGCCCATCTTCCTGAAAAGCACTGAAAAAAAACCCTAATATTCAATGTGTTTTTGTACTTAAGAACAGATCACCTTGCTTGAAGGAATACCAAAAGGTTAAACTAGGATTTAGTGTAGACTACCTGGTATTTTTCCTCTAAGAATTTTATTGGAAAAAGAAAGTTAAATAAAAGAGAATGCTTTTCTCTGCAGTTGTTTTGATCAGTTCCAGTTCAATATATCAAATACCCTGAAAAATTTCTCTCTCATTGCAGCCTGACTTGATCCCCTCCCTGTTTATTGCTTTGACTGTAGAACAAAAATATATTTCCCAGCTGTATTAATCAGATATCAAGGATATTCCATTATTACAGCACAGTTATACAGAGCTCTCAGGTTTTCTTTAACAGAAATGAAGTTAAATCAATACTAAGCAAATTTCCCAGAAGACAAATTACAATGAAGAGGGATGAAGAAGAATTATGCCAGGTAACACTGCAAAGCATGAGGGCATCTGGGGCCAAAGGTACATTTCTCTGTGCCAGTAAGAGTTGCCCCTTTGAGCAGATGGACAACTGTACAAAACCTGCAACTCTCACTGGTCAGCAGAGCACAGAAATATGATAAAAGAGCCTATTTTTATCTTACAAAAAGATAATAAAAGAGCTTATTTCTGCACCACCACCAGTTTAACCTTTTCTCTTCCTAACACCAGTGGAAATACCTGGGCTGATGGACTGCATGTGCTGTGACTCCCATCATTAAGTCCCAGAACAAGTCTGTTATTTTGGTTGTATTTTCAGAAGGACACCAAAGGGTAGCCAGACATAGCCCCAGTGAAAATGTTTATGTACACTGCTCATAAATGTTGGTCCTGCTTTTACAGGAATGCTTCCATAGAATATAATTTTTCACTAATCTTCAATTTATGTAGCACATAAAATACTCCTCCCTCCAGAAAGGCATGCAATTACATGCTGGAATTTATCATTAGGGCACACACATTGAAGCACAAAATAAACACATTTTAAAACTTTGTTATTAAATCTCACTTTAGCTTAACTATGCTAAGACCTGGCTTATTTTTTCTTTGGAATTTAAAAACTGTCAATAAAGAGGATTTAAACATAATTAGATGAGCAAGAGTCCCTGCACACCTACTAAGATGGTTTCACTAAAGAGATACAAACTGTACAGTAACAGACTCAAATTACATTAAAAATTAGATAAGAGCTTCAGTATTTACTGTACTGCAAAAGGCAGGTTTCATAACACTAAATATAGGCAGTAGCAGGAATAGTAAAGAAAGCAGATGACTATTTGGTAGGAGAAAAGCAATTTATTTTCTTTCTGCAAGCAATTCGTGTTATGATGTTTATGTACTTCTCACTTTAAAAAAAGCAAACCCACAGCTACAGCAGACACTGTCTAGTAAAAGTGGCAAATCAGCCTTGGATATAAATCCCATTTCTAGATGTACACAACTTTCAGACATGGCTGCTTGGTCTGTGTCAGCAGCCTATGAGTAAAATGAATTTGTTCCTTCCTTTCAGGCAGGAGTTCCACCTCCCAGGCTAGTTTGCAGCTTGGAAAACATTTTTCCCTCATGGTTAAACTCTGATCTGTCAGCCACTACCTGTTCGTGGACACTGAGGTCTAAAACCTTCTTCTGCTAGAATGGAATTCTGGATGCCCTCTAGTATTATTTTTCAGGGAGCTATGCTGGCCATACCTGACCAAGTCCTGAATGCAAGGCACAGAGAACCAACTCCATGATGAAAAGGTGCATCACAAACCAGAATTAATACGAATCTACTACTTATATTGAATAAATTACCATACACATTCACACCTATATGTATTAACCAAGTACAGGTGTACATGGGAGTTTTACTTCTATGTTCAAGTATTTCTCAAGAACAGACTGACAGAGAGCACAAAAGGAGCTGTAACCAACCTTTCCCTTTGGTGCTTGGATGTGTCATATAAGATGGGAAATATCCGAAACAGGGAAAATTGGAAAATGATTGTACTTAAAAGGATTAAATGGTTCATTCAATGGCATTTCTGCAGCCCTGTGTAATTGAACAGCCTTTCTTCTGCCTTTCTCCTGAAAGAAAACCTTAATTGTAACCACTGAAAGGAAATAAGTTTCTGGCTATTTTTACAAAGTATGTGTTATGTCTCAGCAAGCTGCTCCCATTTAACTCTGCAATACAGCTATAAAATGGTTTATTTGATTTAGTACCTTACTTCTGAAGTATCTCACACACCACACGAGGCAGTGAACCACTGAAGAGGTTCAGACTGCAGATGGAAATGCAAAATCTTGAATAAATCCTCTGTAATGAGAAACTTCTAAGGGACTTTGCTGCTCCTGTTTCAGGAAAGGGAGGGAAAGTCACTTTACAAGCCTGCAGAGAACTTCAGATCACATCAGCCCAAAGTGCCATCAGCCACACCTCAGCAAACCTCTCATGTATTGCCTGGAAAACAGGGTAAATTTTTCACCTCTCAATTTTTCTCAAGGAATGTCATTTCCTTCCAATTTTGTCCCCCTGCATTATGTCATAGATATTATTCCCATCATATTTCAGTCACTTGCCTACTGGTTTGCAGCCTTCGGGAAGCTCGTCCCTGCCTCCCCCCTCAGTTATCATCCTGCATCCTTGCAGAGGGCTCCCTTCAGCCACAGGGAAACTAAAAGCTGTTGGGTGACTCATTCTCACACAACATCTCGTCATTGACTCACTCCAAACAACCTCATGGCCCTGATACTCATTTACACTAAAGCCAATTAGCCTGAAATTTCATTTAGTCTAAACCCACAATATCACCCTGGCAGCATGGAGGGGCTTTAAAATGAGTCACAATGTCATTTATTCCTCCTTTATGATGCCAGAAGAGCATAAAGTGGCCTGAGTGCAGACAAGATCACAGCCAAATGACATCTGCCATTGATTTCATCAACGTAGCACTTGACCCAATTTATCATTTATTGATTTGAGTGTAAAGCCCAGCTCAGAGGTGCTGGAGTCAGGGAAACCACCTGTTTGGCTCAGCTGGGATGTACAGCAAAATATCCTAATATGCTCAGTTTAAGATTCCCAACAAGATGGGCTAGAGAAAGAGAGCCAGCTCAGACAGTGGATACAGGACAGGCTGCAACTCAAATCCTTCTATTAACTCAGTAGGTGGACTCTAAAAAGCAGAGGGATTCATGAAGTCCAGCTGCTCCTGACCTTAATCTCTGGGCCAGTTTTTAGCTGCCATTATTTCATATGCAGCTTCATGAAACATAACACTGTAATCTGCTATATTTTTGAGTCTCTGCTTTTCATTCCCTCCCTTGTTCCTCCCTGATAGTGGCTGGAGCACAGGTGAGGCCCAGAGGTCTTTGACAAAGACACTCATGGGGTTTTTCCCAATGTACGCTTAAACCAGATATGTGATGTTCTAAGACACAAAGGACACACAGAAAGGAGTGGAGAGATCAGAAGACACCCTCAGTCCTGTTCTGTTCCAAAAGCCTGTTGTTAAAAAGCAGTTTTTCCCAATTTTAGCTTGTGTCTGCTTGTGGCCCTCAAAAACCATCATTTGGCTATTTTCTCCTCCCTAACTTTTTGACCATACCTAGCAGCCCCATGGATGAAATAAGCACAAACTAATCCAACATTCTTAGTTTTGACTCCCAAAGAGTGAGGCAGGTAAGTGGAGGGATGAAGTTTTATGACAACTGAAGGCCCTGAGCTCTGCCCAGTTCTACCCACATGATTCTTCTTTGCTGAGCTTGCAGACCAATACAATCCAGGTAGCTTCTCTGTTCATATATATCCAAATATGGATTTATTTAGCCAAAAAATGCTTGTAGCCTCAGTGTGGGCACTCCTGAAGGCAAGACTAGAGCCACAAAATTAAAACTGGATCTGAAGTTCTCAGCTCATTTTAAGACACCAATTTTCTTCAGTCTTGGTCAGAACCCTGCCTGTGACACTGAGCTGATGTTGTAAACGGGACTCAACTCTAACACTCTGGATAGAAAATTGCTTAGAAATGCAAAGTACACATCAGTAAGGTAAAGATATAATGCCACATATAATATCATTTGTCTCTCAGCTACTGTAGGTGGACAACAGCTCTGACTGCTGAAGAGCAAGTAACTGCTTTCATGCATCAGTCCTGCACACAGCTTAATGTGAAAAGCAATGGTATCTTCATTTCAGTATGTATTTAAATGATTCCTCTCTCCTGTCCAACTGCTGCAGCTGACATAACATGACTTACCACCACTACCTTTTCTGCAGAGAGTAAGTGTGTGGCTTCTGACACTTCCACTAATTCACTTCAGCTTGATGTTAGATTTGAACTAATAACAAGTTCAATTTCATTACAGGATGTGACATGTATATCCTCTAAAAATAGCAAGCTTCAGTCAAATTACTTCTTGAAAACTAAAATCAGTGTCTGAATTGCAGTTATTCAGAAACCACTAAGTAATGAAAAATAGCCAGGATTTTGTTTAATAGACAGAGAAGGATATTTACTGTCTTATAAAAAAAATAAATTCAGAAAATGTTAAGTTTCAATTAAAAAGTTATGTAATTTAAGAAAAAAACCAAAAACACCCAAACAAAAACAAACACAAATTTCCCTCCCTTTTTAAAGTTTTAGACATAATTTTTTTTATCCCTTTTCCAAAAGAAAAATAACTGTTCATTCATTAGGAAACCTTCATTATAAAATAAGCTTTTTTCAAAGAATTTAGCTAGAGAATCTGTAGACATAAAAAAAAGAAACAAAAAAACCCAACACCACAAAACCAAAGAACCACACTGCTGTCCCTTCCAGCTGGTAAAATTAGCTTAAATGATTAGCAGTACAGAACTGAGACCTGTCATATATGTTCAATCCCTGAAGTAATCATCAACCCCAACCATGCAAGACAGTCAACTATGCTATTTGTCTTCAGCCTTTTTTAAACAGTCTCCTCATTACAGATTTTGGAAACTACACATACTTTAGCCTCTTTTCACACAAACATGCCCATTAACAGGCCCAATTAAGCACAAGCTATGTGCTACCTCATTTTGTTCTTATTATTACAACCAGCAGCATATAACTTCTTTATAACCCCCAGTTTTCTCTCCCCATGCTCCTACTTGAGAGGATTTCAATGAGCATTTTTCCAAATCTCATTCTGAAACCTGCCCACACACATTCCCAGCCTGTTTGTAACTTTGTTCAATGCCAACAGTATCCTTTAATTTAAGCGCTCGTGTTCGTTTATGATGTTTTAATCATATTCTACAAGCAGCAGTGAAAATGTGAACTCAGGCACAAAAAGAATTAGCCTGGTCCAGGTGCAGCCTTGCAGCCTGCAAACCTGACTTGGCACTGGCTGCCCAAAGCCACATCCTGTACTGTGCTCCTGCAGAGATGGCACCAGAGCACCCCAAACCCTCATGGAAATGCCTCTCCTAAGTCATCCTCCAGCTCTATTTGTCACCATCACACTGGTGTCTACTGTGTTTCTGTTAGAGATCCCAGCTTAGACCAGCAAATATTCTCCATTCCTTCAGGAGATGTGGTTCTGCCTTTTGGGCTGCTGAGATTGATCCTGTTCTCTCTGCTGTCTTCTCCAAGGTCGTCCATTTCTTGTATAGAGACCCTTTCTGGTATTCAATCTTTCCTTTTAGATTCCATCTGCCAGGAAGTTTCGTTAAACCAAACTGTGGGGAGTTTTGGTGGGTGCCAAGTTTATTTCAGTACCAAAGGAAAAGAATATTGAAAAAGATCATAGAATGGTTTGGGTTGGAAGGTGTGTTAAAGATAATTTAACTCCAATCCCTCTGCCATGGGCAGGGACAGCTTCCACTAGACCAGGTTGCTCAGAGCCCCATCCAACCTGGCATTGAACACTTCCAGGGATGGAGCATTGACAATTTCTCTGGGCAACATGTGCCAGTGCCTCACCTCTCTCGATGTGAGAATTTCTCTCTTAACATCTCATCTAAACCTCTTCTCTTACCATTTAGAGCCATTGCCCCTTGTCCTTGTGCAAACACAGATTTGATTTTGGTGTTTGTCACAGTTTGGTGTAAGAACCTGCTGAGCCTTGGCTTGCTGAGGTCATTTAGGCATTTATACTGAGTGTTAAGCTAATTCCTGTCAGTAGTACAGATGCAGCCCTTAAAAAGTTCAAAATACACCTCTTGCACCTACATTTAATTTAAGCAAAGACCAAATTCCAAAGGATACCCCCATTACCTGAGGACCAAAATAATTAGTTGCCTCTCATGTGCAGAAACCCCCTCTATACAGGACTAATAAAGGAGAAATTACAAGGCATATTTCACATGCGTCATTAAACTGGTAAGATCAAGTTTGCAGAAAATGCAATTGCCTTTTGATGTGAATAAAGCACAAAAAGCCCAATCAGAGGCAGCAAAATCTAATTTATGACACAACCCTAGAATCTTTTGGTTACTGGTGCCACAACATCACAAGTCTGATATATTACTGTGTTAAGGTGTACATAGCCTTGTCATAAATTATTTCACTTTCTGCTCCTGCACATCTGAGGTGACAGAATGAAGGTAAATTTCTTCCTGACCATTTAGACAGCTCATTATTTCTCCAGAACTCTCCTGTGCCATCGCTAATCTCTGCAATGTATCATCATTCATTTAAAATATCAATTTTCTGCAATCCATGTTTAATGCACATTTTGTTTTCTAACTTCGTAATATTTTTGAGGACAACTTCCCAGCTGAACTCTGCAAAGACTGAAAAATGCAGCTCCCCAAAACTGATGGTAAGACACATTTATGAGCTGCTTTCTCAGGTGACATAAGTTGTATTTTCTCCATTGTATGTGTTACATTAGGACTTCGGTTGTTTCTTGAAGTAACCAAGGGACACAAGAGACAACTTGCACTTGGTACTTAACAAACTGTCAGGTTCTTCTTAGAAAAGGAGAAAGGACTCTTTACCCAAAGGCATCTGCCTAACAGATGGCAATTCTTGCACTTATATCGTGAGCATCATGCATGAGGCTCTGCAAACGAAAATGCAAATATTAAATTGCACTGCAATGGAAAATAAAAGCCAGAGAAGAAAACCAAGCCTCAAAATAAACTATTTCTTTAAGACTTCTTCTGTTTTCCCATCTACAGGGTGATCAGTGTCAGGTGGGATCATCAGATTCAAGCATAGGTAACCTCAAAATAAGTTTGTGAAGCAAAGGATGCAACAGGCAGCTGCACCCAGTTCTGGAGTTACATCATGGAAACTTCCCCATAAAAAACTTCCCCATATCCACTACTAGATCACCTCAGGAGAACTGCAATGATGTGTAAGTTGAACAAGGAGACAAATTATAAATATTCAGAAGAATGCATTAATTATTTAACATTTGCCTTTATAACTTGAAGAGCTGTGATTGCTGGGGGAAGGAGGCAGCAGGAGTGGCACAGTACCTGGGAGAGGGACTGCAGGAGGGTATAAACTGTGTGTATCCAACCAAGGGAGGAACTCTTACAGTTTCAGAACCACAGAGTGGGTGTTTTAAACATCATCATCATTGCACACCAGGGTAAGTTTAGCCAAACTCCTACCATGTCCCCTTTCCCCAAGAATCACTACTGTTCTTTGTAGTCCAAATTTGCTTGTCAGTCTGTCCAGCAACATAAGCTTGACTTTATCAGGTCCTCAGTTTAACTGGCAGCAGAAAGGGATTTTTTATCCTTTTCTCTTGGTACAAAATAGTTACTTATATTTTTTTAATTGATGAAGACAACTGAGGGACTGACTTGGGTTTTCTGGCAAATCTGCATAAATCAGTGGGAATAGGGCAACTGCTGTGCCAGAGAGAGTATCCCTTTCTGTTTAGGAGCATCTTTTCTCTCAAGATCTCCACCCAGAGAAATTTGGCTTTAATCATCCTTTTTTTGACAAAACAAAACAAAACTTCCAGCTCATGAACCCCTAAACACACCTGCTTCAGCACAGAGCTGTTGCTTATCCATCAGCCTCGGGGCAGCAGAACAATTGTGTCTTCTGACTGCCTTCAAACTGCATTCATAACTTCCCTGCAAGAAACATTGCACATTTCTCTGTACAGGATATGGCAGGAAAAGCGAAGACACTTTGTAAAATTGACCAATTTTTTTAATTGGGACTCAGTATACTCAGCCTATTCACACATGAGGGAGAACTCCTATTAGGCAGAGCTTTTAACATTTTGAAACACTTTCAGAGAAGAAAGGTGTCTATCACAGAGCACCTGTTAAATTGCCAGAGCCATAAAACTCCTGCTCTGAGCACGGGCACAAGAGTGTTCTTTGTGTGGCACCCAGGCCGGGTGGAGCAGAGAAGAGGAAAAGGACAATTGTGATTTTCAGGTTTTAAATACATTCCTAGTCTTTTTGAAAAGAATTCAGCCTAGAAGAGTAACAACAGAAGAGACTACACCAAAATTCTACCAAGAGCACAGCTGAGCAAAGGGCAAGTCCTAGAGATCAGTACTCCCCTGCAGGTGCCTTTCCCAAGCTCTTGTGCCAGGGAGAGCAAGCATCAGTCTGTGCCCAGCAAACCTTCCCACAGAGATGTGGACAGAATTTGTCATTAGATCCATGACAGATAAAAGGAAAAAAAAAAAAGCACGCAGCTGCAAAATTCAAATTCCACTGCAGATGTTCACAATCAGGTGCTCAGCTTATTTAAAAGCTGAGCAGACAGGTTTTAAATAAGGTCCCTGCAAAACTGAATTGCTTGAACCACATTGTTTGAGGTACTAAAACAGATGGGTGTTTGTTTCTTTAATAAGAGACTCAAATCTACAGAATTGAGCCTTTAAATCCAAAATTAGCACCTAATGGAGACCAACTTCCCCACCAGGTCAGAGACCAGCCCAGCAGCAGAAGCACCCCGCAGGAGCCATCCCTCTGTGCCAGAGCCAATGTCTACAGGTCACACAGCAAGGAGGACCAAAGGGACAAACACAGCAGCACAGGGATGCAATTCTGCTAATGGAGCTCCACCATTTAAAAATGATTTAATGGCACCTCAGTGCATCCGAAAGAAAGCAGCAAAGCAGACCCTCAGGAGAAACAGCAATAAGAGGGGCTGAGAGAGCATCCCCTAAGAAAAAAATCATTACCAAAAGGCAGCTTTTAATATACTAAAATAGGCTGCATCTCCTGAGTGTGTTACTGCATGTCATAGGCACAGCCTTTGACCAAGCACATCGAGAGGAAACAGCAGCAGAAGAGATTAGAAAACAAAACTTCCACTAAAAAGGAGATAAGAATTCAATAAAGATCAGAGTGTAGTAACAGCATTCCTAGACTGAAGTATTAGGGAAGAAATAGTATTCAAGTCAGTGCTGAAGTTGCCAAAAATTCACAGAAATCCAAGTTACTTGTTATTTCTTCACTAGAACCTTAGTATTTGGTACAATAGAGCTTCAACTACCAGTAATAGCAGCTTTCAGCATTAGCAATTTCTATTGCAATAAGATCTTGGAAGATACAGCAATACCCAAAGTCTTTAGTTAAAGCAAAGGTGAAATAACTGGGGAAAAAAAAGAAAGGCAGAAGTCCAGCCTCAATTATTTTATAGTTTCTATGAAGAGAAGCAAGAAATCTGGGAAGACAAACTCATAGGTAATTTAAAAGGTGCAATATATCTTATTTTGTCCAAGAAAAGATTTTTATTAATTTTGCTATTGAGGTAAGAGGAAATTAACAAATGAATCAATGTAATAATTCTGACAGAAAAATCAAGTTTAATAACAAGCAGCTGTAACGTACAAACAGATACAAGACAGATCTTCAAGATGATAGTTCTGTGTCAGCTTTTGATAAGATGTGGCTAGATGATTATACAGTGCATTTTACACTGGTTTCTGCTAAATGGTTACAGTAAAATTTTGTTGTTCCCCCTTGTCTCTCTACCATGCCACTACATGAAAATGGCTTTTTTATTCTTTTTAAATTTACCTAACTGTGTTAAAAGTACAATTGTACCTGTAGAAACATCAGCTCCTCCAATACTTTTAATTAGAAACACAATAACAAAAAAAAAAAAAAAAAAAAAAGCACAGATTAAGGCAAGGCAAAACCAACAACTATTCACACAAGGAAGAAACTGGACTGAATGCAATGAAATGTGTTACTGTGCTACTGCTACACACAAGTCAGCTAAAGAGTTTAAGTGGTACTTTTAGAGGTCAACTGATAAAAATCACCCCCCTTACTTCACTTATTTCCTTGCTCTCCCTTAGGCACTTAATGTGTAAACTACCACTTGGACTTCTGGTCAAGGCAACAGGGCAGAGACAAGCAGATAAAAGAGAAGAGAGAGGAGCCCATGCTGAGGCTCTGTCTCAAGACCCTCAACTCAAAAGGCACAACAATTCACAAAGGAATTCTCCACATCCACTTGTTTAGATGAGGTCTAAAGATAACCTTCTTTACTGAATCCAGACCCCCATGGTATAGCTTGGAAGCCCTTTAGCCCCTGGATCTCTTGGCTCAGTAGTTTTCTTCACAACTTATTTATGTATTATGCAGTAGTCAGCTGTTCTGGCACCCTTGCTAAATCCTTTAGTCCCAGCAAGCTAAGCTTTCTGTCTCATTTGTCCCTGCTTGAGGGCTTTTGGCTCTCCTTAGATAGGCTCTGCATGCTCTTACAGTTCAATCACTAACACACAACCTACTTTATTCCACTTCTGAGCTCCAGAAGTAGAAATAAATACCAAGATAGACATTTTAAAAATGGACAAGGTACCTCCACAGCAGCTCATGACATCCGGCAGAATACATGTCCCTTACCTTGCAGCAGGCAGTTCGAAAGGCAGCATCCTTTATCCCTCCTTACCCACAGGGATTATTAGAAAACCACCCACAGTTTTTAGAGAGCACTTTAGGTCTCCTCATAGCTGAAGAAGTGTCAGCCTAAACCCAACCCTTTACCCTGCACCCCTCCCTCCAACTCTCCCTTCCCGTGAGTAGCCGTGGCCAGCTGCTCCATCCCACCCTGCACCAGATGCTGGTGACACCATTTTCCCAAGGCACCCAGCGATTTCCCTGGTGAGGTTCCAGCTGTCCCTGGGGCTGGACAAAAGGGACTCCTCACATGCACTTAATGTATAGGATTACAATCTCTGCCTCGTGGTTGTGCACTCAGCAGCATCACATCATGAGCAGCGTGAATCCTCGTACCAACCACGCATGAGGATTTACAAGGTTTGCCAACGTACTTAAAAGAAGTTTAAACTGAACTTTTGCAGCAGGTGAAGGGCAGAAGTCCTTTGCTCTGTTCTGTGTGTGCTTGGAATGGATATCACTTAATTTCATGCATTTGGGGAAGGAAAGTATGCAATTAATAGTCTGCAGACAGTTTGTATTTTGGAGCTTTTAATATGCCTAGGGGAGCAGCTTTGGCTATTCTTGTTGAATGAGCACTACTAACTCAGATATCCTGAGCAAATGTGCCAGTGTTGCCAGCACAAAGAATTCAGCAATCCTAAAATGGAAGCTTCAGAACCACTGAGATTTCAATTAAAAATTGGGATTTTTTACTCTTTGCCTTCTCATTCTTTCTTTTCATCTTCAAGGTTCAGTCAGTACCTACTTGCAAGTTTCTTCTTCACAAATCCAAGATCTTAACAGAAGCTGAAATTCTCATATTAATTGCCAAGAATGGGAAACTGATACCTGAAGCAGAACAGCAAACACTGTAACAAAGGCAGAAGCTGTGAAGTCTAAGCAAAAAAAATTCAAAAAAGTTTATGTCTAAAGTTTTGGAAGTTCTTAATGATTTAAATTCACCCAGGTGTCTCAAAGCTACTCTCAGGGTTATCATACTTGCTGCAGGTTTTGAGATCCCCACTGAATGTAACTGGCAATTCATATGATGACTTTGGTGGTGCTGTGTTGATGGACACCAGAAGGTGATCTCAAAGTTCACCAAAAAGAGATGTTATTTTCAGTAAAACCTCTGTTCAGAGTTAAAAAGGATCTTGGAAGTGCCATTTTTATGCATAAAGCAATCTAAATACATCTGCACCTTGACCATGCTTGTCTTGAAATATTTGAGCTTTCTTTGATTATGTCAAGTTTCAGTCTTTCAGAAATACATTTATCAGTCCTTCTGGTTTTCTACACTGGTGACAAGCTCTTTCATTTGATCACCATGTAAGAGTTTTCCTCTCCATGCTCTTTGCTCCCACCCTTTCAAGTCTCCTTCCAAGAACTGAACATTTTTAGTTCTCCCATTAGCTTTTGTATATTTTGTTTTATTGGAACCAGCAACATGGTGCTATTTAAACACAGCTCCATCTGTCAGAGTCAAGTCCTGCAGGTAGGGTGTCACATTCAATTTCATGTTATCATTTGTTGTGTGTTCAGAGATAAAGAAAAGAAATGTTCACTATAAAACAGTTACTTTCATAAAGTCCTTTGAGAGCCCTTTTACTGTTGTTGTGGGACCTACTTGTGTCCTTATGAACACAGCCCCTTCTGCACTGCCAGAGAGAAAACAGAAGGGATGTGCTCAGCCTGGCCTTGCTCCTTGTGTTTCCTTCCCTCTTCTGCTTTCCACGTGTCCTAAGCATGTATGTGAATTGGAATGGCAGCATTACAGCTGATGGAAAACACTGTAGGCTTAAAAGAAAGCTGACATTTTGGAGATTGAGTTTTCAGATTTGAAAAGGAATCTACTTTGATTGCCCAGCTTCGGAGTTGCTGCCTGGTATGAGGTTACATCTGACACTAAAATAAGAGATATGGTTGGCTTTTATCCCAGCAGGACAACAGTTATACTTCACAGTCTGGGCTTCCCAGCCAGAAGGGGACTGGATGGGAAGCAATGCCTAACAAAAACTTCATTTCCTGGAGCCTTTCTGACACACATATCAAATAGATCTGGTGAACACAATTATTTCCTTTTCAGTCTCCTAGATTGTTTTCTCTGTTGCTTTTTCTTTTCAAAAAGACATAACCTCAAAACCAGCAAAAATATGATGTTGACTATAGTCCAGAGACACCACAGCATATCTAGGAACCTTTGAAGCCCATTAGAGTGACTGTCTTTTCTTTTCACAAACAATATGCTCATCTTTCCTTGCAGGTCTCAATGATCACACATTTCCTTGGGAAAAGCATTAAACACAATCCTTAATTTTGCTATATCCTGGACACTACACCAGCACTGGGGGTTTTTCTAAGCCAGCTGGAAATGACTATTCAGGTGTAAGAGCTTTCCTGAATTTCTTATTTTTTCTTTAAAAAGTTCACAGTTTTTTTTTTTCTTTTTTCCAAACAGCAGCATTAATATTTCTAGCCTGACATTTTTTAAGGTAGACCTGCAATACACACCCTGTACAGCCTCACCAAAGCTGTGGTGTCCCAAGGCAGAGAGCACAGCCAGCATCTCTCATGCTCTCCCACTTGGAGAGACACCACAATCAGGTGCTGACAGAAAATCCATGTTTCCACAGTGAGAGATCCAGCACTTCCCAAAGGACTGCCATGCGTGTCTTAATATTAGGAGGAGCTTGAGTGCTGTGAGGTTGTTCCCTCAGGGGGCATCTGGCAGTGACTGGCAGTAAGAGGCGTGAGCAGGGGCAGGCAGCTTTTGATGCCTTAGGTTTTAACTTTTATATTTTTCAAATCCTGTACTGCTAGTGTAACTCTGAAGTTTCCTGGAGCTCGTTCAGTGCTGTTCTCTCATGCTCACACACACACAACAAAGCCTCTCCAGCTCTCCAAGGACACCCAGACCCTCCTAGGCCCAACAACTGCAAACCACAATCTTGGGGACAGGGGGGAAAGCTTGGGCAAATTCCATCCTTGCCTGGCTTCTGCTTGGGGAATTGATGCTGAGATCCAAGTGGGAAGAACTCGTGAGCTGTCATTGTCCATGTTGGGATGCACTGAGGCAGGAGGCTCTGGAGCCCAGAGTGTACCTCTGAAGGCCTTTCCAATCAATCCCTCCTTTATTCCTTTATTCCTGTTTAGTCTCTGTTTCTAGGTAGCCATTGAAGGCATCACTTTCCTGCCACCAGGACCCAGCAGACGTGTGGGGGTCACAGGGGCTGAAAGTGTGAACACAGGGCAGTGGGGTGCAGGTGGAGGGCTGGGGGGGCTGAAAGTGTGAACACAGGGCAGTGGGGTGCAGGTGGAGGGCTGGGAGGGCTGAGCTGCAGCCTCGCTGCAGCCTTGCTCACAGATGGTCCTGCTGGCACAGGCACCTGCCTCAGCCACGGGAGCCTGGCCTGGCCCTGCGCTTGGAAAAGCAAACAGCAGGGGAAAGGCCGTGCTTTAAACAATCAAAGCTCCTCTGCTCTGTAAATGTGAGGCATAAATCTTAGGGCTTACGTTGACATCAGCACAGCTGACCCAGTGCTAGGCTGCTATCGCAGGATCTGTGCTTTTAGTGCAAATAAAATACCATGTCAGGGGGAGGAATCAGTTAAGCCCTCTGCTATTAGCTCTGTTCTCATTTCCAAGAAGTGCTGCTGGAAGCAGCTATTTCAATTCACCCACAATTTTTTCCAAAGCAGATACGACCAGATTCTCCAGTCCTGATGTAATGTAAACCATCACAGTGGATGCAGTGTGTCCAGGATGTAGGATACACACGCAGACTGTCATTAATGATTGCATTGAACTGGGGGTTTGGAGAGCACCGGTGTGCTGGACATTGTGCAAACACCACAAAGAAATTATGCCCACCCTATGAAAGTAGAAACAAAATTACAAATAGGTAGCTCCTATCATCACATGTGAGTAGTGCTCCTGTCTAAACCTCCAGAACAGGGCAATCCAAGCCCTGAACTAATGCATTAGAGTTACATTAACATTGCCTTTGCTGAGGACAGTTGCTGGGATTCTTGTTTTCTGGTACAGTAAATTTATCCACAGCCATCATCCTTCTCAGTTATTTAGTGGCTGTCCTGCACACATGGAAAGCCTTTACACTGCAGCAAGCAGCTCCCAGAACCTCATTGCTCACAGCCTGCAAGGGCCCCAGAGCCCAAGCCTGGCCTGCAGTCGTTCCTGTTCTAAACAAAAGGAGACAAGAGCAAACTCTGGATCACGCACAGCTCATGCAATAGGCCCTGAAGCCAATAGCACAACACTGATATTAAAGAGATCTTTCATTTTGTTTGCCTTCCTCATGTTCACAGCTGCAGACATCAAAGGCTGCCTCACTGCACAGACCAACAAGCACATTAAGTACCAGGCTTTGCAGAACAGCTGCTGCCTGACCAGGATAACCACCCTTCAGGGCCATTGTCATTAACAATTCTGTAATTTACACTGATGGCAATGCAGGGAAACAAAAACAACTGTTCAGGCACTAGAAATCCTCTGCTGGACAGCCTGACTCTCTCCAAGAGTTGTATAGAGCCTGCTCCAGTTCAGGGAGGGATGGAAAAATGGAAGCTGCTGCTGGTGTCACACTTGTTCAGAATACCTGTCCCATCCCTGGTAACAGCAGAGCAAAGGAGATCACCAAGGCAGATGTGGTTGCACCAGCACCAAGCAGTCTCTTCTTAAGCAGAATAAGAAGTTTGAGCTCACCTTTTGCTTGCTTTTAAATAACATGGGTGACAAACCGATTCAGGAATTTTATGCAGTGACATGTGAGCTTGTTGTCCCTACATCAAGCTGACATGACTGATGCCACTCAAGAAGGCTGTGACAAGTTTGGGATTTGATACTGAATGACCTGAGCACCTTCACCACCATGATTCTGCCACAGCTACAGACCATGACCTCCCACCAGGGCACTAACTCCCCACAGGGTTTGTACCAAATGTGAGCAGAAGATTTCCCTTTAAGGATTGCTTTCTGATTGTCATCCTTACCTTTCTTGTTTTGTTTCTCCGTAACTCACCTTTTCCCATATTTGTAGTCTCTAATTCTCCAGACACTTCTGTTTCCAGGCAGTGATGAGCTCCTCCCCACAAGTGTATTTTGTCTCCTCTTTTTCTGCAGCTTTTAACACTGCACTCCTTAACCAAAATGGGATTAAAATAGCCAGAAAAGCATTAGCATTTTTTATCACACAGACAAATCTGGGAGAGCTTCAGATTCCCTATGATTAATGTATAGATTCTGAACAACTTAAGTCTCCTTCCCAGGCTTCTGAGACAAAAGAAGCTACAGCTCATCCACATCACAGTTTGTAGAGGACAGAGGTGAGGTGCCCTGTCTATAGGTAACACAGATGTAAGTAGGTCTATGGGAGTAAATCTGAGTCGATGGATATAATTCTAATTTTAGATAAAAGCAGCAAACACATGAGATACAAGTCCTTCCTACTACACAGTCACTTTCCTTCCAGATCCCTCTCTGAGTCTAACCTACCTGAAAATTTTCTCTACACCAAGGCAGAGGAGATTGCTTTGGTAAAAATGTACATCATTTTAATTCAAGATTTTCTTTTCTTCTCATTTACCTAAGCACACAGAAAATTTTATTTTTCCTTTTTTTTTCATACATAAGTGTCTAAATCCAACCATGTCAGATGGCATAGTGCTATTAGTTATAGCAAGTTTTGATTTCTGCTCGGGGCTTGTTGTTCACAAATTCTTTGATTTTCAATTAAATGCCCTGCATCAAATTTTCTCCATATTCCCTTAGATCCTCAAGATGGAGCACCTCCAAGCAATTAATCATTGGAAATAATAACATGATTAGGGATGGAAAAGCTAAGGTTGAAACGGAGGGATGAATTGGCTGGTTCCATGTGGAGCCTATTCAGCAAAGTCAATACCTGTGCATGTCGTACCCTGCTGTCTGTGCTTCAAACGCAGGAACACTGGGTCAGAGCTAGACACAAAGTCAGAAGTTATCCTCAGAAAGGGAATGGGGAGGAAGAAGAAAAGTGTTCACTGGATGTGGGGAGCTGCTTCTTAGGTTTCCTCCTGAGATCTGTAAAGTTAGACCTCAGATCTGATGGTGCAGTAAAAACCTGCTCTCCTGAATACCCATTTTGTTAATGCTGACGAAAGTCAGACAGATATCTCCAACCTGAAGCTGATTTCCAATTGGACAGCAGGGTGTTGTTCAGCATTTTTCTAACCCTGAAAGAAAAACTTAAGGTAAAGGCAGGAAATGTGGAAGCTTTTCACAAATTATAGCAAGTTACACCTATGTGGTTGTGTGTTCTGTACAGGAGACAGCGCAGTGTGGTATGACTGACATTAGATCCTTCAGTCTGTTCCATGGGAATCCTCTCCCTCCACTCTTCCTGCTACAGGAATGACTTTCCAACTACTGATAAAGGTGCAGTGGATGCAGAGCATTATTCCAGCTCATTTTATCGAGTAACCCATGGTGACAGTGGGCTGTGCTCTGGCAAGAGGCAGCTTGCAATACACAAATGGGTGATGCCTCAGGAGGAAGAATGAAAAATTGAAACTGCATGATGCTTTTTTCCCTCAAAACTGCATATTTCTTCTTTATTTTTTCTCTGAGAGTCTTTCTGGAGAACTGTAAATTACAAAACTTCAGGTGCAGCAGGACTATAGGGTAGCATGCAAAGCTTTCTCTCTGAAGCACAGGAACAGCTCTGCTTTTATTTTTCTGTCTATCTCGTGGGTCTATTCTCTACTGGCTGAATAATAACAAGGGTGATGTGTCTCTAATCTTGCACTGAAATCTTAGATATTTTTTTAAGAGAAGAAATCTACTATCTAGTATAGCAATAATAATAATTATTATTATGATTTCTTTTTTGATGACTGCTGATGGGACCATGAGCCAGAAGTATGGAAAGATTTCTGGTTTACTTTCAAATAAATGTTTTGCCACTCTCAGGAGAAAGAATCTTTCAGAATACACTAACATTTAAAAAAAAATGGAAAGGACTAAGACAATATCTGATGAAGCAAAAACCCCTAAAAATATTGCTTATACAAAAAAACTACTTTCTTCTGTTACTAGGAAGTGTTAGCAGTATTTTAAATGATGTGGATTTCCTAATTAGTGGTGTTCATAAATGCACAATATTAATTTCCTACAAAAACCTGAACTGAGGCAATGAGGAAATGCTGGAAACATTATTTAAAAGAATGAGATCAATAAAGTTAAAGCCAAATGCATTTGGAGCAATGACATGACTCTATGACATGAAGCCTGAATGCTAGTGGAGAATTCCCATTATTGTAACTGTTTACTCACATGCTCGCTTCATTTACTCTGTTGAACAACCAGAAATCATACTGACACAGGAGCAGTGCCAACTTAAATATTACACCCATCAATTTTACAAGTTAAAAAGGAAACTTCATCTCTTTCTGCACCAGGGTTTGTGCCAGGGAGCAGCAATGGTTGGCTGGTACCAGAAGGGAAGGTGAGCAGGACCTGGGGGACAGCAGGGCAGGGGCGTGGAGGGACCTGGCTGAGCAGAGCGGGGGATGCTGAGCTGGAAGTGTGGGTCAGGATCTGGCCCAGAGGCACTGGTCAGGGTCTGTCTCAGTGCCACAACCACTGGGGAAGTCCAGAGGGACAAGGCAGGTCCAAGGTCAAGCCAGGAAGGCAAGGCAACACTGAAAGCGCTCAGGCTGTGCTACCACATTTACAACACACACCACTCAAAACTAAACCACTTAAAAACATTATCCATTATTTTAGGATTATAATAATTTATGTTCAGTTTATTATTTCAGAGGAAAATAAATTTTGAACTAAATTTACTCTGGTATTACCAAAAAACAAAATAAAAAGGAGTTAGAACTGTACTTTGAGAGCTGTGCCTGTGCTCCCTGTGTGGGTTAGACAAGAACCACAGAGCTTTGAATATTCATGTCCATCACAGATATACTAAAATAGAAAAGATAAATCTCAGACTGCTTGAGAATCTAGTGTGATGACAATTGCCTGGGCTGTAAGAAGTCCAGGATTAACTCTCTGCTGTGTCATTCTCCCATTTCCCACAGCTAAATACTTTAGTTCAGAATGTCATGACTGGTGTAGGTCACATCAACTAACTTCAGAAATTTTCTGCCCTGAGAATACTTTCCCAAAACAAGATTACCCAAACTTGCTGTTTCAGGAAGAGCTTGCATTTCCAGATATTTTCACTTTTAACAAATCAGGGTTGTTATGAGGAGCAGCAGGAGACACTTTTAAAGAAATCTAAAATCTCAAAATAAAAATATTCTGACGCAGCTCTAATTCTTACACAGCATAACTCACAGCATAAATGGGCAAGACCAATGAGAATAATAGAAGATTAATTGTGCCTTGAGAGGAGGGAAAGGGAGAGGCAAAGTGGCTTGCTCAGAATAAATCTTCTGGGTAACCATTTATTTAGCACCTTACTCAGAAGGCTATTTCAGATATTTAAAATACATTGCTCTTACTTTCTGTCCCATATAACAAACACCAGACAGATGCTTGTATTCTCATAAGTGTGAATCTTTAATTCTTCTTCTATCATCTGTTTTAAACAGCAGAGTCTGATCTTCCTGTGATAAAGTTGTGGAATCACAATAAATAAATCTGTTTGTGATTTGTAAATGTCAGTACATACGGTACTTGGGCATTTGATTACTGACTGCCTCAAGCATATAAACTAGCATATTAAATCCTTGGCATTCTTGTCAGAATTAACTCGCGTTAATGCTTCTGAAAACATCTCTCCCACGCAGAAGTAATTTCCTTCAAGGTTTTTCAAATACTCTTTCATTTAAGTTACTCTACTTGTCCTTGTAAATGGCAGAATTTGTTCCAAAAAGACCCACTCGACAACAAGCTCAGAGGGTCAAATGCACAAAGTATTTAACCCCTTTAATTTTGAGGAACAAATATGAAACAGGCAGAAGCTGAAAAGTCTTCAAGGAAATCCTAGTAGAAGCCATGCTCTGATGTGGCACAGTAGTCAGTGAGCCCTGCATGGTGTCCTGTCCTAGGGAGTGTCCTCAGCCACACAGACACACTCTTGCAGGTGGAAACATGTGAACACTCCCATGCCAAGATAGCTCAGTTCTGCATAGATTGGAGACAAAGAAATGGGAGGAGGTCATTCTATGGAAATCTTCAGGGTTTGTTCCATGAAGTGTCCAGGAACAAAGTAACTGAAGAACAATGGAGGGTTTGTATTGATGGAAATTGATGAATATGATTGAAAAATATTTTATATTTTTCAAATCCTGTACTACCCAGTGTCACTCTGCAGTTCCCTGGAGCTCGTTCAGTGCTGTTCTCTCATGCTCACACACACAACAAAGCCTCTCCAGCTCTCCAAGGACACCCAGACCCTCCTAGGCCCAACAACTGCAAACCACAATCTTGGGGACAGGGTGGCAAGCTTGGGCAAATTCCATCCTTTGCTGGGTTCTGGTTGGGGAATTGATGCTGATATCAAAGTGGGAAGAACTCGTGAGCTGTCATTGTCCATGTTGGGATGCACTGAGGCAGGAGGCTCTGGAGCCCAGAGTGTACCTCTGAAGGCCTTTCCAATAAATGCCTCCTTTATTCCTTTATTCCTCTCCAGTCTCTGTTTCTAGGTAGCCATTTAAGACATCAGTATGCATAAGTATAGTTAGGTCTTCTTCTTTCTTCCCTTTCTCAGATGATTTCTGGAATGTGGTATGCGTTTGCTTTATGCCTAAAAATGTCATTACGGTGCCTCCCTGAAGGCTACAAAGATTTAGCTCCAACACTTTCCTCTTAGAAGGACTTTAAGCCCAAGATTATGAAAATACTTTAAACTTTATGAAAGTGCTTGTGACCATCATATCCATGAACAGTTATGGAAAACTAATTCACTGTGTGCCTTTGTGGCTGCCTGGAATTCAATAATCAGCACTAGTTTATATTGAAGGGTCAGTTTAGAACAGCTGTGGACTTAAAATTGTGCTTATAACAGTGGTACCTCAATCTGCACACATTAGAGAAGAATTCTTTTCCTCCTCAGTTGAATTTTGCATTGCCTATTGCTCAATTATTTCAAAAAGTGAGGATTACAGCACATTGTGTGGCAAGCTATTAACTTAAAGCCTCTTCCTCCCTGTTTTATTTCTTGATAGTGCTGAGCCAGTTAATTTGGGAATGGGGAATAATCATATATTCAGAGTCTAGAGAACTATGCACCATATGATAATGTGATTTATAACGTTTTCTTGAAAAAATGAAAATGGATAAAAAGAACTAGGGTTGGGATGGGGTTGGTGGGTGGGTTGGTTGGATGGATGAGTTTTTTTTACTTTTTCTGAGATCTTCCTTCCGGGCAGAGACAGCTTTTTGCAGTGGGGTGCAGAAAATACCACACTTAAGGCTTTGGTAAGTTTAAAATTCAAAATGAGAGAAGGAAAAGTAGGAGATATAAAGCTAAGGAGATATAAAGGTTTGTGGGAGCTCCCATCTTGTGTTGCCAAAGTCTGTTGTGAATTAACTTTGAATGACTTTTAGAAAGAATTATATTGAAAAATTCAGTTGTTTAATATTTGGGAAATTACCATTCATTCTGTCTCACATTGGATTGAAGAGACTGACATTGAAGGTTCTGGTGCAAAGAACTCAGGGAAAGGATTCTGGTAAATCACTGCCCAGTGAGATCAGCATTTGTGTTACTCAGTAGGGCTCGATTGGCTCACCATAGACTCCCAAGACTGGTCTGATCTTAGGAGTTTTATCAGTTGGATTAGTTGAACTGGAAAATTATCTTAGTTTGCAGCAGGTTATTTGAATCAGATGCTTAATTTCAACTTTGTTTAAAAAGTTTTGTGAGCTTTTTCATTGCTGTTTTTCCCCATTAATCTTGAGGCATTTCACACAAGAAAGTTTAGCCCAAGAAGGAGAACTTGGTTTCCAAAGAGGCTCTTCCCAAGATACTTCTCTTTCTCTCTTGCATAAGTGCATGACTGAACAGATCACAAAAAGCTATAATATTGCTGAGGATGAAAACAATGCAGATCCACACAATCACACCTCTTGTAATGGAAGTTTCAACATTGAAAACAAGAGTGCCAAAATCAGCCTCAGAGCTCCCTCAATCACATGGAAAGAGTGCAAATATATTTCTGCCAGTGGAGAAAATGTGTTTCCAAGAAGGCAAGGAGACGATTCAAAACCTCCAGAGAGTTTTGTGGCTAAATCCCAACATTTTTCTTGGAAAATAGATTCCATAGCAGAACAGGCATTTGTCTTAACACCCCACGGCTGCCTACAAACAAAGCGTTCTGCCAGTGACTGGCACAAACTTGAAGCTGCAGCCAGAAATCAAGCTGGTCCTTTTTATTCTTTCCTGGTTTGCTATTTTTTCCAATCTCTCAAGGGCACATCTCATAGCCTGGATGAGAACATAGAGAAAAGCAGATGGCAGCACCATTTGCAGTCTGAGTGACAGCAGAGGATGCCAAAACAGTGATTAATGGCCTCGTCCCCTCACAAATCTTTGTTAACTCTACTCTACTCTATTGTGTAGCATTATCTGAAGACCCAGAACTGAGCAGGCACCTCTCTAAAGACTAAATGCATGATCCCAAAGGCTTTATTCACACTGTGCATCCTAAAAACATTGATGGAATAGGAAAATGCTCGGTCAGGTCGCTAACTACTGTGCAGATTGGGACTTTAGGAGGGGACTATAACACCTTCAAACATCTCTGCTCTAGAATATGGCTGGAAGGAGAGGATTTAAGGAGGCTATTCATCTGTTTTGCTCTTCTAGGGTTGCCTTTTTTCCCCAGAATATGGCAAACCTCCAGAGAAGGGCCATCTGACCATGTTCTAACTACTCCAGACAGCCTAGGTGGGATTGGCTGCACTCAGGAGCACAGACAGAGGAAGAGCTGCTGTCACCGGGGTCTGGACAGGAAGAAATGTAACATAGTGCGGAGTGATTTCACTCAAAACTGTTATCAGCAAAATATTGCATGAGATGTTGAAAACCTAATGGTTGCCATGGAATTTGGCACACAGAGGAAGGGTTCTTTGCCTGGTTTATAGGACGGAGACTTCTATTGCAAGATGTACCACTCTGCTTCAATTAGTAATATAGATCCTCTCAATAAATATAGATCTCTCCAATGGATGTCCTCTTCATCTAGTGACTATTTTTACATATTATCCAGAAGGGATGTAAATTATGAATATCCTCTGAGCCACTGGTTCAACTCTGGTACAGCAGGACAACCAAAGGGCATGAGGAAATGACACAGGTTTAGATAAGCTTTTCACACAATGTGTGATCCCAGAGTAAGCTCAGATGTCTCATGAGATAAAGGGCATGGGATTTGCCAGGCTAAATTGGCCAGTAACAGCTGCTGCAGAGGGACAGAAGAAATAAAAAAGAGAATGGGCAAAACAATCTTTTTACTACTTCAGCCAGTGATTCGCACAGTGGTGTGCATGAGGAGGGTCCTGATGGGGGAGATGGTTATATTAACACTTTCTTGATTAGCATTTGGATCTGATTTTCTTGTGCACTGACAGGGCAGAGTTTCCAGAAGCACCACACGATCCCCCATGGTGGTGGGCAACACAGGGATGTCTGCTCTTGTGTCCAGCTGGTGAAATCCTCCTGTCCAGGAGGATCTGCACTGCTGCAATCCAAGTGTAGCAGTGTGTTGTGGGAGGGCACTTGGCATCATGTTAGAGTGCCTGTTGGGAGGTTGTGATCCCTGTCTTTCAAAGCAATATTGCTCTTCTTCCAGGGAAAACCATGCAGGCTCAATATTATATTGAAAACTATTCCACTGGCTGGTTTTGTAATATCTTTCTCCCTGAAGGAGACAGTCCAATCTTCTCAGGATAACACTTTCTCATGAATTTGCCTATTAAAACCTTCTCTGTTAAGGTACTTAATATGGAATAAAATCAGAACCAGATACCTTACAATCTTTTAGTTGTGTGTATCTTTGCAATTAATGTTTTTACTTTTGTTATCACAAATCAACACGCAGTGATCCTAATTAAAATTTTGTTGAATACTTAGTATGAATTGCAGGGTTAGAAAATGAGAAAAAATTGGCATTTAAAATAGTCCTTCATAATTGATAGAAAGTGCACTTTTGTGCCTTGTAGCCCAGAGGTCAAATTAAGTTCTAGTCATGAGATGACCCAGATGTTTTGAGTGTGTTCACATATTTTCCTACCTTTTCTCAGTGCTGTACAAATGTCAGATGATGATTTCTCCCACCAGAAGAAGGAAAAAAAATCAGAATAGCCAGAACTGCTGCACCATTTCTCTCTGGGTAAAATTCACATATGAGTAGGTGATCATCACAAAAAAAAAAGCATTCAGACATCTGAACATGATCACTGGGGATTTGCTATGATTTTTGAGTTTGTCTAAACCACTGATCCCAAAATTCTTTCTGGTTTATACAGGTCACAGAGATTCTGGAAGCAACAGGAGATTTGTTTCTCCCAAACCTTCTAGTGGACAGTGTGTCCACTCGATTTTCATGCTGTTTTTCTCTTCTTGCAGAGAGAATGTAATCAATTGATCTTTACCATGTCCTACACTCCCAGAGCATTTTGTTTCCACTCTTTAGTCAATCAGACCCTGTCACTTGGGCTTTCTGATGTCTGTAGTCTACCAGCATCATAAATTCTAGATTGTTCCCATCCCTCTCATGGCTGATATTTATTCATAGCTGATTTTTATGTTTTCATCTCTCATACATGATTTTTATCATGTTTTCATCAGAAGGCATACTTAAATCTCCATCATTTTTCTGCATCCTGTCTACTGTCTTCATTCTTAATAGCTGACTTGAAGGCAAAATTATCAAACTAATGTGACCTTATTCCCTGCTTTTGCCTATTTTTCATTTCTCCTTTCTTCCCTCTTGACCCTGTTTGAAAAACACTGTCCAACCTCTGCACTTTATTGCATTTCATCACATCTGCTGACCATTCTTTCATTCACTGTCATGTTACTGCTGCCTTAAGTTTCTCGTTTACTACAGTTTTATTTTTCCTTTCTTCATTATACAATCCTGTTCTGGTATTTTCTGCTAAAAACAAACAATCTCACACGTTAGCCCATTTGCTTCTGTAGAGACCAATTTACCTTCCCTTTCTCATTTATCTTTATTCTTATTTACCATGCTGTTTTCAATTCACTCAATTCCATGCTCAGCCCTGTTAGTTCTGCCTTGTATCCTTTGCACTCGATCAATTCAAAGAACTCATGCCAAAATTTTTAATGGCCTATTCTTAGCCAAGTCCCAGAACCTGTACTCTGTCTTCATCTCTGTGACCCTGACAGCTGCCTTCAATATTGCCACCATTCTCTTTTTCTTGAAATATTGCCTTTCCCTGATGATTCAATTTTCTCCTAGTTCTCCTCCAAGCTATTTATTCACTCATTCCCTCTCCACAGGATTCCCTTTTTAATTCCACAAATGAAACCATCTTTTTACTCTATGATTACATGATCTACATCTCAATTCCATCTGTCTCTCTTCTGTTAAAAAGTAAAATTTCTACCAGCTAGTTTGGTGGCTTAAGGATGTGTAGTCACCTGGTTTCTTTCTACACCCTTCCAGCACCTCCCTGTCACCTCATTTCACACACAGGCTGTAGAAGGTTTTGTGCCTGGACCCTCCTTTTCCTCTTTCTCTGCAGTAAGAGATCCTCACACCCAAGGAGCTTCTTATTCTGGAAACTGGGGCAAAAGCAGAGAGTGTCAACCACAAAACCTCAGACTGTGGATTGTGTGCAGCGTGGTGACCAGACCCTTTTGAGGGACATTTTCAGTTGAGCTTCTTCTGGGGAACAGTGCTTGCAAATTTTTTGGCATTTGCATCTACCAGAGCAGTTTTCCAAAGGATGGTGCATCTTTGGTATCTCTGTACTACTCTGTATAAACAGCTCTTCTGAGAGGCATTTCTGTCATGGGCCTTCTTGCATTAGACTGTTATCAGTCATAGGTTTTAGAAGTGAGGTCAGTTGGAACTATTTATAAAATTTAGGGTTTGTTTTGTTTTTTTCTTTCTTCTGTGTTCTGTTTTTATCAGAAAAAATTGTACTTGCATCATAACAGATATGTATAAAATAAAACAAAAAATTATCCTGAGACAAGAACCTACAGACTAAACTCACAAGAGGCCTGTGCTTTTATTTGTTCCTTTGTTTGAATGACCTCTTGCTGACAAGCTCAAGGGTCATTACTGTGGAAACTTTCAGGCAAAAGTGATGTCACCAGAAATCATTTTAATGGAGCCTCATCTTCATATCCTATTGATTTATCTGCTAAGTATGAAGGGAAATCAATAAACAGAATCATTTTCACATCTTTTAAACTTCTACAGTAGCCAAAAAATATTTTCCTGTGCAGACATGAATCATTGGAAAGAAAAATCATAGCTGTTGATAGGCATGAAAATATTTCTTTGTATTAAGAAGGTGATTTTCATGTCTTGCCTACCAGCTTTTGGTTTGATGTATTTTTACTAAAGGGAAATTTCACATAGTGACAGCAGGGATAAAAATATTGAGATTTTCCAAATTATAAAGCAAGGTCTACAGAGGGCAGACACAAGGCACAGTAGCCCAGGAGGAATACAGAGAATTTGTCCAAGCATCCATGGATAAGGTTAGGAAAGTTACAGCTCTTAAAGAATTAAATATAGCCAGAGATGTCAAGGGAAAAATAAATTCTACAAGTACATCAGTGATTAAGGGAAGAATAGGGGAAATGTGAGCTCTGTCCAGAATAAAAACAAGGGAACTTGGTCATCTGGGAAATGGGGAAGGCTGAAGGAGTTTGGAACTATATGATTTTTACACTCCCTTCCAACCCAAATCACTCTGTGATTCTATAATTTCAGCTAAATCCACATAGATTAATTAATCACAGCCATTGAATTGTTTAGATTGGAAAAGGTTTCTTAAGTAAGTCACAAAGACCTGGTTTGTTACTATAATTATGCAAAAAACCTTTGGAATTGTGTGATTTAGCTGCAACATTTGAATGCAGTCATTGACAAATTAATCTAGTCGTTCCAGATAAGAGGAAACCATAATTTTGGGCAACTGGCTCCCTTGGGTGCCCATTTTTTTCATCACTCAGTTAATAGAAACTGGTCTTCACCTCACTCGTCACAGTTGAAATGAAAAGGAATAAAACCAAGGAAGTTTGATTTGCAAGTAGTCACAGATTGAAACTTTGAAGTGATACTTTGGCTGCTTCATTTTTTGTGAATGAGCTGTCAGTTTGTCATCTCATCCAGCCAAAGGTGACATGGACCTCCGTGGGGTTGACTGTGAAGGGAGAAATCTTCCAAGTCTTTGGGCCAAAATATCCTAAAGATATCTGGAGTTTACAGGTAACAGCAAATAAGGTCTTGTCAAATTCCGTTATGTTATAGTTTGATAAAATTATTTTTCTAAGTATCATTATTTTGTGTGCTGTTGAAGCCACAGATGCATGAATATGCATTAAAATTTTTTCTAATATTAGAAGAGAACAGTGATGGTTCAATAAGTTCAAGTGGGAACTCTTCTCCAAGTGACTTTTTGCTGACAAAAGCATGTATTTGAGTGCCACGTCTGCACTCCAGACTCTTCCACTTCTGCAGCTTTTTCTATTCTCTAAGCTCAGAGGATACAGGCTCTGAATCTCACCACCAACTTTTACAAGTGGGCTCAGCTCCAAGTAGTTTCTTTCTCCTTAGCCACTTGCCAGACTAAAAGCATTCCATGTTTCCTTACAAACACTGACCTCCTCACCAGCCTCCAGCTGTGACTGCTTATGCTGT
Source organism: Erpornis zantholeuca (assembly GCA_013400515.1). NCBI lineage: Eukaryota > Metazoa > Chordata > Aves > Passeriformes > Timaliidae > Erpornis > Erpornis zantholeuca. The sequence goes on from VZTN01014879.1 coordinate 141,406, forward strand.
GCAGAGGATAAAAACAAGGCTGGCTCCTTCTGTGTCTGCATAAACTCTTTACTTTAATTATGCCCATTTGGCAGATGAAACACCTTGCTAATTCAAAAAAAGAATTTTTTACATGAAGGGCACAGCTTCCTCAAGGCT
>VZTN01014880.1:0-19736 GCA_013400515.1 Erpornis zantholeuca
TCTGGAAAACAAGGAGAGAAAAATCTCCATTGTCTGTACCAACCATAGCACATCAAACACAGCAGGTGTTTATGGCCCAGAACTCCTGGAAACATTGGGAAAAACAAGCTGTGGCAGAAAAAAAGAGGAAAACACTCATATGGCTTGAGGATCTGTGGTATTGGAACCACTTTTGCTATCGACCTACAAATTTTCAGAAGGAAGTGGAAGTACTTCAAAGTGTGGAACGGGAGAAAGGACAGTCCCAAGTGCATACAAAGGTCTAATTTTTTTACTGCAATTTGTATAAACACTTTTCCTACCAAAAAAATAAATGTAACTGCAACTCTTAGATACATACAAATAAAAGATAAAAATAAATGAAAAGATGCATTTGTCCTGAGGTGGGTATCAGCAGTGCTTTGATAAATTCTTTTCCAAAACTACCATTGTAACATTCTCAAACTCTTTCAGAGTGGATGGAAAAAGACATTTCCTTTTAATGCTTCTCTTCATCTTGGTGAGTTTTTGATCTACCTAAATGGTTAAAGTCGAGGCAAAAGAAGACCCAAAGTGCTTTAGGTTAAGGTGCAAACTGTGCACAATTAACAATGGTGTCAATGATTACAAGAAAAAGTTATGCCACAGAAAGAGTTCTGCTCCTTGCTCTGTTTTGTGCCACATTCTGCTCTCCTCACTCCAGAAGAAGTCAGCAATAAAGCCAGAAGGGTTTCACTCCAAACCCTTTATGAAGGAGTGCCCAGGTTTCCCATCTCCAGGGAGCAGCTGATCCTTGCAGGACCTCCTATGGGAAACGGGTCCTGACAGGTGAGTGAAGGTGACAAGGGGATCTCCCTCAGCAGCTCTCAGTCTCTCCTGCCCACAGCAGACAGGAAAATGAGTAGAAATGTCTCTGTCAAACTCGGGGGCTGCAAAGTGAAGTGGAGGTCCTTGGGAGTGATGTGCTGGACAGATGTGGTGAGTGGATGCATCAGTCAGTGACTGTCAAGGCTAAAGTTGCGACATCCTTGATGGAGGTAGTTTGGGAAAACTCAGAAAATAAAGGGAAGAGAGAATCAGGTACTGAATGTATGAAGCAGGAGCATTCTTCTAATAAAAACATTAATATCTGATGTGTTTTACTATGGAGGGTTGTAAGCAATTAATTAAAAAATTAAAAATATGAGAAAGTAGGATAGGGAACTTAACACTTAATTAGCTTGTTAAAATCATCAGTCTGGCTCTGGCTAGCCTAAGTGATTTAATGAATAACTCATAAATTCATAACTGGATTATCTTTGGATAACCTCAATATTATTTTTCTTTTTTGTTTGTTTTTTTGTTTGTTGTTGCAGGACTCACAGCAACAATTCTGCCAATTTTCTTATAAAGTATACAGCATCTACACACATCATCTTCTGCCATGAAGTTGTTGTTTAAATTACAGAGTCTAAAACTCTTGTGGACTCTGAAGCCTCCTAATAGGACTTTCCATGGACATCCCAGGCTGCTTTCCTCTGATGTGTATTCCCAGTATGAGTCCATCAGACAGGGCAAACAGGAAATACCAAAGTACTTTAACTTTGCAAGTGATGTACTGGACAAATGGTCTGAGATTGAAAAGGTAGGTGATCTTTTGTTGTGCCAAAGAAATACTTTAATTTTAAATTTCTTGTGGAATAAGTTGGCTTTTTTTCTTTATAAAAACAATCAGTTCCCATATTTGCATTAGGAAATTTTACAAAAGCTCATTCTTGCTTGCTTTATTTATTGTTATTTTGTAGGAGCCTTAATGCCCAGTGTAAGGCTTAAACTGAAATAGGATCCAGACTAGGACTTGGGTCTGGAGACTATTAGGCTGGTAAAGATTTCAGGTTCAGAAAAGGAGAATCTATTCTCCTTTAAACAGCAAATCTTGATCCTTTAAGGACAGGAGAAAAATAATTGCTTATATGCCAGTTGTCAAACACTCAGATCTTCCAAAACTTACAGATGTCTGTGCATTATTATTTCATGGTCTTTCAGAAGAAAATGTTCTGTGTTTGAATCCCTAGGCTGGAAAGAGACCAGCAAACCCTGCTTTCTGGTGGATCAATGGGGAAGGAGAAGAAGTGAAGTGGAGCTTTGAGGAGCTGGGGTTCCTGTCTCGGAAGGTGGCCAACGTGCTGACCAAGGAATGTGGGCTGCAGAAGGGGGACAGGCTTATCCTCATCCTGCCACGAATTCCAGAGTGGTGGCTGGTCAAGGTGGCTTGTATGCGAGCAGGTCAGTGAGGTAAAATGATCCCTGCAGATTGGAGGAGAGGATCAAGGTTTATCAAGGAAAAACAGTGTAATAACCCTGAATAGCCTAGCTGCCAGGCAGTCCTGCAGGATTTTCACCAGGGGCCGTGGGAGATGTACCTTGTGCAGCAGGCAAGGAGATTCCAGAAGGCAGGGAAGAGCCATGGAAGTCACCAGACAGGTCCACATTTCATTCCTGACAGGAAAGCAAAGCACCTGCATTAATCTGCTATAACTGTTTGGCTGGGGAGCGCCAGGGCCAATCTGGAGGTCAGTCTGGGAATTGTTAATACTTTAGGTTCTTAGAAAGGAGTGAGATGCAGGAAAAATGCCAACAAGAACTAACTTTATCACTCTTCCAGGAATTGTCTTGATCCCAGGAACATCCCAATTATCAGCCAAAGACATCCTGTACCGACTCCAGGCATCAAAGGCCACGTGCATCATTACCACTGACAAACTGGCTCCTGCAGTGGACTCAGTGGCATCCCAGTGCCAGCTCCTGAAAACCAAGCTGGTTGTGTCCAAAGGCAGCAGGGAGGGATGGCTGAACTTCACTGAGCTGTACCAGTGAGTGTGACTCAGATGCCTTAGGTTTTAACTTTTATGTTTTTCCAATCCTGTACTGCTGGTGTAACTCTGAAGTTTTCTGTAGCTTGTTAAATGCTGTTCTCTGTGCTGTTCTCTGTGCTGTTCTCTGTGCTAAGACAGACATAACAAAACCTCTAACTTGCTCTTCAAAGACATCCAAAAACAAGAACTGTAAACCATCATCTTAAAAAGAAGGAGGCAGACTTGGGGGAAATCACATCATTGGCTAAGTTCTAGTTGGTGAACTGATGTTGAAATAAAAGTGTGAAGCACTTGTGACCTGTGGATGTCCATGTTGGGATCCACTGAGGCAGGACCTCTGGAGCCCAAAGTGTGCACCTGAAGGCCTTTCCAATAAATACCACCTTTTTTCCTTTATTCCTGTCTAGTCTCTGTTTCTAGGTAGCCATTTAAGGCATCAGTAGCCATTTAAGGCATCAACTCACTGACACTGCAGCCACGAGGACAAAGCAGGGCCTGTTCCAGCAAGCACTCATTTACATCCACCACAGCCACTGAAGCCATAATTGCATTCTCCTTTTCACAGAAAGCAGTCTGCTGACCATTCCTGTGTCAGAACAAGGATTCAAGACCCAATGATTATCTTCTTTACCAGTGGAACTACAGGATCTCCAAAGATGACTCAGCATTCCCAGGGTAGCCTTGGTTTCAGACCCCTTTTAAGTGAAAGGTATGAAAGACTTGAGCCTGGTTGGACACAAGATAATTGAAGCTGCATAGGAGAAGTATTGAAAAAAAATACTGAATAAGAAGTACCAGTTTACATCCCTAATCCTTCTCCCTTTGGAATCAGGATAAAAACCCCATCAAATTTCTAGGGATTAGGATCATCCCCAGTGTCTCAATGTTCCAGTTAATATCTCTTACTCTCTTCCTGGGTATTTTTCATTATCTTTTCATTATCTTTTTTTATTCTGTTCTATCAGGTACTGGTTGGATTTGACTCCTTCTAACACGATATGGAACACAGCAGACACAGGATGGATACTAACTTCAATAGCATCTTTTTTTGATCCCTGGGTTTTTGGATCATGCATCTTTATACATAACCTACCACAGATTGAATCAGCAGTCATCCTAAACGTAAGGGAAAAACCATGGAAATGTATTCAGCTGCAGAAAGAATGCCAAAACCAATTCTTGACACCATCCAGAGGTTTTATTGTGTTTATAGTAGTGTTTATAGCTGCATTGGTTGTGTAAAGCCCCTACTCTCATTTTTAATGTATACAGGGGAACAAACATGCAATGCATTCATACATTTTGCTCATAGCTGGTGAGCACAGGCATGAAAATCACCCAAAAGCAGCACTGATTGCCTGCCATTCATTCTAGTGACTGTGGAAGCAATCTCACTCGGTATTAATGCAGAAAATGAAGCATTTCTCTGCCCACACTGGCCAAGATTAAAGTGAAAACCACCCTGTGATGCAGGCAGAGATGTCCTTACTCTGGCCATGCCCCAAGCTGTGGGGTCTGGGTGTCAGGTAGATGTGGGATTTATGGGATTTATCCACTCATGGGGTTTATCCACTCAAAATTTCAAACTTTTATCCAAATATACAGTATAAAATACTGCACCAGCTGCAGGAGGGTTCCTCACCCAACAGAGGGCTTGGTGCTTTCACCCAGGGGGGCAAATGTCCTTCTCCTGTCTGTGTCACCTGTTTGCTGTACGTTCCCAAGGGACTTTTTCTGTCTGAGCTTCACATGTCCAACTTGCTGTTTACCCCTCTAGACTCTCTGCAGATTCCCAATTGATGCCCTGGTCGGTGCTCCAACACTGTTCCGCCTGCTGGTGCAAAATGATCTCTCCAAGTACGTCAAGAAATTATTTACTAATATTTAATTTACCCTAATTAAACTTCAGGCATCTCCCGTATCTAACTGCTTGACCCAAAACACGGAAATAATTTAGTTTAAAGTGTCCTTCATGAGAAGACCATCATGCAAAATTGGGGTTTTGCTGAGTTTTTTGATCAAACTTGATGTTTTCCCTCAGAAATCTGAGGCTTTTGCTACTGAATTCGTGAGTACAAAACTGAGAGTCTGTTAAATATTTAGTCATCATTTTTGTTTACCACATTAACTGTCCACACTTTAGGAAGGACTTCATCCTAGGAAGTGCATGTCAGCATAACTGTGAGGGAATTGTTTGTGGTGGCAGTTCTACCTCACCCCCAGCTCCAGTTCTCACTGCCTGTCACTGCTGCTTCCTTCCCTCCTGAACTTTCTCACCTGCCCTGCTGCAGAGGGTCAGCAATCAGGGCCCTGGCTCAGCAGATCAGTATTTGGTTATTTATAATCCCAGCTGACTCCAGCAAAAATTGTATTTTTCACATGTTTTAACCCTGACTGCTACAACTCATAGGTGGAGAGTTAAGCACAGGCGCTGGTGTTCCTGCTGTGCTGGGAGCAGGAGCATCAGGATTCCTGTAGATTCAAGTATTGCCTTTCTTGTTTTTAACTCCCTGTGCAGATACAAATTCATGAGCCTGAAGTACTGCATGAGTGGAGGGGAACCCCTCAACCCTGAAGTCATGGAGCAGTGGAAGAGCCAGACTGGGCTGGACATCCACGAGGTGTATGGCCAGACTGAAACGGTACATCCAGAGGGTCCACTGCCTCTTCCCTCTTTGCAATTCCTGTTTGCCATGCTGCCTTTCCCTGGTCTTAAAATCAAAACCAAAACAAGGTTGATGGGGAAAAGGGGTTTTTACTTCAGTGTTTATTTCAGGATCCTTGGGTGCAGCACTTGGTCCAGGTGCAATGCCCTGAAAATGCATGCACACCTCACACTGAAATACACACAATTATAGGCCTTGCTAATTAACATATTTATCAAAGATCCCCCAGGGAGAGGCTGGAGTGAAGCCCTCGCTGTGAGGAACCTTCCCCCTGGCTGGGCCTGGCTGAGGTTCCCAAATGTGTTCTGGAGAGGCCCTTGGTGTCTGGGGCTCCCAGGATGTTTGCTCTCCTGGTTTAACGGTGCCGTGGGGCTGAGCTGAGTTCTCAGCCTTGGGGAGTGACAAGTGTGGGGCTAAAAGCACTGAGAATGCATCAAACTATAAAAGAGTGTGTGAGAGGGGTGTAAAAGAAATAGCAAAAAATCATTCTAGCATCAGCCACAAGATTTGTTTCGTAGGAGCAAAGTCTGTGTCCTCCTTCCCCATTTCTGTGAGTGTTTCAGCAATCCCTTCCCTGGTGACCTCTGAAAGGATCCCTGCCATGGCTCTCCTCTCAGAACCTGCCACAAACACAGGGCTTTGGGAGGGAATGTGCTGCAATATTTCCATAAGTGTCCTTAGGCTAATTCAGAGTAACAGGGGCAGTCACAAGGGCAGGGTTTGAATCTAAGGCAAGAAGATTGGTTAGCAGAGGACATGAATTTTTAAAAGATAATGGAACAGGATTCCTTCAGGGGGTTTATGATTTTGCTTATCTGTACCATACAGCACTGACATATAGGATCCTGTGAACCTTAATTCCTTACTTTGGAATTAGCCTAGAAACTGCATTTAATGAATTGAGTGTGAATGTAGCAATTTTCTGTTGCAAAACTTTGGTTTGATTTTGATTTTTACAGGGAATAATCTGCTCTGTTTTTAAAGGAATGAAGATTAAACCTGGGTCAATGGGGAAGGCAGCTCCCCTGTATGATGTTCAGGTTTGTTGACTGCTCTTTAGGTCCTGTCAGGGGGGAAATTTTTTTGGGCTGGATTTGTGTTTGGAGTTTGTTTTTCCATTGGTCTAAAATAAGAGTTGTTTTTCATTCTAGATTGTAGACAAAAATGCCAATATCCTGCCTCCTGGACAACAGGGGGAAATTGCTGTCAGAAGCAAACCTATAAGGCCACTTGGATTTTTCTCTGAATATTTAGTAAGAACTTTATTTTATTCCTCACCTCCACTACCAATCTCTCCAAAATCTCTCCAGTTGCATAGTGCTCCAAAAGGCTGAACATTTTACACCATTTTATTATTTATTACCAGAATAATTTATTTGGATTGCTGGATGTTAGAAAAGGAAAGAAAATAATTTAAGACCAAGTAAAATTTTTTCTTAAAGAGCAGAAACTATTTTAAACCTATTTTATTCTATTTTATAGCAATATCAACATCCTTGATTGAAAAATTAAGTTCCAGTGCATTTGATGTTTTGTGTGCTGTAGCATCATGTACAGGTAATGCATATTTAAAACCTAAACTACTGCTTGTAAACCACTTCAAGGATAACCCTAAGAAAACTGCAGAAAGTGAACGTGGGGATTTTTATGTCACTGGAGACAGAGGGACTGTGGATGAAGATGGATATTTCCAGTTTATTGGCAGAGACGATGACATCATCATTTCTTCAGGGTCAGTCTAAATCTGCCTTTGTGCAGCCTTAAATGCTGTGTCCTGGTGAGCTTCTCTCTCCATAATCCCATGACAGGAACGTTTTGGCCTCTTGCCTTGGGAATTCTTGCTGTTTTAATTAGCTTTTCACAGACCTGCAGTGTGGTGATCATCTTGGGGATGATGCTGCACCCATTTCCCCTGCAACCTCTCATGGCTTTCAACAGAGAACAAAAACTTCAGCTGCCAAAGGAGGGATGTTTATCTAGTTTATTTATTGACTAAAACTGAAGTAATCTCTGTTGGATTCAAAGAGCTTTTGAAACAATTTATTTTGAACGTGCTGAAGTGGAAGATTTGTGTGATGTGATAGCATAATGTGGGACCAGGTGCTGCTGCAGACCCCAGCCATCAGGGTTGGTTGTTGATTCCTTCTGGCTTGGCTTTTTCCCTCAACACAGCAATTAAAAAGACACTCAGTACTGGTTATTGCAGATAAAAAATAAGAGACAAATCTGGTTTTTATTTTTCCTTGCCCAGGTACCGCATTGGGCCGTTTGAAGTAGAGAGTGCCCTGATAGAGCACCCAGCTGTGGTAGAAACAGCTGTGGTCAGCAGCCCAGACCCCCTCAGAGGAGAGGTAATGATGCTGAACAGAGGGGGGAAAGCAAAGCATTTGTCCTAATATATAATGATATAAAGAAATTTCTACTGAACTGAATAACGAACAGCTCTAAGGCAATAATGTCATCTCAGGAATTGTTCAGGTTGGAAAAGAGCCCTGAGATCAATGAGTCCAACCATGAACCCAGTGCTGTCAGGCCCACAAATGAACCTGAGCCCCACATCTGCTTCCACCATGGATAATCCCAGTGGGGCTGACAGGCAAAATCCCTTTGCTCTTCTGGGTTTCTTTTCATCCCAAGGTCTTCTCTGTGGTGAACATTACTGTGATATTTATTTTGCCCTGGTTCTAAAGCACTTGTCTGTACACTGGAATTGTCATTTATGACTCTTGGCATACCCCAAGTTCTTTTGTACCTGCCCCAGCATTAGACATGGGCTGCAGGTGTGGTGGAAGCACAGTCCTGAGCTGGGATAGCAGAGCTTACTCTCCTCAGTGTGAACTTCAGAGAGAAACAGAATGTGCTTTAGCTTCAGGGACAACTCCAGACACCTTTTATGGTCCCTTCCTCTTGACTGCCACTGAGAAGAAAGGGCAAAGGCTCTTATTTGCATGAAAACCATGCTTTAAACTTTCCCTCCTGCACATACACATGCAGAAGCTGGGCACAATCCTTTCTTACCATGTGCTGGGTTCTCTGTTCCTCGTGGCTGTGGTGCCTCTGAGCAGCTCTGCTCACTGCTGACCTGCACACCAGCCCTTACAAACAGATGGTGTCAGATCCCTTCTGTTGGTTTTACCTTACAGGTCGTGAAAGCATTCGTGGTTCTGTCCCCAGCCTTCTCATCCACTGACCTGAAGAGCTTAACTCGTGACCTGCAGGATCATGTCAAGAAAACTACTGCTCCATATAAATACCCTAGAAAGGTAAATACTTCTGAGGAGAAACTTTAAAACAGGGCACCCTTCTGTAAATCTCAGAATTACCATTTAGATTTTCATCATTCTCTTGAAAGAGACAGCAGTAAAGATTCATGTAGAGCACTGGCTCCAGAACAACACTAACAATAACTTTCTAAACAACATTGGTTTACATTGTTTTCCATGCATTTGCATAAAGTACTTGTTCAAATTTCTCAAAATTTTATAGGTTTTGTATAGTTAGATCTCCGTGTTCTAAGTCAGAATCATAATTCTCTACTTTGTATTTAACCTTCAAACAAGCACCTTCAGGGTGGCACATGAATCTGAGTAAGTTTTTATCTACTGATCATCACAGATAATAAACAGAAACAAGCCCAAGAAGATACACTTGGTGTTTCTGAGTAACCCCAGCAGCTCAGGAAAAGAGCTACTGCAGTGCCTTTGTTCACTTGTGCAGAACACACAGAAGTAAGAATCATTAAAGACTTTGGGGCTGAAAAATCCATTTTTTCTTCTTTTTGTCATTTATTCCTGACCCCTGATGCCATGCAGGCACTCACCCTCCTGCTCTAAGTCAGCGTGGTGAGCTGAGAGGCAGCTGTACAGATGTTTGGCCACCTAGGCAGCCAAAGAGAAGGTTCCACAAGTTGGTTTGCCTTGGATTTGGGGCAGGCAGCTCCTACTGATGGATAGCAGCTCTTCCTCTTCGTTTTCCACATGTGCTGAGAGCAAGTGGAAAACCAGCTCTGTAAAACATCCTGCACTGCTTTCTCTCTTTATTTTACCTAGGTGGAATTTGTCAAAGAGCTGCCAAAGACAGTCACTGGGAAGATCAAGAGGAATGAGTTAAGAAACAGAGAGTGGGGACGGATATAGCATTGTTTGGAATTTAACAAAACTTCTGTCGTTCCATTAGCACCCCATAAATGTCACTACTACAGCTGCCCTCATTCTGATCTCTCTTTGTTAAATGCCTGAGCAGCAAAAACTACAGGTAACATCAAGATGTGATATTTCTGCCTGCTTGGAGAGTTTCCAATGTCAGCACTTGACTGAATTGTATTATTCTGGGTGAAAAATAAAATTTTCAATAGACAACTTCAACAGCCTTTCCCTTTGAGACCTCCTCACCATCCCTCTCACAGCCCAGTTTCTATTTGATGTTATTCTCAAGAGACAATAGAAAAGATGATGCCCACATCTGAAAAGGTACTCTGTGTCAAACATATTTTGATTCTCTATTTCCTGAGAGTTTACCCAGACAGCCAAAGCTTATGGAAAGGCCAAAAAAAAAATGCAACATTATGAAGAGGTTGCAAGAGCAGATTCTTTCTGGTTTTGGATAGTGACAGTAAAAGTCCTGGAAATGCATTGTTACAGATGGGGGATTAGCAGTTTTATTGGATAGATCCAAAATCCACATTTTTGGTGGCAGGATGAGAGCCATGTGTAGGTGTCCTTTCTTTTGAAGGCATCTTGTCTCTTCCAAGCACTAGCCAGGAATGGAATTCTCAGTGCAAGGTGGGAAGTATTTGGCATGTTTAAACCTCATTTAAAGTGTGAGGTATGTTATTATGCACAGTATAAGGCTACTAACTTGCACAAGTAATATGTATTTATACCGAAAACTATTCTGAAGTAGATATGAATATAAGATCCCATCTTTTGCTTTTAAACCCCCTCTGAGGTAAATGAAATGAGAATTGAGATTATGTTCAGTATGTGAGAAATAATCCTTTTACAGATGATGTTGTCATGCATCACGAGAAACAAGTTGTAGAAATTCACAGAATGTGCTTAATGTTGCACATATACATATATACATACAGTGTGTATAAATATATGTTCTGTGTGTGCATTTGGCACATAAACTTGCTCTCCTTGCATTGGTAAGGAAGTTAATATTTAGTTTTACGTCTTGAAATGCTTAATACATTTCCAGAATGGGTTTGGAACTTGGTCCTGCAGATTTTCTGGATTGTGATTTTTGTGACTTTGTGTGTGTTACTTTAGCCAGTTCATTGAGCAGGAGCATTTTATAAGTGATCTACAACTTCAGCTCCTTTCCCACAATACCAGAAGTTGGAATTAAGCTTTTATGAAAAAGAGAGCAGCCTTTAGGTGAGTTTGGCTTTAGTTATTCAAAAGGATTTCAGATTGTTGGTATAAAACCAACTCTTCTGCTAATACTTGATAAGGGTGTAAATAGTCATCCTGAAAGAATAAAAAACACAACTTACAAATTAAATGTATGTGAGCTTATCTGTTTGAAAAGGGTTTGTTACTGAAAATATCAATAAGAGAAGGGGTAATTTGCCAAGTTTGGCCATCACACTCAGGTGTTAGATTTAAGAGGCAAAGCAGAACTCACCATCACTGTCTGAGCTTCCATCAGCTGTGGCAGAGCAACAGAGCTCAGCATCTGCTCATTTCATAATGGGTTCCTTTACAGTCCTTAAAATCCAAAATAAAGTTATCTACAAACACAATCACACTGGTTTCTAGTGAGTGTAGAAAAGTAAATCCCCCATGAAAGCAAGTTGTTTGCTTAATGTGATTTTACTGGAAGAAAAGTGAAAAAAATAAGGTCGTGCTCAAACCTGGCTGCAGCAGGGTTTTAAACTTCCCTTTTCCTGTATTACAGCTTTGTTCTGAGAGATTAATTTTTTTCTCCTTCATTCAGTCAGAACAGAGGGAAAATATGTTGGATATTATAAATGTAATGCCAATTTTGGAAACAGAAAAACAAGAAATTGGATTAGATCTTTAAGTGCAATAAAAAAAAGTCGAAAAATGTAATCTGATCACAATTTCAGCATCTGATTCTTTTTAAGGCCGTTCAGATTTCAAATGTGAGTACTTTCTGGAAAAGTAACCCACTTCAGAGGGCAGTAATCAGATTTTTCATGTAATCCATTTATTGCATCGAAGTAATAAATTTTTAAATATAATCTAATTATGGACTTTGAAACTAATTGACTTTAAGGCAAATTTAAAAATATAATCCTGCAACAGGTTCCTAGGTTTGGGTAGGCTCAGGAGGATTCCTCTCTGCTCAGGCTGCATATTGGGTCAGCCACACTTGCCAAGGTGTTCTTGGGGGGATACCAAACCTGAGCCCGAGCAGGAGAAAAGGAAGAATCAAATTGGTGAATCAGAACATTTCTGTTTGATGTGTGGGCAGGAGCCCTCGCTCTGCCTCTCTGCCCAGGGTTTCAAGCAACCACACAAAGCCCCTCAGCTGCTCCCTTTGGAGTCGAGGTTAGACTCAGTTTCAGTTTGTCCTGCACTGGTGACATGACAATTACTGAGTCAACTCAATGATATTCCCTGTTTCTCTAAAGCAGAGCTTGCTCTTTTTGTTGGGCACTGGGAGTGATGTGCTACCTGCCAGCTAAATCCTAAAAAGAGCCTGAAGCTTTTACATTTGCAGGCTTGCCACAGAAAAGGAGCACAGCTTGGAATGAAACTGCCAGGTGCTTTTATTCCTCTGTACAGGCAAGTTGGGGTTTGTTCAAAATCTGTCAAAGATGATGTCTGGGAACGTTTAAGGGAAGAAACAGAAACACAGAGTGGTGTTCTGTGCTCTTTGCTGCTGAGCTCCTCACCAGAATGGGCTCACCCTGGACTTTTGCGTATTCCAGCATCCTGCTCCCTGTCAGTATGGGGAGGACAACCTTCTGAATAACAGTGGAAGATTCACATTGTTCTTCTGCTGCTTTGAAATATCTCTAAGGCAATATATCCTCTATAACTTTAAATTGTACATGGGAGAAAAGGTTTTTTTAAATAGTGATTGAAGAGATGGAAAATGGACTGGCCCTTATTTTTGTATTTGCAGTGCTGTCACTGAGAGACATAATATATGTAACTCTGGGCCAAATACTGTTTTGTGAGAATGATTTTTAATCATTGTTGGTGATCACACTTCCAGCTCTAGCCAGTACTGGGTTGCACAGAGCTTCAGGATTAAATATAATCAAGGATTTCCTGGACTGAGGTGTCAGTTCAGACTGTGAGATATTTCCATAACAGTTGAGCTGTTATGTGGTTATGGGCACAGCAGAGGTTTAGATCATCCCTGCTAGGTCACATCTCACATTTCTTGTTACCTCTCTGTAGCCCTTGCACTTCACACAGTGCTGCTACAGCATTGATTCAGAAGATATGAGTAGTAGTTGAACTCTGTGACCACGGCTGTTTTTAACAGAAGCACAAAAACACCAGTGAGCCGAAGAAAAGGAAAAAGCTCGGGGTTATTTATCTTGGGTTTTCCTGGTTCTGCTGTAAACCCACCCTGCACTGCCCATAAACACCTCTGCTGGTAGCAGCAGTCTGGGAAAACAGCAAATGTGCTGTGTAGTTAAGCTGTTGATGACCTTTCAGGACAGCTAATTGTTATTAACTGCCTAATAAACACAAGTCCCAGGAGAGGCTGTGCCAGGAGGGTTCTGCAGGTGGATCTCACATCCTTCACACTCTTAAGCTCTGAAATGGATATTTATTCCTTTGCTTAACGAGCTACAAAGCTCGTTATTGTCTGAGGTCAAAACCAGAGAGGAAACAAATGCAGAAAATGCTGTGTCTATCACATTAATCTAAATGGATCTGAGCTTGCACTACTGAAACCAGAGGATAGTTGCAAATTTATTTCTTTAGGAGCAGAAGTGGAAAAGGAGATGTAATTAAATGGAGCTTTGAAGAGCTGGGTTTTGTGTCCCAAAAAGTGGCCAATATGCTCTCTGGGCCATGCAGTCTGCAAGAGGAGACTGAATTTCAATGATTCCACCTCGAATCCCAGAGTGGTGGCTGCTGAGCCTGGCTTGGATTCAAACAGGTGAATTCCTAATGGTCTGTAGATTGTTTATTACCTTTTCTGCCAGAAGTTAACAATTCATTTAACAATTATATTTCTTACTCGACTTCCTTGCTTGAACATTTGACAATCAAAGGGGTGGCTGGGGTAATCTCTAACAACTGATGTAATTACCTTTGTCGTTTTTCTTTCACTTTCTGTGGTTTGTGTTAAATCAGTTTAACAGTGACAGACCCAAGTTAAAGCTGCTGGTGTTTTCTGCCTCAAAGTTATGCATTCTACTTTCCTTGTGCCTGTAGCAAAGGACCTCATGGAAGCAGAAGCTGCACATCTCTATGTGTGAGACTCGTTTTACCACCTTCTCATTTCTGCACTGATGTTCTACAAACCAGGTGCTGGTATTCAACAAACCAGGAAATGCTGTGAAGTGATCAGGACTGAAAAGGGCAAAATACCTAACAAATTTCCAATTTCATTGCACTTCCAGGTGTTATCATCATGCCAGGGACACCACAAGTGACAGCACCAGGCGTTTGCTATCGATTGCTGCCTTCGAAGGCCAGGTGGGTTATTACAAATGATGCTCTTGCTCCTGTGGTGGATTCAGCTGCATCCAAGTGCCAGTCCCTGAAAACAAAGCCAATTGTATCTGAAAGCAGCAGGGCTGAGTGCCCAAACTCCAGCTGTTTGCTCCAGTGAGTGCCTTCCACCTTAACCCCATTAAGAGTTCTCTCTAGTGGAAATTCCTCCTGTTAAAACACTCTCGTACACTTGTATCTCACTAATTAATTACAGACCTCTAAAGGGGTAGGACAGGAGGCAATTTAGTCTCTTTTATATAGAAAAGCAGTATTTGGGAATAGCCAAAATGCTAATTATAAAACAGTCTTACAATGTCTAGAATTGTTATATAAGACTATAAAGCAATACAGAAAAGTGGGCAGGAATTACTCTTTTATTGGCAGCTGTGGCCTATTTACCCTCTAAAAGGCAAAGAAAAATATTCTGTACAAATCATTCCAATCCAGATTCCTGAAACTTGGTGAGAATAAGGCTCATGTGAATAGCCTTTCACTATGAAAGGCTAAAAAGGGCCCTGTAAAAATGAACTTTATGTCTTTGGGAATCCTCTTGACAGATATCACTGCCAGTCTGCCTACCTGGCAGGATAACTGCCCCCACTTCCCTGCTGCCCATGTGCTTGGCTGCCTGCTGAGCTGGCCAGGAGGCTCTGGGGCTCTGGAGTGGGAGCTGCTGGGCAGCAGGAGCCACCAGCCAGCACTGGACACAGCCTGGGGAGACAAGAGTGCCCACACACAGCCTGGCAGCAGTGTCTGCATGCCAAGCCAAACCTCTCCACACATCAGCACTGGCACAGCATCTTCCATCTGTGTTTGTGCACGCCACGGTTTGATCCAAGAGCAACCTTAAATGTGAGAACACCATGCCCACCACGAACAGTTACTCATATTTCATGTTGTTTTCCAGGCAGGCCACAAAACTTAAGCCTCTTAGCTTTACATGATTAGCTGTTTTAAGATTGTTATTTGAATAGGAATATAATACAGGAAGGATTTTGCATTATTCTTTTGGGCACAGGATATTACCAGCTGCTTCCCATCAGTGGGAGTTCCTGGTGTTACTTAAAGCTCTCCCCTACTGTATTTCACTACTGAAATGATAAATGAACTGAATTACATGTAAATTAATATTTTAATTACACAGCTGTGACCCTCAGGAAAGGCAACTCTGTACTGGAAAACACCGAGGCTGTGAGATTGGCTTGTTCTTAAAATAAATTATTTTCAAGCTTCTCAAGTCAATCTGAGTTTTAATCTAGCACAAGGGGAAGAGTGAAGCTCAGAGCCAGGGTTTCACACCAAGGGATGGTCCTTGTGTTTCAAGTCAGCATTAGGATGAATTAGGCACACCACGTTCCACAGTGCATCACCTCTTCAGCTGATGTTTGGGCACTGTAACATCCTTCCTCAGCACTGACACTGACAGCAGTTATTTGGCTTTTCATGCAAGTGAGTTCACTGTAAGGTCTTAACAGTTTGTCCATGAAGGTTTGAATTCAAAACACTGAAGCACTGTCTGACCACAAGGGAACCACTGAGCCCAGAAAGTCATAGCACAGTGGAAAAGCCAGGGAATTAAAGGGTTAACAGTGAATGTTCAGGAAGTGCAAACTGTGAAAAATCAGAACTCTAAGTCCTGTAGGCACACAGGTCAGTGAGAGAGAGGAGGAAAGTAAAGAAAAAATCCCACTAACTCCCCTGAGCCTTTGTCCTTAGGAGATAAGAAGGCTGTCACGAACCATGATCACCAACATCAGCCACCAACAAACACTCACAGTTGGTGTTTGTGTCTTTCTCAGATGGTTCTTTCTCAGATGGTGTGACCCAGACACTGATGGTTTTAATCCAAACACTAAAATCTTCAAAAATTTAAAGAAAACACCACAGGAGGTAAGAAAGCAAGAGTTTTAATAAATGGGTTGCAAGGGAGACAGGGCTAGGGAAAGAAAGTCATCTTCATTTTCCAACTTCTAAAACTATATTGAAAGAAGAGGAAAATATAAATTATCAGAGACTTGAACACATCCTTTTCATCAAACCAAGACAAGTAACAAACTGTGCTCCTCAAGGTAAATTTTTTCCCATTAGCAACACACAGGATTTTATGCTAGAAATGAAATAGTAAAGCTAGAAAGTTGTACAGGAAGCATATTCAAAACCCTGTTGGAAAACAAGTTATAGCTGCACTGGTTTTGGCTGAAGTCACAAGGACAACAGAAAGACCCACTAAGCATTACTTTTAATCTGAAACAAAATTAGTGCCATAAAGCTAAAACTGTACCAAAAATTAAAATTTAATTCCCCCTATCTAGTATATCATAATGGAGAGCTTCTTTCATAAGAAGTTTCCAAGCAGTATTTAAATTCAAATTTTGAGACTTAAGGAAAACAAAAAAAATAAAAACAAAAACACTTTAAAAATCTCCCAAGGATTGAGTCTTTGGAAAGAGCAGCAAAAGGCTATTTGCAGGAAATTACTCCAAAGGATTCCATTCAGTGACTACAGCATTTACTACAAACCAGCAAGTGCTGCATACACAGCTAATGTAAACACATGTAGTTTTTTGATAAACCCATCTGCAATGCCTGCACCACACTTCTACAGAAGTTCTGTTCTAGAACAGTCCAATCATTTACTCTAAATCATCTCATAATACTCAGGTATTTGTATATATAGTAACAGTTCTTTCCATTCATTTCAAGACAGCATATCCTTGTATATATATAAATATATGTATAAAATCCTCCATCAAATTATCAGATTTACCTCATCACAAAAATGTTACCGAGTTCTGCAGCTGTGAGGTCACTTCCTTCCCAAAACCCAAAACAAACATCTTTTTCCAGATCTCACTTCTGTCAGTAACTGCTCAGAGCTGTTTCTGTGCTGCCTTTTGGCTTCTGCAGCCTCCAGATGTAACAAAGGAGAGTCCACACATGCCAGGACAGCCACAGCTACATGTCCATGCACAGACCCCTGCTTTGTGTGCCAGCTACAGGAAATGCAGAACAAAGCTGTAGGACAGCAAGCTTCACCAGAAAAGTGTTACACTCTTGAGCACCCTTACCTCTGCTGTAATGTCCACCTGAAACAAGCATTAAAATTCTCACACATATGGATTTCAAAACCAGGATTTCAAAATAAAACCCCCTCTCCTCATTCCAACACCCTTTCAGAACACTAGGGCAACTTTTTTTACACCTTTGGATTATGTTTACCTTTCCCTTATATCACATTTTCTACACTGTCAGTGCATCATTCCCCTTGGGCTCAGACTCTGTTTCACTTTGATTCTTGTTTTCTTCTTTTACTTCTTTAGAGCTCTTCTCCTCCTCCTGAGTTTCTGCTTTAACTAACTCTGAATTCTGTTCTTCTGTCACACTTGACTTTTGCTGTGCATCTTCTTTGTTGCTTTTCACCACCTCCTGTAGATTGTATTTTCTGAACAGAACATAGTCCCTCACCACACTTAAGCAACAGACGGTTTTTATTATTTCCACCACAACTGTGTACTGAGGATTATTAAGATCGACTTTGTTTTCTGGATTGAGGCTGCCCACAATTCCTGCAAAAAAAAGATGCAGTTTAAAAGATGCTTAAGAGCATAAGCATGACTTATTGAATGGATAAAAAATAAGAGACAAAGCAAGATCCCCCTCAGTCACAGCCAATTGCTTATCTTTGTAAGTGCTTAAAATAGCAGAACAGAGCAGGCCTTGCAGAATGTACCACCAGGAGGACTGAAGTAACTGAAAAATTATCCCACTGCAATTACTGAGAAACAAAATACTCGAGTAAGGCAGAGCTATTTTATGAGCCAGATATTGAACAGAAATTGTAACATTATTATTTCAATACAGCATCCAGAGAGAAAGACTGATAGCAGTCATTTCAAAACCTATATAATTGACAGTCCAAATGATATTCAACATTGTTCTCTCTTCTGCTTGCTGTCTCTTAAGACATCAAAAAGGAATACTGATGTCAAGCATTTTTTTAAGTACTATAGAAGCTTTTAAAATCCAACATACAGGTTTTAAGCAACAAATGTCTATGTCCTTTGAGACCACTTTTAACAGTCTGACCCATGCTGTGCATGCAATATACTTGTGCATGTTTAATAATAAACTTGTTCTGTTTCATGTGAAATCCATACATACCTGCCAATTCCTTAATTACTTCTTCCCTACTCATATGGCTGTTATTACGAGCTTTGTAAACAATCTGAAAAGTACCCTTGTTAGGGGCTTTAAACCAAGGCTCAAAAAACGTTTCTGTGTATTTTTTCATATCTTCCATAAAAGCCTTGCAAGTCCCAGAAATGGGCAGCATGCGCAGAATGACTCTCGTTTTCTTCTTCTTAGTGGTGTGCATATCCTTTAGTATATGGTGCACCAGGTTCTCAGGTTCTACAAGAAAAACAGTTGGGTATGAGCAACAAATTGAAGGCATTATCTCCCTTATTCCCCTTCTAAATAAAAAGCCGTGGGAAATGCACACTGGGCTGCACCGCTGTCAGCCTTAAATCCTTTTATGTAAAGCATTGTTTTGCTATGACAAGGACCATCAAAGGTTATTCTGTCGAAGCAGTTTCCTCTACCTTTATCTTTTTCACTAATGGCATAATTCAGTGGCACAGCCAGAGGGAAGGGGAATTGTTTGATATACGCGTGTTACTCGGAAGTCTTTTACTCTCTGGCCTTTTACTAACAGTGCTCAGAGCGGTTTGCATCACCCAGCATCAGCTGCAGTCCCACCTATGCCCTGCGTCCTGATGAAGACCACGTTGTTGGCACCACTCTCCACCGACTGGAACCGCCGCAGCTTCTGCTCCGTCGAGGCACGGATCTGGCCAACCTCCTTCTTCAGGGCTGCCTCGACATCGTCCTCATCCTCCTCCCTGTCGCTCCCAGACAGCCTCTCCTCGTGATCTGAAAACTTGGCACAGGCGCGATTCGTCGGTGAGCCCCGAGCGGCAGTGCCCGGCCCACAGACCGCGCTGGGCCCGGGGCACACGGCGGCGAGCCTGCCCCAGAGCCTGGCGTGGTGCACACACACTCTGCTCCTTCCACACACACACACACACAGATCCCTCCACACACACTCGGCTCCTTACACACACACACAGATCCCTCCACACACACTCAGCTCCTTCCACACACACACAGATCCCTCCACACACACACAGCTCCCTCCACACACACAGATCCCTCCACACACACACGCCTCCTTACACACACACACAGATCCCTCCACACACACTCAGCTCCTTCCACACACACACAGATCCCTCCACACACACTCGGCTCCTTACACACACACACAGATCCCTCCACACACACTCAGCTCCTTCCACACACACACAGATCCCTCCACACACACTCGGCTCCTTACACACACACACAGATCCCTCCACACACACTCAGCTCCTTCCACACACACACAGATCCNCCCGCCCCGCCGGCCCCGCCGCACGCACCTGCTCCGGCCCGTAGAGCAGGTCCCCGTACTCGCCGAGCAGGCTGTAGGCCTCCCCCACGCACTTGCGCTCGTTCATGTTGCAGGTGATGAGGATGCC